>JAHDVF020000576.1:0-23413 GCA_022606425.2 Lepidostoma basale | reverse complement strand
GAACTCTTGTTATTCCTGTCCACTCTTTGATGTTCTGCAGTCAGGACAGCTGTCTTCTACCAACTCCCCGACGTCCCTCCACTTTACCCATTAATATCAGTCGAAGGAGGTGGTATTTTTCTCCCCTTAGCACATGACCCAAATATGAGATCTTTCTAATTTTCACACTAGACAACAGCTCTTTATTGGCTCTGGCTCTCTGTAGTACGTCTGCATTACTGACCCTATCGGTCCACGGTATACGGAGCATTCTGCGGTATATCCACATCTCGAACGCTTCCAACCGGTTCATTACATTCACTTTCAGAGTCCAGGTTTCCCAGCCATATAGTAGAAAATACCATATATAACATTTAATCATTCTTTGTCGGAGTTTCAAGTTAAGATTATCGTATTATCCATGTGTCTAAACCATCTTAATGACCCTTTCATTATTTTGTTCATAACATTTAAATTCGCATTGGATTCACTTCTTATAATTATATTAGACACTCCAGATGCCGATGGGGAGAGCAATTAAACTGCTGAACATGATCGACGTCTTTCATATAAGTTAACTCTCGTTCCTCAACATTCATATATCGTGTCATGCACACACGTCGATTTCTCCGACAGTGTTCAGTCAGTGGGGCAGTGTTCATAATTTCGTATTATCAATTCTGAAAAGAGTGCTGCCTCACTGACGTTGATATATTTGAAAAGCATCTGAGATATATTATTCCTGATCAAATTAGGGTGCTTTTGAAACTTGTTATTGCTATTTTTGTTAAACTGTTTTATCTCCAAATGTGTCGCCTAAAAGTTTTTTATTTGTCACTGTCTCATTTTTGTAAAATAAAAATAAATAAATCACGCCGCTTCCTGGAGGGGTAGGCAGATAGGATGGACTCCCACACTGCTCTATCCTGACAAACCTCTGGAGATTCCATTATTTACATACATTTTAACACGCACGCCCGTCGATTTTCTCGACTAAGAATGTGGCCACTTTCTAGTAATTGATAAATTAATTCATGCCAAGCTTTTCTTGGTCTTCCATGGCTTCTTTTTCCACTCACACTGCTTTTATACAAGATTTTAACCATTCTTCTCTCCTCCATTCGTCCAAACTATTTTAACTGTTCGTTTTTTTAATTTTACTTAGGATGAAATCATCTGCATTTTATTTTTCTTTATTTCGTCATTCGGTATTCCATCATAAATCGTTTTCCCGCACATTCATCTCAGCGATCTCATTTCTACGGCATTTATCTTGCTAACATTCTTCTGTTGCCAGCTCAAAGCTAATTCATCTTATTCTTCATCCTCTTAGTCTAGGATATGACCTGTTTATAACGGTGAGCTGTCCTGGGATGATGATGTCCAGCCATCTCTCCATCTATTCGGCGGCCTTCCTGGGAATCTTTTAGTTGCTTGGGCTTTCATCTTTAACAATTTTTGCAATTCTTGTATTCTCCATGCGGTCCACGTGGTCTCCCCAAAAGCGCCTTCTGCTTCTTCCCCATCTTCCTATGCCCCCAACACCACAGACAGACCTTATCGTCTCATTTCTGATCCGATCTCTGAGAGTTTTGCCTGGGATGGAGCGTAGAGTTTGCATTTCTGTTACTCTAAGAAGGTTTTTAGTCTTATCGGTATCAGCTCTGACTTCTATTCCATGCATAATGATAGAGTCAAATTTCTCTCCCGTAAATATGGGTTTGCGCTAGAACAATAGAACTGGCGAACAGTGTTTTAATTCATAAAAAAAAAAACGAAAAATGTATAAAATACATTCTTGATTCGTCGCACGATGGTTGCCGAGCACTGTATATAATTCGGCAAATACTTCACATGGTTTCGCCGACTCTTTAGCATAGTGGAAATTTCGCAGCTTCGTATTATATAGAATCAGAGTTCGACACTAATCAAAAGCTAAAATATCATTCATTTTTACTAGGAACGATCTTCATACATTATGGAAGACATTTTAAAAACAACACTGTGCACTTCATCTTAGCTTTTGTCTGCGATGACAACTTTAAATATACCATTTACTCCGTTGCCTGCCGCAAACCTTCTTTCAATATCCCTCTCGATTCGGCCATCCTCTGTAAACATACTTCCTAAATATACAAACTCATACCATTGTTCGAGATTGTGCAAATTAATTAAATAAATACCGAAATATCATATTATCTTATTTATTGTTTCTTGAACAATGATGTAAAACTCCATATTAAATAATTAATACGAATGAAAACGTCAGTTTTCTAGAAGTTTTATTATATTTTATGGGAATGACATGTTTCGCCCTTCTAAGGCAATATCAAATGTGACGAAACTTCAACTCGTTGCAGTTTATATACACTAGTAAATGGAGCAGAATATTAATTGTATCTCAATAGAGGCGAAGATGCAAACTGGAAACAGAATATGGTTGATCAAGTTGTTGACAGGACTTATGACCTGTCATTGGTTGGGTTAAGCGCACGCTTTATAATATAAAGGGTGTTTCAGATTGTTTTTCGTTTTTGATACTTAAAAATAAAACATCAGAATTTGTTCAAACTTGTTACAATTACTGTTAAATTAAAGAGCAGGCTTTATATTTTTATTTATGAAAAATAAACATTTGTAAGTGCGCACCATCCACATCTTCACACTCATTTAGCCAGGCACTAAAATTTTCAATCACTCGCTGGACCATCGCTCTTGGAATATCGTTAATTTCGTCTGTGATTCTTTGCTTTAAAACATCCAGGTAGGGTGGTAATGGGTTGTAAACTTTACTTTTTAAGTAGCCCCATAGGAAAAAATCAGTAGGCGTTAAATCTGGGCTCCTCGGTGGCCAGTAGATGTCTCCTCGGCGACTAATTACTCTTTCAGGGAATAATTCTTGAAGAGCAGCTAGGGAGTCATTTGTAACATGAGAAGTGTCTCCATATTGTTAGAACAATGTGTTGCGGTTGTAGCCGATCTGATTTTGCATTTTTGTAGCCAGAAAAGTCCTGATCATATGGCAATATCGATCAGAATTAACTGTCTGAGAGCGACCACGGTCATCTTCAAAAAAGTAAGGGCCGATAATTCCTTGCCTTGATATGGCAGCCCAAACGACAACTTTCGGCGAGTGTAATGGTTGCTGATGCAGTTCTAGCGGATTGTCGGAAGTCCAGTATCTGCAATTTTGTTTATTCGCGTGGCTGTTGATGTGAAAATTCGATTCATCGGAGAACCATATGTTATTGAAACTCCTAAAATGATTTTTCATCGTCCTGCAGAATTCGACTCATTGAGTATGATCATCGGGCTTCATTTCTTGAACAATTACAATTTAATAGGCGTGAAAATGCATATCTTTGCGAATAATGGGATGAACCGTGGATTTGTTCAAATTTAAAAAAGCTGCGCGCAATCGTAGTGACTGTCGTGGGTCGTTCATAACAGACTGGCGAACGCGGTCGGCATTCGTGCTCATCCTCGATGTCCTTTTGCGCCCAGTTGATTTACCTGGCATTGTGTTCCCAGTCTGTTCAAACTTGCGCACCCAATGCTTGATTAAATTCGCACTTGGCACATTTCTCATAGTGGTTAAATGAAAATGTGTCCTGTAGAGACGTCGTACAATATTGTAGGAATCGTTGTTTTTGTAAAACGCTCGCATGAAAAATGCGTGCTGCAGTCCTGTGAAGCTATCCATTACTACTAAACTAAACAAGCCTACTAAGCGTTTGAGACCACTCCCATCCCTCCACTATCTTTGTTTGGCGCGTAACGGTCAAACAAAAAACGAAAAACAATATGAGACACCCTTTATTATTACACAATTAAACTTCAAGGATCCCTGAGATGGTTCGGACATATGGAACGAATGGATGAGAGTAGAATGGTTAAAAAGTTGTACACAAGCAGTGTGAGTGGGAAAAGAAGCCGAGGACGACCGAGGAAAACATGGCATGACCAAATTAACCAATTACTTAAAGGCGGTCACATTCGAAGTCGGAATAATCGACGTGCGTGCATGGTGCGATGTATGAATGTGGAGGAAGCCCGAGAGGTGTGCCAGGACAGGCCAGTGTGGCGATCCATCCTCTCTGCCTACCCCTCCGGGGAAATGGCGTGATGGTTAGTTAGTTAGTTAGTATTAAACTTCAACTCGTTGCAGTTTATATACACTAGTAAATGGAGGAGAATATGGTAATTAACGAAAATTGATGTGACTTTATACATTTTTAACAAATAATTATTTGAGTAGGTCCAGAAATATTGGAAAGTGTTTCTTGGAACTCGTTAAGAAATTTTATGACAATGGTAACATAGTAAGGGATACTAAATGATACGATACGAGTATAAATCAAAAATAAGTTATTTGAGGTAGGACGAAATAAAATGTTTCTAAGAAATGTTTACAAATGATTTTACATATTTCAAGGTGACTAATGATTCTAAGTATTATACATAAAATAAAATCGCCATCCTGTGTGCGTAGACTCAATCGATGTATTCTTATCTTCTGCATCTGAAATGTGAAATAAAAAACTAACTAACTAACTAACCATCACGCCGTCTCCCCGATGGGGTAGGCAAAAAGAATGGACTGTCACACTTTTTTTCCTGACATATCTCTCGATTCTTCAACATTCATACATCGTGTCATGCACGCGCGTCGATTTCTCTGACTCCTCACATGGCCGACATTCAATATTTGATTTATTTGACCGTACCACGGTGTTCCTCTATTTCTGGTTCCATTTACATCGTTAATATATAATTTTTTTACCATTCTTTCTTTATTCATTCTTTCCATATGTCCAAACCATCTTAATGATCCTTTCATTACTTTGTTCATAACAATTTCATTCGCACCGCATTCACTTCTTATATTTTCATTCGACGCTCTATCATACACAGAGTATCCACTCATTCGTCTAAGAGATCTCATTTCTAATGCATTTATTTTACTTTCATCCTTCTTTTGCCAGTTCCACGCTTCTCTTCCCTTTTCTAACATAAGGAAGGACATGTCACGTTTTCACATGAATGATGTGAAATAAATACAATGCAGAATCGAGAGTTCTTTGAATCTAATTATATATTGGAACTACATTAAGGAGTGGGGGTGAATATATGTTAGTTTGTCCATTAATTAAAGTTAAATTAGGGTTTATCACATTTGATAATGCCTTAGAAAGGCGAAATATGTCATTCCCATAAAATATTAATTTATTTATTTACTTGAAATAGTAAACATGTACACAACACATGTTCTAATAAAAACAATTAAACATTCAATTGTAATAATAAGGTTACATTTTGTTTACATATTAATTTAATTCTATTCTAAAAAAAATTATGCTCTGCACACTTTTGACATCCTCCGGTAACTAACTAACTAACTAACCATCACGCCGTCTCCCCGAAAGGGTAGGCAGAAAGAATGGACTGCCACACTTTAATCGATGCGGCACTCCATCCTTCTCTTTTCGCCATCGCGAGAGACGCGGTGTGATGGATTGCGAACCTCATCGCCACCAAAAGGCATCTCCCGCGCACACTTCAATCGTTCAACGTCTGCATAATAAATCTTAAACAAATTATCTTAAATACAATGATATAAAATAAAATAACAAAAAAAATAATTTAACACATAATGTTATTTTAGATGGTGCACTTGTCGTCAGCTGGACGATCCGGACATTTGTGTTTATTTAATTTTTATTCCACGTTATCCACTGTTTTTTTTTAATTTACTGTAATTAGGCACTTAAAACAATCCAACACCAGCAAGAACTTTAAAATATTATTGAAGAATTTATTCAAATTGTCATTGGAACAAAATTTATTTTTACACCTGTCAAAATTATTTTTATAAACGAAAAAACTTATATAATTTTAACACCAAAACAGTGAAAACGTATTTTTTGTCACAAATAACTATCATAAAGAGCGGCAATAATCAAATTGACCAAAACAATTCACTTATACACGAAAAATATCTCCAAATTTACGAGAGCACCATATGAACCAAACCAAATTTTCAAACTCAGACATCCTCCGGTATACATTCATTAATTTTGAATGCTTTATTCACAGAATTCTGAGATTTGTTTTTTTTTATTTCTTGTTTTTTCAATTGATGTTCATGTTGGTTACTTTTTATCTTCCTTAAAAAAAATTGGGAGGTGTGCCCATTATATATAGTAAAACTTCTAGAAAACTAACGTTTTCGTATGTATTAATTATCATGTTTTTCTATATAAGCATCTGGATTTAACAGTGATAGTCACATTACTAGGGCTCAGACATAAAGAGCATATTTTTGTGCTTAGTTTTAAAAAAGACGATGTTTTTTGGTGTTTTGAGATCTATAGACCCTATTTAGCCCTAGTTATTCGAGAATATAAAAACATATTTTAGGGTTTAGCGAATATTTAAGAATATTACACGGTTCTCGGGATGAAAAAAATTTAAGTGTCATATTTTTACTTTGTCCATATTGTATTTATTATTTCTTACAAACATAAATCAAGATAGAATTGTTGGAAGTTTTATATATGTCAATATCCAACACCACAATTCACATGTCAGTTTCAATGCGCCATCTATGAAGATAAGTTTTAAGCATTAAGCAGAAGATCTTTATAACGCAATGTGCAAGGCTACCGCCATTAATGCACTGCTAGATAACGCCTGGAAATGTCACTCCAATTTATATGCTAACTTGGACCAGTTTTTGGTTTATACAACATTTTGAATGTATACAAATACTTGTGGACGAATACTATTTACCGATTGCGGGTCATCAATTCAAGGATTAATTTTATCTCAATAGAGACGAAGATGCAAACTGGAAACTGAATATGGTGATCGAGGTGTTTACAGGACTTATGACCTGTCATTGATTGGGTTAAGCGCACGCTTTATGTAATTACAACATTCCCCATTCCACCTTTCCAAAAATTTGTCAGACATGGTGGTCATAAGATAGGTGGAATGGGGAATGTTGTAAGATAGAATTGACAAGCAAAAAGTAACCAATAGACGTCGTGACTATGTGTATACGAGTATGTACGTTGTGTTGGCTGTGTGTATAGGTGCGTCACGTTTTGTCTTCTGTTTTAGAAATTCTTCTTTTTCTTCTTTGTTATAGACCTATGTGGTCTGTTCTCCAGAGTGTTGCTCCTCCTGTGAGGTAGATTCCCAGCTGTCCTTCCATCTTTTAGGAGGACTTCCACGAGGACGAGTCCCATGACGCTGATTATGCAACGCAATATAGGGGAGTCTGGTGGTGTCCATTCTTTGAACATGATCGTACCAGTCCCTTTTTCGCTGTCTGCTCCATCTTATAATATCCTCAACATTACATATCTATTTTGTTCTGGTGTTCCTCACGCGATCTCTCAGTGTCTTGCCTGCTATCGTCCTCAGTGTCTTCATTTTGGAAGTCCTCAAAACTTGTTTGGTCCTTACTGTGTCTGCCCTTGCTTTATAGATTCTCATCTTACTCTATATGGCCATTTAAAAAAAAATCATTTATAACTATATAATTAGTTTTTGAAACTGACACAGAGCTACTCACTTTAATATGGTTTACTGTAGAAAATAAATATTAAAAATAAAATGTATGTCCACTTTGATAGCTATAAATTTTAATTGTTAAATTTACAACACTTATAATATAATATCACAATGTTGTATTATACACTTTTTTTATAATGTCGCGACAGCTGTTTCGCTAACCGATGTCGCTTATCATCTTACTCTTCTCATCTTACTCTTAATGGCCATGGCTTTGTTTTTCCATATTGTGGATTTTAGAGCACCAGAGATTGCAGCTGCCTTGTTTATTTGGGCTTGTATTTCTTTCCGCAGATCAGCTCCCCCCACCAGATCTATGCCTAGATACTTGAAGGTCCTGACCTGTTGATTTGATTTTCTATAATCAGGTTACATGTTTCCAGCGTTAAGAATACGAAATGCTATAAGATTATTTGCGGCTTGGATAATAAACTAAAAAGTTATTAAAAAAACGTTGTTTTAATTCGTAAAAAATCGTCGTTATGAAATTCTACAGCGTTAATATAGTTAATTTAACATAAAAAAGATTCGCTCTTGGGCATAATTTCACACTTATAATCAAAATAAAATGAGATCACGGCACGAGATACATAGTAACTTCCATTCCAATACTACTCGTACATACGGCCCCATAAATATCCATGTTGCAAATCTCGTTGCGGATAGTGTGGACGAACTACAAGTCTTGGTGTGAAGAATGTATGAGGTATGCAAGTCAAATGATTTAATGATGAATGTCGGAAAGTCAAAGGTGATGGTTTTTGAAAGGGAAGAGCAAATGACAGTTTGTAATATTAGTGTGAACGAAGAGAACTTGGAACAGGTGAGGGAATTTGTGTATTTAGGTAGCATGTTCACAGCAGATGGCCGAACGGATAGTGACGTCGAAAGAAGGGTTGGTGCGGGTAACAAAGTGAATGGAGTTATTAGAAACAAAAATTTATCAATGAAAGCGAAAACGGCCGTTCACAATGGAGTTCTGGTCCCATCACTAGTGTATGAAAGCGAAGCATGGAACTGGCAGAAGAAGGATGAAAGCAGAATAAATGCGGTAGAGATGAGGTCCCTAAGACGTATGTGTGGTAGAACAATATACGACAGAATCTAAAATGCTGATATAAGAAAGGAATGTAGAGCGGAATAAGGTATTATGTATTATACAAAATTATGAAAGGATCGCTGCGTTGGTTCGGACATATGGAACGCGTGGATGGAGAAAGAATGGTTAAGAAAGTATACGTTAATGGTCTAAATGGGGTACGGAGTCGAGGCAGATCGAGAAACACGTGGCATGACCAAATTAATCAAATTTTAAAGGTTAGTCATGTTAGAAGTCGGGGGAATCGACGTGGGTGTATGACTCGTTGTATGAATGTGGAGGAAGCTAGAGAGGTTTGCCAGGATAGAGTAGTGTGGCGGTCCATTCTCTCTGCCTACCCCTGCGGGGAAACGGCGTGATGGTTTGTTTGTTTGTTGTTTGCCAATATTTGCTTATGGTGCTTACGTTATGGTTAATACATTCGTGATGGCATTGACCTAGTACACGTTATCCAATAACCACGAAACATGCAAAAGATGGATGAAAGTAGAATAAATGTTGAAGATATAAGCTTCGTTCGTGACCCTTTCTTTAAAAAAAAATATAAAAAATTTAATAGTAAAAGTTATTAAAAATTAAAATATTTTTTTTATTAACTTATAAATTTTATAACACTGTTATGATATCAAAACATTTATTATTCACATATAGAGAATGTCGCGACAGCTGTTTCGCCAACCGATGTTGGCATCATCAGGTGTTACCAACGTTTTGATCACGTGTTGTTTATGAATAACCGTGTAGGCAAAACAGTTGTCGCGACATTCTTAAAAATTGAATAGTAATATTTGATATTACAACAGTATTATATATTTTAGCAGTTAATAATGTTGAAGTATCATATTGTTCCGGCCAAAACAATGCACAAATTCTTTTTTTTTATATACTTTGTATACAAGACTCACTTTTTAAACAAATTAAAATTAAATATCAAACATGTTTCGGATTACCCAGCCCTTCCTCAGTGATATTACATAGATATTTAAAATATTATATAATCTGCAGAGCGACTGGATAATTTTGAGAGAATGGTGCTGCGCAGAATTCTGGGGTCTGTGAATGACGGTGAAGGCTGGAGAGTGCGGCATAATGACGAGCTGTACAATATTTACAAAGCTCCCAGTCTCTCCACACAGGTCAGACTGAATAGACTGAGATGGGCCGGTCACGTGCAGAGGATGCCGTCATCGCGAACCCCAAAAAGATTGCTGGAGTGGCACCCAGGTGGTAGAAGACCAATTGGACGACCAAGACTGCAATGGGAGGATGAAGTTGGGAGAGATGGAGCAAGATTGTTAAGAGTGTCAGATTGGAGGGTCGAAGCGGAGGACAGGAGGAGTTGGAGGCGAAGAATACTGGAGGCTAAGGCTCGATATGGGCTGTAGGGCCATCGAAGAAGAAGAAGAAGATGTAATTGTTTACAAATAGGGTCAGTTAACAAATGATAACATCTGTCAAAACTGATCATACGAGTATTTGTAAACAATTTTAAAATATTTTAAAAATCTAGATATATAATATCACTGAAGAAGGGCTGGGTAGTCCGAAATATATTTAATTTTAATTTGTTAAAAAGTTAGTGCTGTATACAAAGTATGTAAAAAATAAATAGAAAAATGGTAGTATATCTAATTAAAATCCACAAATGTTGGTGTCTTAGACCGTACCAAGGGCATACACAGTAAGGACCAAACATGTTTTGAGGACTTCCAAAATGAAGACACTGAGGACGATAGCAGGCAAGACAGTGAGAGATCGCGTGAGGAACACCAGAATGAGATAGATATGTGAGGTTGAGGATATTATAAGATGGAGCAGACAGCGAAAAAGAGAATGGTACAGTCATGTTCAAATAATTAACACCACCAGACTCCCCTATATTGCATTGCATAATCAGCCTCATGGGACTCGTCCTCGTGGAAGACCTCCTAAAAGATGGAAAGAGAGCTGTGAGTCTACCTCATAGGAGGAGCAACACTCTGGGGAACAGACCACATAGGTCTACAACATAGAAGAAGAAAGAAGAAGAAGAGCGTTGGACTATTGTTTATTATAAATATTTTTAAATTTCATGTTTTTGTTATGTTATCTTTTGAATTTAGTAACTAACTAACTAACTAACTAACCATCACGCCAAATCTCGCGAAAGTCAAATATTAATTTTCGATGTTGCCGACGTGAAAGTATGTTATATTGATAACTAACTAACTAACCGTCACGCCATTTTCCCGGAGGGGTAGGCAGAGAAGATGGATCGCCACAATGCTCTGTCCTGGCATACCTCTCGGGCTTCCTCTACATTCATACATCGTATCATGCACGCACGTCGATTATTCCGACTTCGAATGTGACCGCCTTTTAGTAATTGATTAATTTGGTCTTGCCATGTTTTCCTCGCTCGTCCTCGGCTTCTTTTTCCACTCACGCTGCTTTTGTACAGCTTTTTAACCATTGTACTCTCATCCATTCGTTCCATATGTTCAAACCATCTCAGGGATCCTTTTTTTAATTGTATCCATGATGCAGTCATCTGCCTTACATTTCTTTCTTATTTCATCGTTCGGTATTCTATCATACAACGTTTTCCCGCACATTCTTCTTAGTGATCTCATTTCTACGTCGTTTATCCTGCTTTCATCCTTCTTTTGCCAGCTCCAAGCTTCACTTCCATACATGAGGGAATTCAATAAATTATTTATTATATAAAAAAATAAAATAAAAATCATATTATGTAAGTTTTTCGTTGGTATTTTATTTATTTGAGTATATTCGCTATTCGTAACTAGATGCCATCTTGCGGCCGCCGGGCGAAGCCCAATTTTCCCGCCAAGCCCCGCGTATGATTGCCGCCGTCCGGAGGGGACTTCCGGTTGGGTGAATGCGCACCGCTTCCCGCGCCGGAAGCTCCGCCATGACACTTAAAAAACCGCCTTTTAAAATGAATACTGAAACATATTCCGATACATCTATTTCTTTTTATATATTTTATGTTATTATATTTTTGTAATATTCTATGATTCTTCAAAATGTTAATGTTGTTAATTGAAATATTAATAGAAGTTCAGGGTAAATAATTAAATAAATAAATGAAATTTTAATTGTATCTCAATAGAGACGAAGATGCAAACTGGAAACTGAATATGGATGATCAAGGAGTTTACGGGACTTATGACCTGTCATTGGTTGGGTTAAGCGCACGCTTTATGTAATTACAACATTCCCCATTCCACATTTGTTTATGATCATGCATGACAAATTTTTGGAAGTTGTATATATGCTCCAAATCTATACTTATCTTCACATCAGTTTCAATTGGCCATCTATTTAGATTTGATTAAACATGTTAATCTTTTTAAGATCAACCTACACAATCCACCCACTAACGCCATCTATGGAGATTGATTTTTTATTAAAATTTCATGAATTAATCACCCACCATGGGTGAAAATCCAGGATTTCGTGTACAAGTACGTATAAGTATACATTCACAAAAAATAAATAAATAAAATAATAATAATACATTCCTTTATAATTTTTCTCCGAAGTGAAGCTTGGAGTTGGCAGAAGAATGATGAAAGTAGGATAAATGCCGTAGAAATGAGGTCACTAAGAAGAATGTGGGGAGAACAATGTATGATAGAATATTTAATGATGAAGAAAGTATATATTTAAATTTAATTGTATCTCAATAGAGACGAAGACGCAAACTGGAAACTGAAAATGGATGATCAAGGTGTTTACAGGACTTATGACCTGTCCAGGATTCGTATACAAGTATAAGTATACATTCACAAAAATATATGAAGAAAGTAATGTAAAGCGGATGAATGCGTGATAAATAAAATCAAGAAAGGGTCACTAAGATGGTTTGGACATATGAAACGAATGGATGAGGGAAGAATGGTTAAAAAGATGTATACAAGTAGTATGAATGGAAAAAGAAGTCGAGGAAGGCCAAGGAAGACGTGGCATGGCCAAGTTAATCAATTACTGAAAGGCGGCCATGTTCGAAGTAGGAACAATCGACGAGCGTGCATGTCACGATGTTTGAATGTAGAAGAGGCGCGAGAATTATGTCAGGATAGAACAATGTGGCAATCCATCCTCTCTGCCTACCCCTCGAGGGAAACGGCGTGATAGTTAGTTAGTTAGTTAGTATATTTTTTCTTATTACACTTCCTTGTTGAAGACCTATGTGGTCTGTTCTCCAGAGTGTTGCTCCTCCTGTGAGGTAGACTCCCAGCTGTCCTTCCATCTTTTAGGAAGTTCTCCCACGAGGACGAGACCCATTAGGCTAATTATGTAGTGCAATATGTCTGGTGGTGTCCATTCTTTGGACATGACCGTACTAGCCCCTCTGTTGCTGTCTGCTCCATCTTATAATATCCTCAACCTCACATATCTCTCTAATTCTGGTGTTCCTCACGCGATCTTTCAGTGTCTTGCCTGCTATCGTTCTCGGTGTTTTCATCTCGGAAGTCCTCAAACTCTACCCGCCCTTGCTTCAATTCCTTTATTATGTAGGTATTTTGTATATTTCTTCGTCAGCGTGTCTTCATCCACTGCTGGACGTAAGCCTCTCCACCCCCACGCCATCTCTCTCGGTCTCTCGCCAGTGTTCTCCAGGCCCTTCCCGCTGTCCGCAACGTATCTTCGCTCCACCTGGTAGGCTGTCTTCTTCAGCCCAACCTTGGCTTCCATTCAGTAAGCCTCTGGCTCCATCTTCCATCATCCCATTGGCACACATGCCCAGCCTATTGCCGCTTCATCCTGTATATATTTATTATAGTTTAATTCCCCCTGGATTTATGTCTTCGACCAGTTTTGAACTAGCTGCCATCTTCTGGCTTAACAAAAAATGTGGAAAACAACGGGAAAAACCACATTTAAAAGGCCCAATTGGATCCCAAGAACTAGCAAAGACGTTAAAAGACTTTGTTACAAACCGCAGGATTGAAAATTATAAAAAATATATAATTTTTACGAATTCTTTAACTTTATTTTTATTTTTTATAATACTTAAAAATTCAATACTTTATTATACTTCAACAACTGTTTTATTTGAAACGCTGTTTTAATATCACTATTAACTAAAAACTTACTAACCATCACGCCGTCTCCCCGGAGGGGTAGTCAGAAAGAATGGACTGCCACACTTTTCTTTCCTAACATATTTCTCTCGCTTCCTCAACGTTCATACATCGTGTCATGCACGCGCGTCGATTTCTCTGACCCCTTGTTCATAACACCATCATTCGCACCGCATTCACTTCTTATATTTCATTCGACACTCTATCATCCACGCATTCGTCTAAGAGATAGATCGCATTCGTCTAAGAGATAATCTTCTTTTGCCAGTTCCATGCTTCGCTTCCATACATAAGGGTCATTTATTAATATCACTATTTATTTATTTAATTGCTATGAGATTGTCGGGACAGCCGTTTCGCCAATCCACGTTGGCGTCATCAGGTGCTACAATCAATCAACATCGGTTGGCGAAATAGCTGTCGGATGTAATTTTCACTAATTTTGTTAAATTTGTAATATACATTTTTTCAATGAAATGAATATATATGGTACATGTTAAAAAATCATTTCTGAGTATTATGTGATAAGCACTGGTTTATTATTTTCTTATTTCATATATTTTACTAATCCGGGTGCAGTGCTACAAAGCAATTAAGCTTTAACCCTTAACGTACCGTGTTCAAAACAAAACGCTCGCTCCCATGTGGTAAGTTCAGTTTACCGCTAACTTTATCTAAATATCAAGCATATGACTAGATGAATCAAAATTTAATTTATGTCATCTTGTAGGGAATTTCATTAGGAATAGATCGATATCTATAACATACATGGATTATTTGAAAAACATATCATTATTAATTTTTTTCTGGAACCATGCGATTTCTGTGTAATGCCTCATAGCATACGGGCGACTGGACATCGGGTATAAACTTGTCTGCGCGCAGCGGCCGGCGGGGCGGGGATAAAGGCACCTAGGCAAAATGTATAGTACGTTCAAGACAACGAGTACGTATTAATATTTTTCCCTTTTGGTAAAGTGTTAATATTTTCACAGTTCTGATATTATTAAGTTGCGTCCTGCGTTTCCGTCCACAGTGGTATTATTACGTACATATTGAAAAGGTCAAAGTTATATTTATAATACGTTCAAAACAGCGAGTAAGTATTTGTCACTTTTGATAAAGTTGTAAATATTAGCAAAACAAATTCTACCTTAACACGAATGAAGGTGAGGGCAGTCTTAGAAAATATTTTTTTTTGGGATGAAGGAAGTAATTTTTTTGCTTTTTTTTTATTACGAAATATTGAGAACACTTCAATGGAGGATTACAATTTTTTTTATAATATTAGGGTCCATAGGTTTTAAGAAAATCAACTTTAAATTGGCAGTGGAAACTCAATTTACCACATGGCAACGCGACGGTTAAAGAGTGTATGATTAATGTGAAATATGTTTTTGTTCCAGCCCGCCAGCCCCTTGTGAGTGTGATGCCTCCAGCGTCGTCGCGCTCCTAGGCACAGAGACAGAGAGAGATAGAGCGAGAGAGAGACAACAGCCAGGAAAAGGAAGACGGCAGAATGGCGCAGGAGAGTGGAGCCAGGGAGGGGCCGAGGCTGGAGCTCAAGTGCGACTCCGAGGATATAGAGATGACGGGAGCTCCCGCAAAGCCGGGGTAACTATTTCACAGGCTACCCTCTTTCACATATTTCACAACTTGTACCTTTTCACTATTTCTCAGGCTGCACTTTTTCACATATTTCACAACTTGTACCTTTTCACTATTTCTCAGGCTGCACTTTTTCACATATTTCACAACTTGTACTTTTTCACTATTTCTCAGGCTGCACTTTTTCACATATTTCACAACTTGTACTTTTTCACTATTTCACAGGCTGCACTTTTTCCAATTCTATTTTGTTGAACAGATCAATTTTATTCAGTGACCAAGAGTTATGACTGCTATTTTTTTACTTTCGAACCTTGATAGTTGATAACAGTTCCCTGTCAACTCTAGCTCGCCTCAGGACTTCGGTATTGGTAACCATGTCTGTCCAGGGAGCTCTGAGCATTCGGCGTGGAGCCACATTTCAAATGCTTCCAGTCTATTCATTGAGTTAACATTTGATCATTCTCTGTCGGAGTTTCAAGTTTACGTTATCATTGCAGAAGAGTGATTTCATTTTATTAAATGTAGCTCTTTCCGCCCCAATTCTGCATTTTATCTCTACATCTGGGTCAAGAGATTGCGTTAGTATGCTGCCGAGGTATTTAAATTAATTAATTATTAATTAATATAAATGATCATATTAACTGATTTTTTGCAGGCCAGTACAAGTAGACCAACCAGACCCAGACAGGGGCTCATGGGCCAGCAAGCTCGACTTCATCCTGTCCGTGGTGGGCCTGGCCATCGGCCTCGGCAACGTCTGGAGGTTTCCCTACCTCTGCTACAAGAACGGGGGCGGCGCCTTCCTCATCCCCTACTTCCTCACGCTCTTCCTGGCCGGGATCCCCATGTTCTTCATGGAGCTGGCCATGGGGCAGATGCTGACCATCGGGGGACTCGGGGTCTTCAAGATTGCCCCCATCTTTAAAGGTAGGTTTACATTCCAATTTTATGAAAACGTACGTTTTATGGAAGTCGCCGTGCTTCGCTCAAATGTAGTGATCGAATCAAAACTAGGGCGTGGAATTGACATGAAAAATGTATTTTTTCTTGGGCTTCGCTTAAAAAAGATGATTTTTTGCGTTTAGTGATCACGGAGTCCCTTTATTAGAAACCCTAGTTATTAGAGAATATAAAAACACATTTCAGGGCTTAGCGAATATTTCAGGGTTTCTGGACGAGACTGGACAAAGGTGCCAAGTGTACAAAAATTAGTTGTTGATGCCAATTGATCTTAAACATAAAGGCCTAAAACTGTGCAAAAGTGCGTAATGATTGAATAATATAGTGTAGTTCAAACGTCACCCTAAAGATGCCATCCGTAGTACATGACATATGGAACAAAAAAACTGCTTATTTTCTCTGCTTTGCAAAAACCTATCAAAGAGTGCGGTGATAGTTGTTTGCAATTTGATTGGTTGCCGAGTCAAATGCGCCGCGCCGCTTTAGTACGTTCTGAGACATGGAGGGAACCGCACGTATTTGGCATCTTGGTGATTCGAAAAATACTCGTTTTGCAGGAATATTTTTGAAATATTATTTTTATTATTTATTAATCCCATATTGACTGAGTCAGCTTAAATACAGTTTAAACACATAATCCAGAAAGAAATTTTATAATATTCTAGAGATAAACACCTGCATGGATCAAATAGGTATTGTAATAATAAAAACCAATAAAGGAAAAAATGTATCATTATTATTATTGGTCTCACCCTTAGTCGCTTTTCCAAGAAAAAATTAATAAGCAAATTATAATTTTAATGAACTTTATTTTTATAATTATTTCAATTAAGCTGATTGCATTTTTTTTAATAAAAATATTATAATAACATGTTTATTTATTTCAATGTTTGAATATACGATTTAAATATTTTTTTGGTTTTCCAATCATAAAAAAATAAAATAAAAATAGCGTCTAGACGTTTTGTGAACGCACTGTCATTCATACTATTGAAAACGATCTCCCTGCCGTGAACGGACTCTAGTGCACAATGGTGTTCTTCTACCGACCCTTACGTATGGAAGCGAAGCTTGGAACTGGCAAAAGAAGGATGAAAGTAGAATAAATGCAGTTGAAATGAGATCTCTTAGACGAATGTGTGGATACTCTGTGTATGATAGAGTGTCGAATGAAAATTTAAGAAGTGAATGCGGTGCGAATGATGGTGTTATGAACAAAATAATGAAAGGATCATTAAGATAGTTTGGACATATGGAAAGAATGAATGAAGAAAGATATATGTTAACGATGTAAATGGAACCAGAAATAGAGGAAAACCGAGAAATGAGAATATCGAATGTCGGCCACGTGAGGAGTCACGACGCGCGTGCATCACACGATGTATGAATGTTGAGGAAGCGAGAGAAATATGTCAGGAAAGAAAAGAGTGGCAGTCCATTATTTCTGCCTACCCCTTCGGGGAGACGGCGTGATGGTTAGTTAGTTAGTTAGTTTTAACACTTTGCAAAGTCAGGTACATATTGGTATTTATGTTTAACACCAAAGGGGATCAAAAACTCTTTGTTGATACTTTTTGTTCACATATTATTTTTATGCTTGTGACTAGACATGATCCAATGTTTAAATTAAGTGTACTGGAGCAGATAAACTGATGATGGTAATTATTGTCCACAGGAATTGGCTACGCTGCAGCCGTGATGTCGTGCTGGATGAACGTGTACTACATCGTCATCTTGGCCTGGGCCATCTTCTACTTCTTCATGTCTCTGAGGGCCGGTGAGTTGAATTCAAAAATCTTATTCTTCTTCTGGTTGTAGATCTTGTGATTTGCTTATGCAGGATTCCAAAAAAGTCCCATATAACACAACATCTCAAAGAACTTCACTGGCCCAAAAGTCCAGAAAGAATCCAGTACAAACTCTGCTGGACAGTCTTCAAAGCGCTACATGGAATGGCACCAAGTTATATATTTGAACTCTGTATAACGGACATCCTAAATGCAGGGAAATCCACACTTCGCTCGGCGAACTCCTCAGCAATAGGAAGATTAGTTGAGCCGAAGCGTTGCCCCAGTACAAATTTCGGGGATCGAGCGTTCGCGGTAGCCGGTCGCAGCTTGGAACAATCTCCCTTCACACCTCAGATGCATAAATGATCCGACAGATTTCAGATCTAAACTGAAAACCCATCTTTTTCATATTTCATACCCAATTTAAACATTTATACTTTGTTCTACTATACTTTTTCACCGATCGCGAAAACTTAGATTTTTAGATTTAAAACACGTCTTAATGCGCCGTTGAGGTGATTACATCACAAAAATGGCGCTTTAAAAGTTAGCATATTATTATTATTATCAACTTTCTTCCTGTGATGAAGTCGACCAGCCTTCTCTCCATCTCTTTGGTGGCCGTCCTGGTGGTCGACGGCCCTCTGGAGTCTCGTGCATCACGATCTTAGGAATTCTTACTGGATCCATTCTCGCGATGTGGTCCCTCCAGAATCGTCTTCTCTGCCTACTCCATCTCATTATGTCTTCAATTTTGCAGGATTTGCGAATTTATTCATTAGGTATCATAGCTTTAAGGGTTCTCCCAAAAATAAGTCGCAATGTTCTCATTTCTGCTACTCTTAAGAGATGTTTGGTTCTGACAGTGTCTGCTCTTGCTTCGATTCCGTAAGTCATTATGGGCCTGATGCATGTTTTATAAATTCTAACTTTGCTTTCTACTAGCATATGCTTATTGTCCCAGACAGTGTCCCTCAGACATCCGGAGACAACTGCAGCTTTATCAGTCTGTTTTTAAACTTTATAATATAGATCGCTGCAACTAGATATCTCCACACCCAGATATCTGAACTTCATGACCTGTTCTATAGGTTTATCATCTACAACCAGTTTGCATCTGAGAGGCTGTCTGGATATTGTTAGACATTTGGTTTTGGCGACGGATATCATCATATTATACTTCTCAGACGCAAGATGGTACCTATAAAGCATTTATTGTAGATCGTCTTCATCACAGGAAAGTTGATAGTTGTATTTATTATTTTTATTTTTTTATTATTATTATTTTGATTCGCTCTTTACATCATGACAGCATGAGCCAAATCGATGTAAAGGGTATTATAGCTATCACAGTGATTCTCGTGACATGTGATAGGTAGGTAATCTATCGCCATTTTATTGTCACGTGAATTCTACACCAGACCAAAGACAGTGTGACAATCACACTGCCCTCGCCGGGAATCGAACCCGGAACCTTCGGGGTGGCAGTCAATGCACTTACCACTCAGCCACGAAGGTATTTTCACCAACTATCATTTATTATGATAATTGGTGAAAAAGCATTTAATTTTATTTTTAAATAGTCCATTTTTGGCCGAAACACTATGATATCTTAACATTTTAAACTGTTAAATTAAATCATTTTGTTTTTTGTATCAAAATTGTATTTTATTTTACTTAGGGTTAATTATTTTTAAATATTGCGGGTTAATTATTTTTAAGGATTAATTGTATCTCAATAGAGACATATAATCTTAATAGATGGCGCTAGTGTAGATTGACCAAAAATTGTGAAGTGTTCTAAACATAGTAGCATATTCAAAATCTTTCAAAAATTTGTCAGACGTGGTGGTCGTAAGAAGGCCGAAATGGGGAATGTTGTTAATATAAAGTGATCGCTTAACCCAACCAATGACAGGTCATAAGTCCTATAAACGCCTCGACTACCATATTCTGTTTAGAAAGAAAAAATAATAATTTACATCTTCGTCTCTATTGAGATACAATTAATTCTCAAACGGTTTTGTTAAACTGGCTGTTCTATTTAGATGTCCCGTGGAGAAACTGCGATAACTATTGGAACACGGCCACGTGCGTGAACCCTTATGACCGCAAGAACCTGCCCTGCTTCGATGCCCTCACAGCCAACCGGACCATCACGCGAGTCTGCACCATCAATTCCAGGAACGTGTCCACGGCAATGCTCAGCGACCCGGTCAAGGAGTTCTGGGAGTGAGTGACTGAATTAATGGATAAATCTTTACGCTATTACAGTGCAAGCCAAATCAATGCAAAGAGTGGAAAAGAAGAAAACTAAAGAAAATTTGAGGAGAACCACATTGTTGCCCTAATCTTCTTCTTTCGGTTCCGTGTCGTGTCAGGTCAAAGGCATATCTGTCCTGTGCTACTTGGAACAGGTTCTGAACTCATGTAATTCCTGTCCACACTTTAATGTTCCGCAGCCATGACAGCTGCCTTCTACCAACTCTCCGACGTCCCTCCAGTTTACCCATTAATATTAGTCGAAGGATGTGGTATTTTTCTCCTCTGGCTCTTTGTAGTACGTCTGCATTACTGACCCTATCGGTCCACGGTATACGGAGCATTCTGCGGTATATCCACATCTGGAACGCCTCCAACCGGTTCATTACATTCATTTTTAGAGTCCAAGTTTCGCAGGCCATATAATTGAACAGACTATATATAACATTTAATCATTCTTTGTCGGAGTTTCAAGTTAAGATTATCGTTGATAAAGACGGTTCTCATTACCCCCTTATTATCCCTAAGAATAATGGGCTAATAATTTTAACCCTTTATTTACCAAAATATTTTTAGTAATTAATTATATTTTAATGAATGATCTTCTTTTTCTTCTTCTTAGCGTAGGCCTTGTGCCCTTTTTCTAAAGAGGGATTGACCTCCTACGAATTGGATTCCCAGCTGTCAATCCATATTTTTGGTGATCTGCTCGGGGGTCGTCTACTTTGGGGTATGAGGGAGTCTGGATGGATCCATTCTTCTTATGTGTGCATACCAATATCTAATCAAATCAGTTTATTTTCTCAGAAGATATTACAAACTAAATTGTGGTTAATTAGAGTGGGCCAAGGTTTGAACCCTGTGGCATCCCTGAATACACAAGAAAAATTTCCGATTGAAAAAATCCTTTAGAGACGAATTGTCATCTTCCCTTATAATATCCTCTCCTTTGCCTCCCCCACCTTACGACGTCTTCGATGTACTGCTGATATTTGGCTCTTTAAACTATTGAATTTGCCGACTGCTAGATTGGGTTGCTGATTGAAGTGTGTCTTTTCCAGACGTCGTGCCCTGATGATATCCGACGGCATTGAGCATGTCGGTTCTCTCCGCTGGGAGCTAGCTGGGACCCTACTCTTCGTCTGGATCCTGTGCTACTTCTGCATCTGGAAGGGTGTGAGGTGGACAGGAAAAGTGGTCTACTTCACCGCCCTCTTCCCCTACTTCCTGCTCACCATCTTGCTCATCAGAGGTACTACTTCTTCTAACTATGCCGTATTAGGTCCCCCCGACATTGGCGAGTACTCTTTCATCGCAGTAATTTCCTAGGAAGTGTTACCGGAGTGGCCAATGATACGCTATACGCCTTCTCTCTGTCTGCTGTGATCCTTATGGTAAGTATGTATGGTAAGTAGAGATGTGAGGCCGCGTGGGAGATATATAAGGTTAAAAGAATAGATTAAATGTGGTCTGTCACCCTTTTGATTGATGACAAGAAAAGGCTAAATTAAATTAACGTAAGTCCCGGAAGGACAAGGAACAGGCCTAGATAGTGCAGCGAGACTGACGAAAGGGCGTCGCTGCGTCCTATAACAGTCTCGGGTGGTGGTGGGAACCTTATATATGATCCTTATGGTAAGGTCATTACGTTGCCTGTAACTCATGAAGACCACTCCAGGACTCCAGGGAGTCTGAAGTTTCCACGATGAAACAATTTTAATACTTTCCGAGAATACATAAAATCTGTGGAACTGGCTTCAAGTCACTTCAATCTCTAACTTCTACTCGATCAGTTGTGACGGATGTATACATCAAGATGTATACATCCGTCTGCTCCTCGCCGCACTCATATTTGCTTGTTTAGAAGTATTGACTAATATTGTAATGGTTGCAGGAATCACTCTTCCTGGTGCCATGGAGGGAATTAAGTTTTACGTGATGCCCAACCTGTCGAAGCTGGGAGAGTCAGAAGTGTGGATCGATGCTGTGACACAGATCTTCTTCTCGTACGGTCTTGGTCTGGGAACTCTCGTAGCTCTTGGGAGCTATAACAAGTTCAACAACAACGTTTACAAGTAAGTCCATAGCATAAATCAAAACTCTAGCGATAAGGCATTTGTTTGGCTTAAATTTCGGCTACTGTAATTCGAAAAATATACATATGAAGCTGTAGCGGACGTAGTGTGCAAAATAGCCTCGTTTAAGGGGAATTGGGCCAGCCATATAGCAAAGACAACGGATGATCGGTGGACAAGACGCACCCTGGAGTGGTGACCGAGAACCGGCCATAGAAATCCTGGCAGACCACAAAACAACAGTCTGATGACATCAATAGAGTGGCAGGAGGTCAATGGCACAAAAGTTGAGAGTTGTGGAAGTCGGGAAGGGAGGACTATTTTCAACACTGAACGACTAAGGCCTGATGATAATGATGATGACATATAAAGAAATACCCATCACACACGAGTTCATGACAATGTAGGAGATCATCAACTCTCAGAAGAAATTTCTAGAAAATATGTACCATTGAAGTTAATCTCTGACGGAAATAATTTTTTTTTTTTACGTAATTTTACGAAATAAAGTTTTACTCTCTGCAATATTTTCCGTCTTGGACTATCTGCTCCTATCTATGATCCCCAAGCCATACAATTTTTCCATCTTTTTGAGGTTTTCCTACGCCTATTTTATTGTTTCAAGGTCTTTCCATTCCAAGCGATCATTGTTTCTGATCTTTAGGATTCTAAGCGACCATTGTTTCAAGATCTTCAGGATTTTAAGCGACTGTTGTTGTTGGTATTATTCCATTCATTTGATTGATGATAAATGCATGTTACAGGGACGCCTTGATAGTCTGTACGGTGAACTCCAGTACCAGTATGTTTGCCGGATTCGTCATCTTCTCCGTGGTTGGCTTCATGGCCCATGAGCAGCAGAGGCCGGTGGCCGAAGTGGCAGCTTCTGGTGAGTCATAATATCTTATTCAGATACATTTCAACAACTCTTAGCCATTATTTAAACATCACGAAAACATTTTACGA
>JAHDVF020000575.1:0-24515 GCA_022606425.2 Lepidostoma basale | reverse complement strand
TTTAGGACTGCGTCCTGTTATAAGCCAAGGACAGTTTCACGAACTCGTGGCAGAGACGTATTGAACGTGTGTGACGTTGCACCGTCTTGCTGGATCCATATTCTTTGGTTATAGACAGGAGAGTTTTGCAATTATGGCACCAAGAAGTCGTCTATCATCTCCACATAAAATATTAATGAGCGATATAAACTTACTTGAGACACCTTGTAGAATGTTTACTTAAAAACAAATATAATGGTGTAAAATAAAATATAAAAGTCATTTTTAATTATTTTTATGAAATTAAATCAGTTTATTTTCTCAAAAGATATTAAAAACAATTATTATAGTTTAAGACATCTATTGAGAACAGGTAAAATATAATAAATATATAATACCAGGAACGCATGAGAGATGGTTCTACATTAGGAATACAAGATACCCTCCAAAGACAAGAGTATTACGAGAACGTATTTTCACGAATATGAAAGACATCGATCTCCGAAGCGATCATGTTCAGCAGTTAGATTGCTCTCCCCACCGGCATCACCAGATAAAACAGTCTGTGCTGACGCTGTCGAAGATAACCATCCGGAACATAAAAATGGATAGCCTCCAAGATGACGGAATTCTCAAAGAATCCCCTGATAAGACTGAAGAAATGGGTATGTTAGTTCTTTTTCTTATGATGGGTGTAATGTGAATTATTTCGAATGAAACGCCGTTATTTCAAAATATATTCATGAAGTCACATCTGACAATAAAGTCATTGCCGCATTAAATACCTATGGTACACAAATTTAAGTGCGATCGTAAACTTTAAGGAAAATATAAAATCCGAAAGATTCCGAGCGGATCAGTAGGGCAGTATAGGGACCCGAAATGGCGGTCCCAGTATTGTCCGCTCGGCAGCCCTTATTATATTTTTGTGCTTCAAGAACCAGGAAATTGAATTTTCACCCACTGTTACACATTCGAGGGTTGACGGGCTAAAAATACGATCATTTGTTTGGGTTTATTTTACTCTAACTGTATATTAGCGGGAAAATGTTTAAGCGCCACGTAAACGATCGAGACTTATTCAATACTACAAATAAGATTATTTCAAATGCAATTGAAAAGCCAAATAGAGGTGATTCTAATTTCGATACTATGTTACACAAAATTTAATATTGAGAATTCTTCTTCTTCTTTCCGTGTCTTGTCAGGTCTCCCCAACGTTGACGATCACCCTAGAGTAGGCCTCCCTGTCCTGGGCAGCTCGGAACAGCTCCTCCACGGTCCTCAGCCCTGTCCACTCTCAGATGTTCCTCAGCCAGGAAACCTGCCTTCTCCCAACACCTCGTCAACCCTCAATCTTACCCTCCAAGATCAGATGTAACAGTGCGTACTTTTCGCCTCTAAGAACATGGCCCAAGTAGGACACCTTACGGACTTTGATGTTGGTCAGCAACTCTCTGTCAACTCTGGCTCTATGGAGAACGTTTGTGTTGCTGACCATGTCAGTCCAGGAGATGCGTAACATCCTTCGGTGTATCCAAATCTCACAGGCCTCTAATCGGTTCATAATATTGACTTTAAGGGTCCATAACTCCACCCCGTATAACAGCACTGACCAAACATAGCATCTGACCATTGTTTGTCGTAGTTGTCATTGAGAATTATATTTTTGTTTTATTATATAATAATTATTAGTTTTATTATTGTTTAGTGACATGTTTAACTTTACTAAATCAAATGTTTCATTTTTAATAGTGTTCTGCAGGTGACATATAAATAAATAAAATTAAATCCTCAAATTCATTTGTATTAATTTGAATCAATCGCCAATAAACGACTGACAAATATTTTGTAAATAAACGAAAAATAAAAAAATTCATGAACAATAAAAAAAATTAACAATGTTAGACATTTGATAATGCCTTAGAAAACCGGAACATGTCATTCCCATATACTTTTATAAAAATTCTAGAAAACAGACGCTTTAATTCGTATTAATTATTTATTAAGTTGTCATCGCCAACAAAAAAAAATGGCAGTGCACAATGGTGTTCTTGTACCGACCCTTATGTATGGAAGCGAAGCATGGAACTGGCAAAAGAAGGATGAATGCGGTAGAAATGAGATCTCTTAGACGAATACGCGATACTTTGTGTATGATAGAGTATTTAATGAAAATATAAGAAGTGAATGCGGTGCGAATGATGGTGCTATGAACAAAATAATGAAAGGATCATCAAGATGGTTTGGACATATGGAAAGAATGAATGAAGAAAGAATGGTTAAAAAAAATTATATGTTAACGATGTAAGAAATAGAGTAAGATCGAGGAAAACGTGGCACAATCAAATCAATCAAATATTAAATGTCGGTCACGCGTGCATGACACGATGTATGAATGTTGAGGAACCGAGAGAAATATGTCAAGAAAGAAAAGAAGGGCACTCCATTCTTTCGGCCTACTCCTTTGGGGAGACGTCGTGATGGTTAGTTAATTAGTTAGTTTTTTTTAAATGATTTAATATGGAGTTTTATATCTTTGTTCAAGAATCAATAAATACTTTTTAATTCACTTTTCATTACTTTGTTAAGAACGGTTTCGTTCACAATGCTTACACTTCTTATATCTCCATTTGGTACCATATTATATAAATATTTCACACATATTCATCTGAGAGATCTGTTATCCTTGTTTTACCAACTTTATCCTACATTTCCATACATAACGGTCGGTACCAAAACTGTACTGTCAAGAAATTTTTCTTTCGTTAAGAGAACGCCTGCAAATAGACCAAAAGGATCCAGACGTATATATTCGTAACCAGAACCCACAGCATTTATCTTGTGGACGGTCAACATAATCTTCAATATTTAAGAAAACTACTGTAAATAGGAAAAAAAGATCCAGATGAATGTATTCGGTACCAAAACCCACAACATTTATCTTGTGGATAGCCAAGAGAGTCTTCTTTCGTAGGATCCAGACGTATGTATTCGGATTCAAGACGCTGACATGAGAAATCATGCAGTATGTATGTACGCATGGATCAAGAACTAATAAATAAGGTATGATGTGAAAAAGAAAACCGTATATTCAAGGAATACCCCACCAGGGGAATGCTAAACGCCGCTTACACTACAGCAGTAAAAGCTTCAGGAAAGCTCGCAATAAAGTAAACTCAAGTGTATGCGGAAGATAGGGGCCCTTTCGAGGCTGTATTGATTTGGATAAGATCGGAGACATTCTCTGATAACTGCGAAGTGCGCTAAAAAACTTGGGAAATATTTTTAAATGATCAGTGATAATATTTATGTACGAGTATACAATGTTGTTGTTTCAACTTAATGACACTAATAAAACCAGTGGATAGTTCAATATGCTTATTATTCTTCTTCAAGTGCCTTGTTGGGACCCCCCAACGTTGGCGATCACCTCGGCGAATCTGTACTCGTACTGCGCCGCTCGGAACAGCTCCTCCACACTTCGGATGCCGGTCCACTCTCTCACGTTTCGCAGTCAGGACATCTGTCTCCTACCGGGCCCTCGGCGTCCCTCTATTTTCCCCTCGAATATCAGTGAGAAAAAGTAGTACTTTTCCCCACGCAGTATATGACTCAGCTGTGAGATCTTTCGAACCTTGATAGTTGATGACAGTTCCCTGTCAACTCTAGCTCGCCTCAAGACTTCGGTATTGGTAACCATGTCTGTCCAGGGAATTCTAAGCATTCGGCGATAGAGCCACATTTCAAATGCTTCCAGTCTCTTCATTAAGTTGACTTTTAAGGTCCATGTTTCACACCCATACAATAAAACAGACCACACATAGCATTTGATCATTCTCTGGCGGAGTTTCAAGTTTATGTTATCATTGCAGAAGAGTGATTTCATTTTATTAAACGTAGCTCTTGCTGCCTCAATTCTGCATTTGATCTCTACATCTGGGTAACACAATATGCTTAAACACTAAAAATATAGACCGTCCTCACTTTATATCTACAAATTCTTGTACGAGTACAAGTTTAAAAAATCGACTGTATACGGTCGATTTTCGTTTCAACCAGCAATGTTCCAGAGAAATTGTCAATAAGAACCACAAAATATATCGTTTTCACAATGATTCATGTCGATACTTGGATAAAGGATTATTCGACACATTTAACAATCTCCCTATTCAATTACACCAGAGCAAACTCCGCATCTTTTGAAGAAAGTATGGTAATTTACTGACTTCAAGAACCATATTAAATTTAGCGAAAAAAAATAGCGAAACCGGTCACTGTCGAAATAAAGACAATAGTGGAAGTAGTAATAAAATGTTTATGTTTTGAGTTCCTAAGAAACTGTATTTGTTTCATTTTCCGATTGACAGAACAAAGTGATCTGTGATTGAAAATAAAAATATGTAATATTTTGTCATCAGATGTGTCTATGAATTCATGTACTAGTATACAATATTTTAGTTTATGTTAAATGTATCAAGAATTTATGAATGAAAGCGAAAATTGCCGTTCACAATGGAGTTCTGGTCCCAACCCTTATGTATGGAAGCGAAGCATGGAACTGGCAAAAGAAAGATGAGAACAGAATAAATGCGGTAGAGATAAGGTCCCTAAGACGTATATGTGGTAGAACAATGTACGACAAAATCCCAAATGCTGATATTAGGAAGAAATGTAGAGCGAAAGAAGGTATTATGAACAAAATTATGAAAGGTTCGCTGCGTTGGTTCGAACATATGGAGCGCATGGGAGAAGAAAGAATGGTTAAAAAAAATATACGTTAACGATGTAAATGGAGTAAAGAGTCGAGGTAGACCGAGGAAAACATGGCATGACCAAATTAATCAAATATTAAAGGTTGGTCATGTAAGAAGCCGGAAGAATCGACGTGCGTGTATGACTCGATGTATGAATGTGGAGGAAGCTAGAGAGGTGTGCCAGGATAGAGTAGTGTGGCGGTCCATTCCCTCTGCCTACCCCTGCGGAGAAACGGCGTGATGGTTTGTTTTTGTTGGTGTTGTTAAATTTAAAAAATTCTAGTGATTTCAGAAGAAGAAGAAAAACAAATATCAATTCATTTTGGTTAATCACAATTCGGTATACGAGTATAATATTTTAAATAAAAATAACAGTGGTCAGTTTAAAAATTATTTTTGATCATTTATCACAGAATATTCCATACGCTTTGTGATACCGAAGATAGCCATTGCGCCCTTAAGTAGTTCGTGATCTCGCAGATAAAACAAGAGAAGTATAAAACTCTGTTTACGGCCCCCGCGTCGTTTTGTATGGAGACGTATGCCTTTTATAACGCCTATCGTATAAATCGGAAATCTCCAATACTTAACATAATATATTTTCAGAGATCCGTAAATGATTGTTTTATTCAATATCTACAAAAAAATTGCATATTTTTATCAACCCTTTTATATACTCGTTACTTATTTTACGTACTCGTACTCACATTATTTAAATAATAAAAAGGTTGATAAAATAAGAAATAAATAAAAATAAAAATGTAATCGTAGAAAAATGTCTTTTTAATACATATTTGGTGAGGAGGAAGGGGCTGCGACCCCTTACGGGTATTTTACATACTAAAATTATTATTTTTTTTTTTTTACAAAAATTTTATGTTGGCATCATCAGGAGTTATATTATTTTTTCGTTTTCATGCATACCTATTTATGAAAAAAAAAGTATAAAAATTGGACACTTTCCTACCCCTAAGGGGTCGCACCCCCTTTCTCTTCATCAAGTATGTATAAAAATGGCAAAAAATTGGGACATTTTTCTACCCCTCATGGGTCGCACTACCTTTCTCCTCATCAAATTTTTATAAAAAAAATAATTAACTATGAAAAATATGTATGAAAATTGAATAAAAAGTGGACATTTTCCTACCCCTAAGGGGTCGAACCCCCGAAAAATACCAACGATATAACGATGATGTCACATATTTTTTTCGATTACGGTTCGGCCAACTGATGTTGGCATCATCAGGTTTTACAATATTTTTTTCGTTTTTAAAAACGATATAGCGATGATAACGAATTTTTTTACAATAGCGGTTTCGCCAACCGATGTTGGCATCATCAGATATTATCATTTTTTTTCCTTTGTAAAACACTATAAGATGATGATATCGCATTTTTTACTTAAGCGGTTTCGCCAACCGATGTAGGCATCATCAGATATTACAATAATTTTATCGTTTTTAAAAAAGATTTAACGATGACATCGTATTTTCTTACGATAGCGGTTTCGCCAACCGATGTTGGTATCATCAGATATTATCATAAAAATTTCGTCACGAGCCGCGCTAACCTGATCTGCGGCGGTCACAATCTGGAGAGAGTATTGGAAATATTATACAGTCTGAAGCTAAGTTATGCGTACAGAGAAATATCAATCACCGTTTTTACTTCCGCTTCCTTCTCACCTCGGCACGTAGCATTAAATTGCGAGTCTTTTACGGTTCGATCCGCGGCTTCGGCGCCCAGCGCGAAATTGGCAAACCCTTCTCAGAAGGAGTCGACGGCGGCGCCGCGGGCCGATATTAAAAGCCCCTTATCCGTCGTGGTCTTCATGAATAATTCACCGCGCGACTGGCCCGCTCGGTGGGACCCGGTTCATTATTTCTGTACAAAAGGACGGCGGAGGGCTATTTGCTGCGCCACCGGGTAAACTCGCGGATCCGGGACTAATATTGGCCATAGACAAAGCTGCAGAGCGGGAAAACAATTTCCCGCGCAAAGGTGAGCGCCCCGGAGTCCTTTGGCGCAATAAGTAAATGCTGCTTCTGACTGGATGGACTCCATATTTCAAATGAGCTTACGTTTCTCTCTCAATGGCGCGATTTGGACGATTCATAATAAAACATTTATTTTGTATCTCAATAGAGACGAAGATGCAAATTGGAAACAGAATATGGTTGATCAAGGTGTTTACAGGACTTACGACCTGTCATTGATTGGATTAAGCGCACGCTTTATATAATACTACATTCCCCATTCCACCTTATTTTTTCTTATGACCACCATGTCTGACAAATTTTTGGAAGTTGTATATATGTTAATCTCCAACACCACCCTTTACATGGTAGTATATTCAATCTACACACTAACGCCATCTATGAAGATCGTATTAGTTTATTTATTTAATTTCTATGATTTTATCGCGATAGCTGTTTCGCCTATGTTGCCAACCAATTTTGTAGGCTTTAATCTATAACATTATCGTAAGGATAAACCTAACGTTTATCATATATCGCGTAAATAAATGACTTATTTGGGGTAAAAACTAGCGAAAAAACAGTTATTTTTAAAATATTAAAATTTAGAAGCTTACATCTTTTTAAATTTTAAATATTTTTTTCAATAAGGTTTATCCTTCCCATTTATTGTTTCAGATCAACAGAAAATACAGTGCAAGTGCAGGACTTTTCGATGTCACGCAAAAGTCGCCTGACAATTTGAATAATTTCTTCAATATTCTTTTAAAATTCTTGCTGGTGTTGGTTGGTTTTAAGTGCCTAATTACTGCTTATTAAAAAATGTGGATACGTGGAACAATTATTAAATCATATAATAGACAATATGTGCACCATCTAAAAATAACATTTTGTGTTAAATTATTTTCATTGTGTTATTTTATTTTATAACATTGTATTTTATATTATTTGTTTGAGATTTATTTTGTGGATGTTGGAAGATCGAAGTGTGCGCGGGAGATGCCTATTGGTGGCGATGAGGTTCGCAACCCGCGTCTCCCGCGGGGCGAAAAGAGAAGGATGGAGTGCCGCATCGGTTAAAGTGTGACAGTCCATTCTTTCTGCCTACCCTTTCGGGGAGACGGCGTGATGGTTAGTTAGTTAGTTAAATATATGTTTTTCTGAACTTTAGAAATGTAATTAAATAATATCAAAAAATGAAAAGTGATTTATTAATTATTGTTTTTTTTTTAAATCACAAATTTTTGAGCGTCCGAAGGGTTTGCTCCCCTTTAGTGATAATTTTTATACAAATAAATCATATGAAGTACACGATGAACTACTTAAATGTTAACATAAAACTTTTATATTTATTTTCCGTCACCCTGTGTATTCAAATCATATTTGTATAAAACTTGCAAATGCAGTTCTTCAATAATGAGCCACTATCTCTATACCATGCTTACTTAATTATTTTTGTTAAAAATATAAACTAAACAAATAAGAAAGAGCTGTTTCTTACTTATTTGTAAAGTATACGTATAGTGATGACCTTAATGACTGAGTGGTAAGTGCTTTAACTGTGTCCCGGGTTCGATTCCAAATTCAAACATGTTGTACATTGAAAAAGGTTATATCATAACCGAGACAGTAAAAAAATCTAGCTAACTAACCATCACGTCGTTTCGCCGGAGTTGTGGGCAGAGAGGATCGACCACCATACCGTTCTGTCCTGACATACCTCTCTTGCTTACTCCACATCCATAGATCGTAACATGCACGTTCGTCGATTTTTCCGACTACGATTGTGGCCGCCTTGCAGTATTTGATTTATTTGGTCATGCCGTGCTCTCCTTGGTCTTCCACGGCTTCTCTTTCCACTCACACTGTTTGTATACAATATTCTAACCATTCTTCTTTCGTCCATTCGTTCCATATGTCCAAACCATTTAAGGGATCCTTTTTTAATTTTACTTGTGATTCAATCATCTGCCTTACATTTCTCCCTATTTCGCCGGTCGGTATTCTATCATATATAATTTTTATGTACATTATTCTCAGTGATCTCATTTCCACAGTATTTATCTTCCTTTAATCCTTTTTTTCCAGCTCCAAACTTTACTTCTATACATAACGGTTGGCACTAGAACTCTATTGTGTCTGTGAAAAGTATAATAAATCGTTTTCAAAATATTGTGACATTTATTCAAATGCTTTTTTATCTTTAATACGTGTATTAACGCACATAACGTATGTAAAAAATATATGTACATATGTTATAAAATATTGTAAAACTCCCCTAAGAGTGCTATCAAGCAATCGAAGGTAGAACCGCCAACAGCTCAATTTTGTTTTTCTTTATCTTTTTTACAGCAATAAAACAATATTCATGATTAAATTGATCGGAAAACGAATTATGTAAATGCCAAAAGGCCATAAAAAGCGAAAAGTAGTTCTCGAAAGTCGTTTGCCAGTGAGAAAATGCAAACTTCAGGACGTAAATATAAGTAGAAACCACTTAAACAATGCCAGAGAGAACAATTTAGACATCTATAGCCCGTTGTTTATTACATCAAGTACTGAAATTGTTTTACTAATTTTATTCTGCATCGTTTGTGTTAGATAAACCAAAAGCGCTTTAAAAATTCCATGATTTAGATTTTTTGCCAATCAAGACATCTAAATTAACTTTTTGTTTAAATAAAGACAGATATTAGAATCGATAATCTTCTTTTTCTTTTTGTCCTGTCACACCTTCGTGGTGATGCCTAACGCCTAAAATCATCCCAAGTGAGGCCTGCTGTCTTAACCTCGTCCTGCAGGGCTCTTCTCCAGGTGGCTCTAGGTCTGCCTCGCTTCCTCCTTCACCCCATAGGGGACCAGTCTAGTGCGCCCTGAGCGATGCAGGCTGAATTCTGTCTCAGAGTGTGACCGATCCACTGCCATTTGCGTCTAGCGACTTGTTCTCTAATTATCTTTTCGCCTGCCATGGTCCAGAGAACGGCATTTGACACTGTTTGGGGCCAATAGATTTTGAATATTGAGCGAAGGCACCTATTTATAAACACCTGGAGTTTTCAAATAACGTCCGCGGTAGATTTCCAAGTCTCACGTCCGTACAGCAGCAGAATCTTCAATATGAGCAGAAAATAGCTCATTATTATGAAGAAGGATCTGGTCGTGTCCAGGCTTGAACCCATGTCCCTTGGATCAAGCGTTCTATCCCATAGACCACCACCCGATTAATTTTGTTATCAATATTTAAATTCAGTAAATTTGACATTATTATTTTCGTATAGAGACATGTTTATCACCCCTGATTTGTATGCATATACTATAGGATTTAGTTTATAACAGTATCATCAGTCTGTCGATGCCAGCGAGTCTGGCGAAACCGGTCTCTGTCGAAATAAAGACAAAAGTGTAAGTAGTTAAAAAAATACAGTTTTTTTTTTTAAATGAACTTCTATCAAGAGATTTCAGTAAAATCATTCGATTATCTTATCAAAACATTTTTTTATTCCACTTTATATTCATTTTATAATTGTCGCGATGACGAGTGGAAAACCTGAAACGAATGCGCACACCTGATAGATTCTGGGATAACATGGCGAGATGGGTATCATTCAGGGGTTACGATGCTCTGCATCTATGGAATGGAGCAATCCATGTTGCATATTATGGAGAGCCCTTGCCGCCCTGTGACATGCAAAAAGGAGAATCTGGTTCAGGTGTGCCGTGCGATCCAGTTAGCGAACTTCTAAACCGAGATTATAAGAAGTTCACGTTTGACACGAAGAAATATAGAGTACTTAAAATAACTAACTAACTAACTAACCATCACGCCGTTTCACCGGAGGGGTAGGCGCAGAGGATGGACCCCATACCTTTCTGTCCTGACATACTCTCTAGCTTCCTCCACATTCATAAATCGTAATATACACGCTCGAATCTGGCCGCCATTTCGTATTTGATTAATTTGGTCATGCCACGCTTTCCGTGGTCTTCCACGGCTTCTCTTTCCACTCACACTGCTAATATACAACATATTAACCACTTTTTTTAATTAAGGTAACACTGTGAAATTCCATTGTAATTATACTGGATTTTTTCAAAAGAAAACACTGTTTGATATTCCACTATACTATTATTAAAGACTACACAACATGTTTCGGAGTCACCTCCAATTTCAGGTATAAATATACGTTTTAGTCGTATATATTACATATGAAGATGGAGGTAACTCCGAAACATGTTGTGTAGTCTATAAATATAGTAAAGTGGAATATTAAACAGTATTTTCTTTTGAAAAAATCCAGTGTAATATTAACCATTCTTCTCCCGTCCATTCGTACCATATTTCCAAATCATCTCAGGGATCCTTTTTTAATTTTGCTTATTAGGCAATCTTCTGCCTTACATTTATTCCTAATTTCGTCGTTCGGTATTCTATCATATCTCGTTTTTCTGTACATTCATCTCAGTGATCTCATCTACAACCTTTATCCTACTTTCGTACATAAAATGGTTTAAAAAGAACGCCATCACGCCATGTCGGATCGCCACACAAGACTACGCTGACGCACCACCCTAGCTTCCACCACATTCATACAGCGAATCACATACGTACGACGATTGTTCCGATTTCGGTCTTCCTCGAGTCCACTCTCCAATTACATCGTAAAGTATACTTTCTAATAAATATACAACAACAACTCTAAACCATCACGCTGTTTCACCGTAGGGGTAAGCAGAGAGAATGAGCCGCCCCACTACTCTATTCTGACACACTCTCTATATTCCACCACATTCATACACGCACGTCAATTCTTCCGACTTCTAACATGACCAACCTTAAAAAATTGATTTATTTGGTTATGGTCAACTCCGTACTCCATTAACATCGTTAAAGTATACTTTCTTAACCATCCATGAGCTCCATATGTCCGAACAAACGCAGCGATCTTTTCATAATTTTGTTCATAATTCTTTCTTCCGCTCTACATTCCTTTTTTACATCAGCATTTGAAAATCTATCGTAAATCGTTTTACCACACATACGTCTTAAGATCCTCATCTCTACCGCGTTTATTCTGCTCTCATCCTTCTTCTGCCAGCTCCGTACTTCGCTTCCGTACACAAGGGTAGGGAAATTTATCAAAACAAAAATGTATCAAAACAAAAATGGAAGTAAGGTCACAGGTGGATAGGGCTGCAGCGGTTGCAGGCTGCCTGAAAGATGTCATATGGAGAAACAAGGACATAAAGACTGACAGCAAGGTACGCATCTATAAGACCTGTGTGCGACGAATCCTCACATATGGCATTGAATCGAGGGCAAACACTGTCAAGACAAAGAGCATGCTCAGGACAACCGAGATGAAAACACTCCGCGCTATAGATGGCAAGACCCTACGTGATCGAGTTAGGAATACAGCAATTCGAGAAATCTGCGAGGTCGAAGATGTGGTCAGATGGGGACGTCAAAGACGCCGATATTGGCATCAACACGTAGAAAGGATGAGCTCAAATAGGATACCACACATAGCTCTCCATGGAACGCCAAACGGACAACGCTGACCAGGAAGACCCCCGAAACGGTGGAGAGAAAGCTGGAGTTCAGCGTCTCAAGAGAACCTGCCTGAAATAACAGACTCCTGAGTCTACCAAAAGTGAAGAAGAAGAAGAAGAAGAAGAAAAATGTATCAATGAAAGCGAAAATGACCGTTCAAAATTCTAATAAATATTTTAATTGATTTCCACATAAAGCAATTTTTTTCTTTTCTAACAGTGGAATCGGCGTCTAATATGATTCCTTTATAAATGTGTTTGAGTCCCAGAATATTCGGGAGCTCGTAAATTAATTAATTCAAACTTCAAAGAGCGGGAATAACGCATCCGTTTGCATTTCGTGTTTGCATTTCAAAAGCGATTGCCTTCTCGCAGTTCGGGCACAGTCTAATATACAAACTTCTTAAATTAATTTATGTCTTGTGAGAATGTACTCAAAAGTGGAACCCGAGACGACTTTCCCGGTTTCTGGAAACTTTAAAAGGAGGATTTTGTTTCGCATTTAAGAACCTTAACCCTTCAGAACGCATCCTAATTTTAAATATGGAATAATACATGAAATTTACATCTTCAATACCGACCCTTATGTGTGGAAGCGAAGAATGGAACTGGAAAAAGAAGGATGAAAGTAGAATAAATGCAGTAGAAATGAGATCTCTTAGACGAATGTGTTTCGAATGAAAATATAAGAAGTGAATGCGGTGTGAATGATGATGTTATGAACAAAATAATGAAAGGATCATTAAGATGGTTTGGACATATGGAAAGAATGAATGAAGAAAGAATGGTATAAAAATTATATGTGAACGATGTAAATGGAACCAGAAATAGAGGAAGACCGAGGAAAACGTGGCACGAAATTGACGCGCGTGCATGACACGATGTATGAATGTTGAGGAATCGAGAGAAATACCTGTATGTCAGGAAAGAAAAGTGTGACAGTCCATTCTTTCTGCTTACCCCTTCGGGGAGACGGCGTGATGGTTAGTTAGTTAGTTTATTTACTTCTTTATTATGAAAAAGGAACGAGTTCTTATTCTAAACCAAAGCTGAGGCAAACCAAAAAATTTCCTATCGAATCACTTTATGTATTTGACTTGAGAATTTATAAATTTAAATAGCATCATTTGAAGAATTGTATTATAGCGATTTTTTATAAGAATTAAAAAACTGTTTTTTCCACTTTTGAGTTTATTTTTCTAGACCTTATTTACACCTTCATCATCGGGAGAATGATATAGACGTGATGAAGGTGAAAGGCTTCGAAACGTGTCGAGAAAAATAATTTTATATTTTTGATTTCAATGCGTGCGACACGAAAGGGTTAACTCCTTCCCTAAAATGACGATTTAGAATCTCGGGAATAAAGTTAATTAGCAGAAAACCAGGGAATGCGGAGATTGAGATTTATATCCATTTTACTCTTTTTAGTGAAATTTGATAATGCTCTTCATAATTGTGGGAAATGTAATAAATAAGGAGCGCAATAAAACAAAATGCCCCACGCTTAACGAAAAGAATTTTATGGTCTCGTATTTTGAATTGCCTCAAAACATAATTATGAATGAAGGCTCCAGAAGAAATTTAATTTTCTCTGCAAAACAGTGGTGGGCGAAATTATTTTAGTCTGTTAAAAAAAAAATGACAGCAGTTTTAAATGGGGATCTTGTTCCAAGCTTTATGTGTGGAAGTGAAGCATTGAGCAGGCAAAAAATACGAAAGTTAAAGTAATGGTGTGTAAATGAGATAGTTTAGACAAATGAGTTGTAAATCTTTATATGATTGAGTATGTGTGGCAATAAGAACTGATTGTAGTGATATTAAAAATTGATAAGGGCACATCTACATCTACATCTACATCTACATCTACATATAAATAAAACTCAATCTGTCTTTTGTGTGTGGACTTCTTCCTCGGTTATTCCTGAACAGATCCTCGGGAAACTTATAGAATTGATTAAGTGGAATACGGCGGTAGTTATAGGCATATTTTTGTAACTAATCGAGCTCTAATTAACTTTATAAATTAATTGAAAATTTTCGTAGTGCAGGCAAATATAGACCTTAATAATCGAGGCTCTGAGTCTCAATCTTTAGAGTCTATATTCGCTTGGCATGGTCAGATAGGAAATTAGTCGCTTTTTTGAACGGAAAAATATACGCACGTAATATTATATTTTTAACCAATCTGTCAGGCCGTCTCGAATCTATGGAAATTCATTAATACGCCATCGTTCGAATTGATCGCAGTTCAAATTATTTGTAACTATTCATTTTTTTATTCATAATCTATATCTTCAGGCGTAATATTTTTTAATTCCGTAATTAATGCGTTTCCGTAAAGTACGGAAAAATATACGCACGTTTTATTTTCTTCAAGTCGCGTCATCTATGTAAACGAATCTATGCAAGTAAACTCGTAATGAATAAAAAGTTAATGACGATGAAAATACATACCGAACGATGAAATAAGAGGGAAATGTAAGGCAGATGACTGCATCGTGGATAAAATTTAAAAAAAGGATCCCTGAGATGGTTTGGACAAATGGAACGAATGGATGAGAGTAGAATGGTTAAAAAGTTGTACACAAGCAGCGTGAGTGGAAAAAGAAGCTCTAGACGACCGAGGAAAACATGGCATGACCAAATTAATCAATTGCTAAAAGGCGGCCACATTCGAAGTCGGAACAATCGACGTGCGTGCATGGTTCGATGTATGAATGTAAGGGAAGTCCGAGAGGTATGCCAGGACAGGCCATTGTGGCGATCCATCCTCTCTGCCTACCCCTCCGGGGAAATGGCGTGATGGTTAGTTAGTTAGTTTAGTTTTTTTTAATGTCATCCACGTGAGAAATCGAAGAAATCAACGTTTGTCCATGACATAAAATCGCTGGAAGGGAAATTAAATATCGGTCTCTCGAGGAGTCGGAGAAATCGACGCGCGTGCATGACACGATGTATGAATGTTGAGGAATCGAGAGAAATATGTCAAAAAAGAAAAGTGTGCCAGTCCATTCTTTCTGCCTACACCTTCGGGGAGACGGCGTGATGGTTAGTTAGTTAGTAAAAAAAATTAAAACAGAAGAATGAGAAAAAATAAACGTTTTCAGAATTTTCCAAAGCGTCGCTCATTATTATGGAAATCTTATAAAACATCGATTACCGAAGAGAAAATACAATTACGTTCTCGACATTTAATAATGGTTTACCCCAATTGTTAAAAAAAACTGTTTGCATTCCGCGAAGGGCCGCTGCTATCGGGCGGGGAGGTCGCCTTAGTTTGCCGCGATTGGCATGCAAAGTCGGCAATTACAATTCTTCGTATTTCAGTTTCCCGCCAAAACTTTCGGTGCGAGTATTTTCCTTTCCGCGCCGCTGGTGGTTCCTAAAACATCTGCTCTTAATGGCGAATAAAAGGAAAACTAACGCGGAAAACAGCGCGAATTTTGTAAAGTAAATAATTCAGATGTTTGGATTTCGCCGCCTTCGAATAATTGGAACAAAAATTATTGGGGCCGGTTTGAACGAATCCTCTTGAAACCCTTTTCTTGTTTTCTGCTATTTTCGGGTGATGTTCATTACTGTAGTTTTCGCAATTGTTATTACTTCTGTTTATGGGTAAAGTTAAAAAAAATACTCGCGAAACTCGGATTACAGGTTATTTTATTGGGCTTGTCCCATAAAATAACCCTTGCAAAAAAAAACACAAAAAACACATGCCTCTGTTTGTTGTTAACCTATCTAATATTTTGACTTCAAAAATATATTTTAAAATATTAACTTCGATTTGGTTCACTCGTTTAATTTAATTGTATTATATAAAGAATTTTAACAGGCGTAAAAATAAATTTTTCATTTGTTCCAATGACAATTTGAATAATTTCTGTTAAATTTCTTGCTGGTGTTGGTTTGTTTTAAGTGCCTTATTACGGTTAATTTAAAAAAACGGTAGATACGTGGAATATAAATTAAATAGACAATATGTGCACCATCTAAAAATAATGTGTTAAATTATTTTTATTGTGTTATTTTATTTTATATCATTGTATTATATATTATTTGTTTTTTATATATTTTGTGGATGTTTTACGATCAAATTGTGCGCGGGAGATGCTTATTGGTGGCGATGAGGTTCGTAATCCATCAAACAATCATGTTTCGGACACAGAAGCCCTACATCAGTGATACTCGTATATGGTAAAAATTACATAAATATTCCAAATACTAAAAAATAAATTAATATAGTCCTTTTTGACAAATAATATAATGATTTAGATATTATAAATTAAAATTAAAATATTTTATAAATATATAATAAAATTTAAATTTAAATATCATAATGAAGGATATTGAAAGAAGGGTTGGGGCAGGCAACAGAATAAATGGTGCACTTAAAGTTGTCATCGCAAACAAAAGCCTATCCAAAAAAGCTAAGATGGCAGTGCACAATGGTGTTCTTGTGATTTCCTCTTCAAATAAGAATTAATAACAGGTCAAGTAACATCCATCCGGCACAGTACGAAGCGCTGTCACGCTCTTATTTATTTACTCCAGGATAGATACTTTTACTATGGCCTCGCAACTAGGTAATGGATTCCTGTGGTAACACCACATTGGCGGTCGGAAAAATAAGTATGAAATTAAACTTCTTTCAACACAGCTATTATATATAATATATTATAATAAAATAATCTTCGTATAAAATAAGTATAAGGTAATGATTTTCGAAAAAGAAGGAAGCATGACAGTCTGCAACATTAGTGTAAACGGTGAAAATCTGGAACAAGTGGATGAATTTGTTTATTTAGGAAGTATGTTTACAAAAGGATGGGAGGGTGGAGAAGGATATTGAAAGAAGGGTTGGGGCAGGCAACAGAATAAATGGTGCACTTAAAGTTGTCATCGCAGACAAAAGCCTATACAAAAAAGCTAAGATGGCAGTGCACAATGGTGTTCTTGTGCCGACCCTTATGTATGGAAGTGAAGCATGGAACTGGCAAAAGAAGGATGAAAGTAGAATAAATGCAGTAGAAATGAGATCTCTAAGACGAATGTGTGGCAAATCTGTTTATGATAGAGTGACAAATGCAAGTATAAAAAGTGAATGTGGTGCGAATGAAAGTGTTATGAACAAAATAAGGAAAGGGTCATTAAGATGGTTTGGACACATGGAAAGAATGAGTGAAGACAGAATGGTAAAGAAGGTACATGTAAACGGCGTGAACGGAGCTAGAAATAGAGGAAGGCCGAGAAAAACGTGGCACGATCAAATCAATCAAATATTGAATGTCGGTCACGTGAGGAGTCGGAAAAATCGAAGTGCGTGCATGACAAGATGTATGAATGTAGAGGAAGCGAGAGACGTATGTCAGGACAGAACAGTGTGGCGTTCCATTCTTTCTGCCTACCCCTCCGGGGAGACGGCGTGATGGTAAGTTAGTTAGTTAGTTATAATGATTTATTTCGGAACGTTTATACTCATAAATTGAAGAATAGATTTCATCGAAATCATTGGATCGCGTTACATAAATACAAATTTATTTGTAATATTTACTTAAAGTAAAACTGAGTTTAGGCTAAGCTCACTCAGTCATGGGGGAAGCGGAAATGGCTCCCAAAGACCGCGACGTACATAGGTCGCTTGTCCGTACATCATCACTTCGCAGGATCCCAAAACATCCAATTTTCCCCGAGTTGTTATCTCCGGTCGGCAGAATAAGCAATCTGAGATTTCCACGTGTTATTGCACCTTCGTTAAATCCTAAATGGGATATTTTTCACTCCAAATCCAAGGGGTTGTTTCATGATAATTCATTTATTTACTTCCTGATACAGAGAAAACGTAGAAAAATCGTAATATATACAATATATTCTTTATCGACGTTATGACGTCATGACGTTATGACGTTACAATATATAATGACGTCATGATGTTCTTACGTTATGACGTTACAATATATTCTTTATCGACGTTATGACGTTATGACGTCATTCTATGGAAAGCAACGCGAAATTTCTAAATTAAAGGACCCAAGAGGCATTTCAAGAACCAACAAAAATGTAACACTTGACTGCAAACCAATCGTTATGATTGAAACTAAAAAAAATCATTACCATCAGCCTGTATTTTTCCACTCTTAGACGAAGGCCTACTCCATCTGCTTCCATGTTGTCGATCCTGGGCATCACGAATCCATGTCACTTTAATGTTGCCCTACAACGAAGTTCGGGACGTCCTGGGTTTAGGGTTCCAGTCCTATGATGCCAGCAAAGGAAACATTTTGTTCATCTATCATCAGAGCTACAAGCGACATGGCTCGCCCAGTGCGATAATATTCCACACTCCTGTTCTGGCTCTAATAGCTTATAAAAGTATAAAATTATGATAATAATTTACTGTGCTGAAAAAAAAGTGTAATTCAAAATTGCATTCTCCAGAAATTGAGAAATGAAATAATTGTGCTTAAAATGTATGTCCTATTGTTTATCGAGTAATAAATTATCCGAATATTTTGCCCAGAGGAAAATTTGGTGGGTTCAATCTTTGTATTGTTACAAATATTAAATTTATGAATAATAAAAATAATATGAACACTTTGTATTTAACCACGAAATTGTCTTATTCTTCTTCTCTTTCTCATTTTAGACCCTTGGTTAATTCTCATTGTCAGGCTAGCCTGTCTTAGGAAGTAGACTTCCAGTTATCCCTCCTTCCTTTTGTTTATCTTCAGGGGGAACGGTATGGTAACAATTAATTTTAATTATTTTTTACCAACTAGTTTCGCTTGTACCCAAACTTGATCAGGGCAATATAAGAACTTATTTGAAGGTTGGCGTTAACACCGCAAATCCATTGTTATCCATTGGAATTAAAAAAGCAACGCTGTCTTTGTTCCACTTTAATTTATTAAATATCTTTATAAAATAAATGTAAAAATATTAATATTGAGTTATACGAGTATATTCACACCATGAAGGTCACATCTGAAAGATATTGTGGTTAATATTTTTATTCCATAAAAACATAGATTAATTTAATTTGAACATAAACACAGTTTTAATTGTATCTCAATACAGACGAAGATGCAAATTGGAAACTGAATATGGTTGATCAAGGTGTTTACAGGACTTATGACCTGTCATTGGTTGGGTTAAGCGCACGCTTTATGTACGACATTCCCCATTCCACCTTTCTTTATGACCATGTATGACAATTTTTTGGAAGTTGTATATACTCGTATGTTAAAGTCCTATGCCAGATTTCACATGTCAGTTTCAATGTGCCATCTATGAAGATTTTGATAACATATGTTAATACCATATTCATTTACATATGTTAATATTCACCCACGGTGGGTGAAATCCAGTATTCGTATACAAGTATAAGTATACATTCACAAAAAAAAATATATATATATATATATATATATATATATATATATATATATATATATATATATATATATATATATATATATATATATATATATATATATATATATATATATATATATATATATATATATATATATATATATATATATATATATATATATATATATGTTTTTTCAATTCCAAGGTTAATATAAGAACTAAAAAATAATATTTTATAGTGCACTAAAAGTAAGTTAAATTTACGAGAGCTATTATTATATAACATCTGTTTCCAACTTATTTTCCATTAAAATATTCATTTGAACGAACATTATTTTTGTCAGCCAAAAATGATTCATCTTACGTGGTGCGAAAAACCCTCCGCAGTTTGCAAATCGGTCCACAGTGCAAAGTTTTGAAAGTAATATCAGGAAGCGATTGTATAAAAATAAAACAGCATTTTGATTTCTCCAAAATAATATTTATTCTCTTCAATAATGACAAACAAAACCGCAGATACATGATTCAGTAATATCTTCATTTATGTTATATACAGTTATGATTGATAACGTTACACATTCTAATACAATATTCGTTTCCTTATTGTACATATAAATAAAAGCTTTAAAAATAAATAATAACGACATAGAAAACTGTACAAAAATCGAGCTAAGGTTAGCTTCCATTATACGATAGTATCCCTAATAACGTTCTTATCACAATCTGCCCTCCCTTCCAATTCTTGACACCGTTTCATCTAATAACCTACTGTACACTATGTCGATACTCTAACCTTCTTAGTATGGCATTATAATAACACACAGCTTTATTTATGCTAATGGCAAATATTATTTCAATGGTATGTAACAGAAAGTCATTTCAATTCGAGTTTTGTCAACTCCCCTGATACTGTGTTAATTCGATTTCATATTGATAAATAATTAAACTAACAATTTATATAAAAATGTCTTTACATGTATCTTATATATGTATTTAGTTAAATTCCACATAGGTTTATGGCTTCGACCACTTTCGACAGTTCGCTGCCGTTTTCTGATCCAGTCCAAAAGATAGCAGAAAGCTGCCGAAACCAGTCCAGTGACCAACTAAGGGGAGTTTAACTAAATATGTATATACTTTAATATATTTTTATGATTATTAACCATACAATTAACTTTTACCATGATTTTTTTAAATAACAAAATTAATATTTTGATTTATTTCTCTTTTTTTTATTATATAGGTATACTTTGTATATACAACACTTATATTAAAAAAATAAAATTACATAGACACGTTTCGGACAAACAGTCCTTCTTCAGTAAAGGCAATTTTTTTTAAATATTATGAAATTGTTGATAGATGTTAAAAGATTTATTTTGGAACGTGTATGCTTTTGTTATAACAAATATTATGATTCGATTTAAATTTTAAAATAATAATTTAAAGTTCTTATTGGGGTTCAGGTAACTACTTACAACAAAGGAAATAAATCAAAGATTGGACTTGACGTTAAATTTATTTGATTATTTATAATATTTTCTTTATTTTTAATTGCTTTTTTAATTTCTATAATTTCGAGATTGCTCAAAGTTATTGACTATTTGTCCGAAACACGCCTATGTAATTTTATTTTTGTAATATAAGTGTTGTACCTGTATATACAAAGTATATAAAAAATAAAAAGAGAAATAAACCATCATAATAACACAAAGTATGGGGTACTCGTATATAGATGAAATTAAAATTTTGAGTTCATATTGACTGGCAAACGACATCGAGTCATGTCTTGCAAAAATATGCACATTTCAAAATAACACGAAAAAAACTGTTTACCAAAAACAGCACATACCCAAAAAAAACTATTTTTTAAAATTTTCGAAACACTTTTGTATGCAAGGAGTTGACAAAATATGTAACTAAAGACTAAAAAAAAACATTATTAATTTTTTTTTTCTATAAAAATAAAGACTTATGAAGATATGTACAAACAATTTGCATGTACATTCAATGATTAAGTATTTTTATATAAAACAAATATGGAAATGATTACTGTTTAGACTTAGATTTCTTGAATACCTAACTACATCTAGTATTGACAAATATGACACGGAAACAAGAAAATATATTTAAATTGACAATGTTCCCAAATGATTGATGAGAGTTATAATAAATACTAGAATTGTGGGATTTCTAGATTGATTGATATATCGCACGCTTAATAGTAAACTGACCGATTATGGTTTAGGTCATAATTGAGTTAACATTAGACAAAGGCTTCTGTTAACGCTATCCATCTATTTTTCACAATGTTAACGCTATCCATTCGTACGTACGATAATCGTTTACAATGTTAACGCTATCCATTCTTACGTGTTTTCCGACTGTTTTTGTTAAAACACCGACTCATGTCAGATTGAGCAAAACTTGTTTTTTTGAGTTAAGCCAGTGTTCTATTAAGCGTGCGATATACTGAATTTATATTTTACTCAGATGCACCAAAACGTCAGAGACATCAAATATGTTATTCAATTAAACAAGCATTTATCATTCACATGTTTATGGAATAAAACACTTCTTTTCACGTTGTTTAACTCAAAACACAACGACCATCAGATTGGCAAGATCTCTAACTGCCATACCGAAGGTCCGGGTTCGATTCCCGACGATGGCAATGTGACTGTCACACCGTCTTTGGTCTGGTGTAGAATTCATTTGACAGTAAAATGGTGTTAGATTAGCTACCTATCACGTGTTATGAGAATCAATAGAATAGGTAAAAAAAATTGTATACAGTAATTAGGTTTAAATGAAAAAAATAAATAAACGAAACAATTGAACGATTCATAAGTACGTATAGTAAGAATGAACAAAACAATCATAAGTTAGTATATGTTAAAATGTAAGGACATCAAATGTTTAAATGAAATCTGACAATGTTTTGGAATTCAGTATTTAACAATAGATATGCCAATCGGTCAAAATGACCGGTAGAGGCAAATACAAAAGAAAATTACGGTAAATTAAATTTTAAAGATCCATATAATATTATGCAAAGTCTTCCGCTGCTTCTATTAATTGACTAACCCACAGCATTTTTCAAGTAAATTACCAACCGGTCAAAATGACCGGTTGGTAGAGAAGGGTTATAAATTCTTGGTATAATCTAATGTCGACAAATACACAAATAGGGTGAATGATCCAATACTAGGCCGGTACATAAATTATAATATAACAATCTAATGTATTTCCAATTGTTTTATAATTAAATGTTTGTCGGAATGATACACATTATGATATTTTTTATACCTGCCAAGTACTGGGTCTCCTGTATAAAACGTGTCACATACATTTATAAAGAGATGATTAAAAAGAGATGGACGAATACATTTATGTATGGATAAAAAAGTGTGCACTGCCGTTTGATATAAATATGATATGGTTCAATAAATATTATTACTTACACTTTGGAAGACAAACAAAGATAATAATGATACTTAACAACATTTTACTTAATTAACGATATTCCTACGTCGAACAATAGCATTTATTTTTTAACTTAATTTATTCAATTCACTTGATTGAAATTGTCTTTTTTTCATTTTTTTTTAAGTCACAATCTCAAGAATTAGCAGGCACGTATTCATACAAATAATTAATTCACTATAATTCAGGGCGAGATTGAAATGTACCCAAATCAATAATTAAAAAAAATACAACAAAAAAACTTTACCATATCAGGACTGTTTGTATTCAAATAATATTTGATGAGCAATTAAAATTCATAATAAAATTAAATATACGAACAGTAGTGACAATTTTGAGCATAAATCAAAATGTAGTAATATTAACAATTTGACATCAATGATTTATCATAAAAAGAATATTTAAAAAAAATAAACATATAAAATCTTATCTCATTAAATTCGTAAAAATAAAATATACGAGTTTTATAATTAAACACAGGCTGGGATCGGAAAAACTAAGTTTGCGAAATATATGTGTTTTTTAATACACAATTATTATGTGATGGTACTTATAGATGTTTCCTTACAGGGTTAACTTATGACAGGACAATTTCTATGTTGACAAAACGAATGCAAAAACGTCGACTTTATCTCAACCAAATGGTATATCGGTTGATATCATATCTAGCAAGACACAACGATATATAATAAGGAACTCAAGGATAAGGGAGATATGCGAGATCGGGGATGTCGTTAGGTGGGGAAGACAAAAGAAAAGATACCGGTATGCACATGTGAGGAGAAAGGATCCATTCAGACTCCCCCTCATTGTGTTGCACGGTCAAATTCAAGGTAGACGACCGCCAGGCAGACCACCAAAGAGATGGATCGACTGCTGGGAGTCGGCCTCGCAGGAGGGCAATTCCTCTTAAGTAACAGGCCACAAGGCCTATACTAAGAAGAAAAAGAGGAGGTATTGACCTGAATCAATGTCCAAACACAGCTTATTATCAGAAAGTATGCAAATTTAAAACTTTTACTAAATGTTGATACACGTGTAAAGCTTGTATACTAATAGATTTACTAATAGTTTTACTAGCAAACTAGCGGTGTGTGCGTCACGAGTACGGAACAAATAGCGAATACAATCACACATGAAGTAAAATTATTGTTCCGAAAACACGGGTAAATTGTCGAACGAAATGTTTATTATGTCAAAACAAATAGTTGCCGTGCGAATCAAAGCGGTATACGAACAACTCCCAAGTTTGACAATGGACGAAATAATTACATTTCACCATAATGGGTTAATCGACATTTCCTGTCCCGCAGCACAAAGCAAAAGTTGCGGTTTAATTTAATGAACTCGCACGGTTTTCGAATTTGGAATATGTGCATTTGTTTTGTACGAA
>JAHDVF020000574.1:0-282699 GCA_022606425.2 Lepidostoma basale | reverse complement strand
CTACTCGATGCCATTTGTCTATAATATTTAAACCTTTATATATAGAAGTGAAGCATGGTACTAGAAAAAGAAGGATGAAAGTAGAATAAATGCCACGGCCACGAATTATCTTAATAAATCATTAAGATAATTTGGACACTATACAAGATAAATTCTAGATAAACTTTGAAGCCTTAAAATGATGGGAACAGGTTTGAAAATAAACATTCCTTTGTTTCTCGCTACATTTGATAATATATATATAATGAAATATAATGAAACTTCTAGAAGCTAGACGTTTTTATTCTCACTAATTATTTTGAATGGAATTTTACATCTGTCTTCAAGAAGCAATAAATAAGTAGTTTTTCAATTCTCATTCATTGATTCTACACAAAAATAAAATCATAGTTTTTTTATGACAATATTAAAAATTTTTATTAAATTTAAAAAAACTCTGTCCACATTATTTAATATTAACATGATTTTTTTTTTTCAAGAACCCAATTGGGTTATATGGATACATTTTTAGATCTTACTTTTAATTATGTAATGTTCATGTATATTTTAAATTGATTTGTAGTGAGACTCCTTGTGTCTTTCGGTAGTTCATTTCAAGTTTCAGTCCATTGTTCAATATCCTGAATTGTCCTGTCTTAGTTCGTGCATTCGGTAGGTGATATCTGTCACAGTTCCTAGTTCAATGTCTGTGTATGTTTGAATTTTTACTTAATTTGTAGCTGCTGTCTGTTGTCTCTTCCATGTTCACTCTGTGTACAATTTTCATGGTCTCGAATTTGGTCATATATAAGGTTCCCACCACCACCCGAGACTGTTATAGGACGCAGCGACGCCCTTTCGTCAGTCTCGCTGCACTATCTAGGCCTGTTCCTTGTCCATCCGGGACTTACGTTAATTTAATTTTGCCTTTTCTTGTCATCAATCAAAAGGGTGACAGACCACATTTAATCTATTCTTTTAACCTTATATATCTCCCGCGCGGCCTCACATCTCTTTATTATGAAATAAAATTAGAAGTAAATATTATATAAAGCACACCTTAAATTAGTAAAAAAAAACACATTATTATTATATAAAACACACATTAATTCACAATACACAATAGGACAAATATATAACAAACTAAATTTTAAAACAGGAAGAAGATGGTGTATGAGGGAGGCGGGAAGATGTTAAGTAAGAATGAATAAATTGGGATGGGATGGACTCAAATTCGATGATTTTTCATCGAATTTGGTCAGGTCTGATATGTCTATTTGTTTTGTTTGTCTGTATACTTGTATGGTATGATTGGAAGGACAGTCTTCCTCGGACACGAGGGACAGCCGATGATAATGATGGTTGGGGTAAGATAGTTAATGTTATATGCTAATTTTATTATTTTATTTTGTTGTCTTTGGAGTCTGGAAATGTCCTTTTGGTTTCCTGTCCCCCAAAAGGGAATCATGTACATATGTCGGTCGGCTTTTAACATACGCTTCGTATACCATAACTTTTTATTTTCTTAATTAGTGAATATAATATTTTCAATTGTCTATTGCAAAATACAATATTGGAAAAACAATTTCAAACAGGTATTGTTTGTTTATATAACTAGCTTTATCGATAATAATGTTTGTTGCAAATTTACTAGAAAAATAAATTTGATAATATTTCATAACATATTTTTCTATAACGCACAATAAATATTTAAATATGATATGAATGTGGCAATGTGGTTTTTATTAATTTATTTGAAAATAAAATAGAAGATTTTTTTAAATCTCAAAATGTTAAATACCTCAATTGGCTCAAAACTCGTCTCCTTCAACAGGAGCAGGACGTCTTGTGTCACTCTCATTCAAACATCAGATGGTCCCAGCATCCAATACATTGTATAATAAATATCTATCAGTACTAGTCCCGGCTAAAGGACAATATTTCCCCCCCAATATTTTCAATGTGGTTGCAAAGATGTCTCAAAAACTTTGTGATGTAATGCCGTTGTATAACTTTTGTACCGACTTAGTCTACCCATGTGGAAGATTCGATATAAAGTTTGGTCCATTTTATCTCTAGTTTTTCTTAAGTTAGAGTTGAGTTTGAAAATAAATATATTGTGGTAGAATATGGTAGATATTTTAAATGAATCATAGAAAAAAACTAAATAACCATCATGCCGTTTCTCCAGAGGGGTAGGCAGAGAGGATGGACCACCATACCGTTCTGTCATTACATACCTCTCTTGCTTCCTCCGCATTCATACATCTTAACATTCACGTTCGTCGATTTTTCGGACTTCGAATGTGGCCGCCTTTCATGATTACTTTAATTTTATCATGCCATGCTTTCTTTGGTCTTCCACGACTTCTCTCTCCACTCACAGTGCTTGTATATAACATTCTAACCATTCTTTCTCGTCCATTTGTTCCATTTGTCCAAATCATCTGAGGGATCCTTTTTTAATTTTACTTATGATGCAATCATCTGCCTTACATTTATTCTTTATTTCGTCGTTCGGTATTCATGTCGTTTTCCGTACATTCTTCTCAGTGATCTCATTTCTACGGCATTTATTCTACTTTCATACTCGGCTCCAAGCTTTACTTCCATACATAAGGGTTGGCACTAGAACACCATTATGTACTGCCATCTTTGCTTTAGTTGAATTTTGCGCCATTAATTTTGTTTCCAGCACCGACCTTTCTTTCGATATCTTTCTCCTTTTTTCCATATCTTGTTAACATGCTTCCCAGATAGATAAATTCAGTAACTTGTTCCAGTGTCGCTCCGTTCGTTTTTTTATGTTTCTTATGTTTTATATGCTGTATTCTAGTTTCATGAATCATAGAAAGAATATATGAAGCAATCGCTATCTGATTAAATGTTTTAAATTTATATAAAAAAAAATTACGTTTAACCACTAATATATAATTATAATTGAAACCAACTAGTTTCAAGGTAATATAAGAATTAATGAATGAAGATGATGAAGCCTGAGTACAAGCGAAACTAGCTGATTTAAATAATTAATCGACGAGCGTGCATGTCACGATGTGTGAATGTAGAAGAGCCGCGAGAGCTTTGTCAGGATAGAACAATATGGCTATCTATCCTCTCTGCCTATCCCTCCGGGGAAACGGTGTGATGGTTAATTAGTTAGTTAGTTATGAAAACGTCTGTTTTCTGGAAGTTTTATTATTGTATAATTTATGTGAACGACATGTTACCCAGAAAAGCCGAGGAAGAGATGGAGGGATGGCTAGACATCATCATTCCAAGACAGCTCACCGTCATAAACAGGTCATATGACCTAAACTAAGATGACGAAGAAGAAGAAGAAGACACGTTTCGCATAATCTAATTTGAAATATGTAAAATCATTAACATGATAATTTGTAAACACATAGTTGTTAAAAGATGCTTATCTCAGAAGCACTAAAATATTTTTCTGATTAAACATCATTTAGTATTATTTACCTTTGTAAACATTGTATTCTTAATTGTTTCATTATAATTTATGTGAGTGACATGTTTTAAATGTTTTACAACATTTTATATTGCCCTAGCAAGCCAAAACATGGTATTTTCATTAAACTATTATATAATTACTAGAAAACAGTCATTTTCTTTCGAATTAATTATTTAATATGGAGTTTCACATTATTGTTCAAGAAACAATAAATAAAGATGAATATCTAAAAAAATATACAATAAACTGTCATCAAACATTTCATAATTCCTTGGAAAGGCGAAACATGTCATTCTCATATACTATTATAAAACTTTTAAATAACAGACGTTCTTTCTTTCTACTTTGAATTACAACACTTTTTATTTTCACTGAATTCACACATGTTTCGGTTACAAGTAACCTTTATATGCAATTTTAACAATCAAATAAAACAGAGCGGTCACTTATATACAAAATGGAGATCGAGTTATGTATAAAAGTGGAAGGGGTGTAATTAGGAATGAGGAGAGAGGAGATGTAACGGGAACATATCGAGTGGAAGGTGTAACTAATTGTGGTGCTATGTAGGTCCTAGTAGAAACTTGCGAGAAAACAATGAAAGTAAATAAAACAAAGTAGACGAGTGTAGGGACCTTTTAATCGCTTGTCATGTACAAGTTTCCGTAAGTTGTGTTAAATTTTTAATTTAGCAGTAAACCCCCGGAGCCATATTCCTTCGCCAGAACATGCGCGGACAATCAAAACTAATGTTACGGTCCCAAACTTCTGGCAGAACTCTCACTAGCAGAGCCCGTTCACGTGAACTAAAGTGAGCTTTTTTGGTCGTACAATAATTTGCTTAAATGCAGTCGTTTAAGTTTTCCGACATTCCGACTCAAACAAAGTTACAGCGGTACGTTAAATGCACAGTTAAAGCCATCAATGACACCCATGAAACTCAACGACACGAATAAAGGAAAACAATTAGTTTGTATCTTAAGTTTTTGGAATGAATAGATGAAAAATTTTGCCATTCAATTACATTTTACTTGATACACCCGGTTAAAAAGTATTCTTCTTTATTTTTTGTGAATCAGAGAAATTATATAATTCAAATCAAATCAAATCAGTTTATTTCATCAACAGACATTACAAATTTTATTTTTAAGGCATCTATTGAGAACAGGTAAAATAATATATTGTGTATAGTATACTACCAGAAACGCATGAGAGATGGTTCAACATTAGGAAGACAGGATACTCTCCAGAATTAAGAATATTTGCCTTCTGAACGTACTTTCACTAACATGAAAGACGTCGATTTCTGAGGAGACCGCGTTCAGCAGACTAATTGCTCTTCCCACCGGTGTCACCAGAGGCAGATTGGTTCTGGCGGCCGGTAGGTAAAACAATCTGCTATCGCTGTCGGAGATATCTATCACGTACAAAAAGCCGAACACCCTCCAATACGGCCGAGTTCTCGAAGTATCTCCTAATTAATTTAAAGAAATGGGTAATTAGATGTCCATCTCTTCGAAGCTGTAGAGAATTGGTTCCGAGCATTCCCAAAAGACATGCCGCGGGATACAGCCACGGCATTTTACCATAATTACACCATAATACATTAAAATTGGTTTGTCAAATAATATTTTACTGGTTCTCAACCACGAGCGCGTTAACGCGCTCATCTATTCCAAAATTCACATGACTATAAAATGGCGATAGATTAGCTACATATCACACGTCATGGGAATCAATATGATAGTTATACCGTACACATCGATTTGGCTCGCGCTTTAATGATGTAAAGAGCGATTCAACAAAATAACAAAAATAATAAACTAAATAATCACCAACTTGCACTTTTAAAATAACTAATAACAATTTATTAATTGTTTTTGGAACAATGATATGAAACTCCATATTAATAAATTAATAAGAAGGAAACGTCTGTTCTCTAAAAACTTTATTGTATTTTATAGGAATGGCATATTTTACCTTGCTATAGCATTATCAAATTCTTATTCTTCTCTTTCCTCTTTTAATGGATCTGTGGATCTGTTTTTATGGCGTCAAGGTCTCCTGGGACACAGAATTCCAACTGTCTCGCCATCTCTTCGCAGGTCTTCCGGGTTGGCGAGTTCCCATTGGCACGTTGTTTGCGGCTGCTTGAGTCATTATGGGTCTGACACATGTCCTATATATTCGCATTTTGCTTTCTACTCGCATATGCTTGTTTTTCCACACAAAATCTTGCAAGCATCCAGATATTGCAGCAGCTTTGGTGGTTTGCATCAAATTAATATCGTTATAGTGATAAAGTATCTAAAAGCAATCTAATCCAAACACGATCCTAGATCCTACCGGAGACACTTAGTAATGCCTTAACATCCTAAAACATTTCATTTCCATCCAATATTTAATATTAATATATAATAAAACTTCAAGAAAATAATAAGACAAAAATAAAATAAAAAATATTATGTATATCTCTTCTATATTCGCCATTACTTTGTGTTGCGGATTCATATTTGAATTACTTTTTGATAACTTTGTATCACAACACTTTTTTACACTTTTCACAGACATGTTTCGGGACACAGAAGCCCCTTCTTCAGTGTGTACAAATTTTAACAGCTAAATGAGACAAAATCGTTACTTATATACTAAATAAAATTAAAACGGTAAAGGAGGAGTGGGGATGGTTCCAAGAAATAGTGTTTATTAAATTTTAGCCGGAATAATGGGACAGGGGAAATAAATCTAGTATCGGACTGGAAGTTAAATTAATTTGATTATTTATAATTTCTTCTTTATTTTTTATCGACTTTTTTATTTCTAGGATTTCAAGGTTATTTATTGTTACTTTTCTATTACTGATATGCAAAACTTCAATGCCGTTATTTTTATCAAAGGAGTGATCTTTTTCTATGAGATGATTCGCGAATTCGGAAAAATTATTATTTGAGAGACACCTAATGTGCTCCTTCATTCTTAAATTAATGTTACGCGTTGTTTTTCCTATATAATAAGATGGGCAATCGTCGCATTTAAGTTTGTATACTCCCGATTGGATTAATTTGTCTTCTTTGTCTTTATTATTTATTAACAATTTACCTAGATTATTATTGGTATAGAACGCGGGTCTAATGTCTAACGGAAGATCTTTAGAAAATATATTTGTTAGATTATTAATATATAAAATTCTACGCCATTGATTATTTTTCTGTTTATAGTTAGGTGGAGTATACAAAATTGTTTTAGTAAACTTATTTTTGTTTTTTTTATTTAAAATATTATCGATTAGATTATCACTGTAACCATTATTTTTAGCAATATGTTTTATTGTAGTTAGTTCTTTATTATAATTTTCTAGTGAAAGAGGTATATTAATAAAACGAGTCAACGTGGCATGGAAAGCTGAATGTTTATGTGACCTCGGATGATTGGACATATTATAAATTACATTATCTGTATACGTGGGTTTTCGAAATATGTTAAATTTGATTTTGTTGTCTATTATATTTAAGGTTAAATCTAGGAAGTTAAGTTTATTATTATGTCCGATTTATAATGTGAATTTGATAATGGACAGCCACACTGTTATTTCCTGACATATTTCTCTCGCTTCCTTAACATTCATACATCGTGTCATGCACGCACGTAGATTTATCCAACTCTTAACACAGCTGATAATCAATATTTTCGTGACACGTTTTCCCCGGTCTTTCCCGATTTCTAGTTAATTTTTTGCTTCTGTTATCAACAGGTCATTTGAACCCGATAAATATATTCAATTTATTTTATCTATTATGTTGAATCTTATGATATGTGATAGGTAGCCAATCTATCGCCATTTTATTATCACGTGAATTCAACACCAGACCAAAGACATTGTAGCAATCACACTGCCATCGCAGGGAATCGAACCCGGGACATTCTTTATGGAAGTCAGAGCTCTTACTACTCTGCCACAAAGGTCGACACAGACAATTGTTATAGTTAACATATACTTTGTTTTTTCTCTCACCTTATCGTTTCTGACTCTATCTCTTAGGCTTATTCCTAGCATGGCTCTTTGGGTCACTCGTTATAATTTTACATTTGTAAAAACTAGATATTTTATTTAGTGATAATCAATACGTGTGAGACCCGAGCAATGCAATTTTTCTCACATGAACAAAATAAGCACCTTTGGAGACATTTAATCTACACTTCAAAGTAGTCCGGTAGAACCTGTTAAAATGTAAGCTCCAGTAAAAAGAGCATATACATGAAAAGGGAGATATTCCAGGCAGCGGATATGATAGGTTTTTGTTGCTATATGTCATGTTTAAGCAGTATGATACCCTGCTCGCGGTAAGGGCTCTAACACGTAAAAGCAATCCAATCCAATAACGGGCGCGGATAATCTCCCAGCTGAATAGAATATCTGTTCCAATACACCCATCACCGTAATACGGGAACCGTTTCAGGAATGTTTAACTTTTGGTGAGAGAACCTCATCGGGACCCTGGTATAAAATTTAATTAAGCGATGCTCCACAACCAGACATATCTTTTTATTATACGGGAGTACGTGGTTAGAATTCGTGTTTGTACATGAGTCAAATTAAAAAAGAATCCCTGAAATGGTTTGGACATATGGAACGAATGGACGAGAGAATAATGGTTAAAAAATGTTGTATATAAGCAGTGTCAGTAAAAAGAGAAGCCGTAGAAAACCAAGGAAAGCATGGTATGACCAAATTGAATGCGGTAGAGATGAGATTAGACGATAGCGATGAGAAATTAATAATAATTAAATGTAATATATGGTCTGTTCTACTATATGGCTGCGAAACCTGGACTCTGAAAGTGAATGTAATGAACCGGTTGGAAGCGTAAAGATGTGGATATACTGTGCTAATGCTCTGTATACCGTGGACCGATAGGGTCAGTAATGCAGACGTACTACAGAGAGCCAGAGCCAATAGAGAGCTGTTGTCGAATGTGAAAATTAAAAAGGTCGCATATTTGGGTCATGTGCTAAGGGGAGAAAAATACCACGTCCTTCGACTGATATTAATGGGTAAAGTGTAGGGACGTCGGGGAGTTGGTAGAAGGCAGCTGTCCTGGCTGCGGAACATCAAAGAGTGGACAGGAATAACAAGAGTTCAGAACCTGTTCCAAGTGGCGCAGGATAGAGATCGCCAACGTTGGGGGACCTGACACGGCAACGAAAGAAGAAGAAGAAGAAGAATAGATGAGATCCCTAAGACGTATGTGTGTAAAACGACGTAAGACAGAATTTCAAATACTGATGTAAGGAAGGAATACAGAGTTAAAGAAAGTATTATGAACAAAGTTATAAAAGGATCACTGCGTTGGTCAGGACATATGGAACGCATGAATGAAAGAAAAATGGTTAAGATAGTATACGTTGATGGTTTGAATGGAGCTCGGGGTCGTGGGAAACCAAGGAAAACTTGACATGACCAAATTGATCAAATACAAAAGAGCGGCCATAGTGTTAGCTTGTGCTAAAGTGCATCAGGCGTAACAATCATGTATTATATTATTGTAACACCTTATTATGTCAACATAGGTTGGCGAAATATCTGTCGCGTAAAATAAAATATAATTGTGATATATAAAACCAAGTTTTTAATTTAACAGTTTATTGTATTATTTTACCTATTCTCAATAGATGCCACCTTAATTTTGTAATGTCTATTGAAGAAATAAATTGATTTGATTTGATTTTGATTTGAAAAATTTACACTTTGCACTTGGATTGAGCGAAGAAGAAGATTATGAAAAAGGAATCTGGTTGTATAGAGGCTTGAAATCAAGTCCCCTGGATCAATAGTAAGCATCGTATCCCCCAGACTAAGGTAGTTAAAAAAAAATTCTTTTAAGATAATCAGATGATTTTCCTGAAATCTCTTGATGGTCAGACTGGTCTGTCGATGCCAGCGAGCCTGGCAAAACCGGTCGCTGTAGAAATAAAAACAAAAGTGGAAGTAGTTTAAAAAACATCGTTTTATTTAATTATTATTTAACATATTTAATTTTAACTTTAAATAATATATGTAGATTTATATTCATTTTCGTTGGAGAATACAGATTTTACGACGCATATATACAACTAACTAACTAACTAACTAACCATCACGCCATTTCCCCCGAGGTGTAGGCAGAGAGGATGGATCGCCACAATGGCCTGTCCTGGCATACCTCTTGGGATTCCTCTACATTCATACATCGTACCATGCACGCACGTCGATTATTCTGACTTCGAATGTGGCCGCCTTTTAGTAATTGATTAATTTGGTCATGCCATGTTTTCCTCGGTCGTCCTCGGCTTCTTTTCCCACTCACGCTGCTTGTGTACAACTTTTTAACCATTCTACTCTCATCCATTTGTTCCATATGCCCAAACCATCTCAGGGATCCTTTTTTAATTTTATCTATGATGCAGTCATCTTATTATTCATATTTAAAATAAAATAGAAATAAAAACACTGCACTTTGTTTTTCACCACTATGCGGCAGCACTACGCATAATGGTGAAAAACAAAGTGCAGTGAAAACACTTAAACAAATAAAAATACTTCTATTTTATTTTAAATTCAAATAATATGAAATTTAAATATCTTACCACAAAGTGAATACTTCATAGAATATTTAATTTCTTTTATTTCAACTTTAAATAAAATATCTAGATTTATATTCATTTCCGTTGGAGAATACAGATTTTACGACGCAAATATACAACATAATGTAAAATGTAATATGCGGTACTAGACGCGCGCGGTACAACCGTCTACAATGTTGTTGACATCTGTTTGTTTGTGTTCACACCAGACTCATATCCCGCATAAGAGCGCACCTCCTTCAGTACTAGAATATATCCGATGAGCTTTTAGCGATGAGAAACTAGACGACGCGTACGTTATTAGGGTTACCCGCAAATCTTTTTACCCCAAAACAAAAGAATTTAAATGTTTTACTTGCAGATTCTTTTTTTTATTCAATTTTCTGAATTTTATGTTTTAATGAGTTAAAAAAATTCTTCTTGTTGTTTTTCTACTTTCGGAGGTTTAACATCTTCAGGGCTTTCCTACCCTTGAAACAACATCCCTAAACAAGGATTCTATGCATTTTCTAGCCATGATTTTCTTCTTTTTCCGGAATTTATTTTAGAATTCCGTCATCTTTAAGGGTATCCATATTCATGTTAAAGTAAGGTATCTTTGGCAGAGTCAGCACAGACGGTTTTATTTTCTAACATGCAGAACCAACCTGCCTCTGACAATGCCAGTGGGGAGAGTAATCAAAATGCTGAACAAGATCGCTTAGAAAATTGATGTTTTCATAGTAGTAAAAGTACGCCTTATTGGATATCATTTTCAAATGTACAGTTTTTACCAACATTTTATCAAACTAACTAACCATCACCCCGACTAGCCGAAGAGGTAGATAGAAAAAATAGACCGCCATACTGTTATTTCATGACATACTTCTCTCGATTACACAAAATCTTGGTAGCTATCGGTAGCTTAACCCCATCGCATACTCTTGGGCATGCTGAGGACCAATTTTCCCCAGGATGGGTTTTCGCTTACCCATTTCTGCAGACTAACTATGAGATTCTTTGAGAACTCCGTCATCTCGGAGGGAATCCATCCTTATGTTTCAATCAAACTGCTGAACATGACCCCTTCGGAGATCGGTGTCTTTCATACTAGTGAAAGTATGTTCAAAAGACAAATACTCTTGAGAGTATCTTATATTCCTAAAGAATAACCATTTCTCATGCGTTCCCGGGATTATACTTCTTCTCAAATAGATGCCTCAATCTGTCAACGTGTTTGTAATGTATTTTTAGATAGTTAAACTTCTGTATTTTATGGACGATAAGACGCATCGAACCATTAGACGGTACTCAATTTTTGGTTGAATTTTCTGAGTAAAAAAGTGCGTTCTGTTGTACGAAAAATACGGAAATTTGAATTCGAATTTAAATTTGAAGTTGAACATCAACGGTGTCATGCACGCACGTCGATTTCTCCGACTCTTCGCGTGGTCGACATTTAATAATGGCAAAAAAATCGTGTACTAATTAATTATTCGTATTAATTTGATCACCAATATTCACAGTATCTCAGTCTCGTGAGAAATTTCATTAATTTTTAACTAACTAACCATAACGGCGTCTCCCCAAAGGAGTAGGCAGAAAGAATGAACTGCCGCACTTTTCTTTCCTGACATATTTCTCTCGCTTCCTCAGCACTCATAAATCGTGTCATGCACGCGTTTGGAGGAGCAACACTCTGGAGAACAGACCATATATATATGTATACAGTAATTGGGTTCAATTTACCTGTAGCATACATATGAAGGCTGGCCATTTCAAATGTGCCAAGTGGTTTAAAGATTAAACAAAGAAAAAGAGAAAAAATGATTATTGTTGCGTATGTCATGTATTACGGGTGCCATCTTTAGGGTAACTAACCATAACGCCGTCTCCCGTATTCGATCATGCCACGTCCTCTTATATTTTTATTCGACACTCTATCATACAGAGTATCCACACATGCGTCTAATAGATATCCATGGCAATTCATTTTTTTCATGTGTTTAAACTATCTGAATGAATTTTTTTATTTTTTAAATATTCTCGTTCAGTTCCCACACAGCAGCCCTGCCACACACTTCACACGAATGGAGTCCTGTAAGGATTTGGGTTTAACACGTGGTGCCTCTTGCCTTTATTATCAATTATGATGCTTTTATTACGCACGTTTTATTGCTAACGAGTTTTTTGCGAGTTTTTGGTTATTGCGCTTTGAATATTTCAACAGTTGTTCCCCTTTATGGTTGATCCTTTTTGAGGTTATTTCGTGTGTCATATTTTTTTATAATTTCATGCATTAACATAAAAAATTCACCTCTGCCGTGTTCCAAAATAATATTTAAAAAAAACGTGTGAACAAGAGAGAAGGTTTGCACGAACTTACAAAAAAAAGATATATATATATATATATATATTTTTTTTTTTTTTTTTTTTTTTTTTATGTACACAACAGGTCGTTTCGACCCAATTACTGTATACATTTTTTTTTTTATATTTTAGCTATTATATTGATTCTTGTGACATGTGATAGGTAGCCAATCTATCGCCATTTTATTGTCACGTGAATTCTACACCAGACCAAAGACAGTGTGACAATCACACTGCCATCGCCGGGAATCGAACCCAGGACCTTCGGCATGGAAGTCAGAGATCGTAACCACTCTGCCACGAAGGTCGTCGATATGTGAATTTAGAATCGAGAATAACAAAGCACTGATAAATATCCAATAATGAACTTCTTTTTCTTCTTTTTCCTTGTTGTAAACCTATGTGGTCTGTTCTGTTCTCCACCTCATTTGTGGTCTTCCTACTCTTTTTCTCGTGTCTCTCGGTCTCCAATTCAACCGTATTTTGGTCCATCTTTCGTCTGCAGCTCTAGCGACTGCCCATTTCCATTTTAAAGTCGTCACCCAGTGGATCACGCCTGTGACTCTTGTTTTATCCCTCGCCGTTTCGTTTCTGACTCTATCTCTATATCTATGGCTCTCTCCATCGCTCGCTGCATGACTCTTTGTCTCTCTGCACTGTGCTTTGTCAGAGTGGCAGTTTCAAGACCATATGTACTTACTGGCAAAACACAAGCTTCATATATCGCACGCTTAATAGAACACTAGCTTTACTCAAAAAAGCAAGTTTTGCTCAATCTGACATGAATCGGTGTTTTAACAAAAACAGACGAAAAACACGTACGAATGGATAGCGTTAACATTTTGAACGATTATCTTACTACGAATAGATAGCGTTAACATTGTGAAAAATAGATGGATAGCGTTAACACAAGCCTCTGTCTAATGTTAACTCAATTATGACCTAAACCATAATCGGTCAGTTTTCAATAAAGCGTGCGATATGTTCTTTCCTCTTCAAGTTGATGGGTGTTTTTTTTATTTTTTAATATTCCCAAAGGCAGCCCAACTTAGCTCGATTCTTCGTTTAAGTTCTGCCGTCTGATTTTCTTTATCAAATAAGGTAAAGAAAATAAAGAAAATTAATATAAACCACAGATATTGTTAACATTATAAACAAAGTAATAACAAGCACCCACACGTCAACCTTTACAAATACATATCTTTAATGAGTGAAACTCTGAACATATATAAATACGTGTGGCTGAAGGCGGTTTTGTTTGAACCGTCCTGAGACGTACAATATTGTCTGTGGGTGTCATACTAATTATAAATTAGCTTCGCGCAGAGATAATTATTACGAAGAATTTAAATTCTAGATCCTGTTTCATTCATTAAAACGTAATATCGTGTCTAGAGTAATTAAAATTTGTTTCTCTATATTTATAATGTGTATATGCTTGTTAAAAACACATAAATATGAACTTTTACGTATAGATATTTATTTTGGAAGGTTGGTTTTCTGAAGTTCTTTAATTGTAAGATTCCCCAGTGTCTGAAACGCAAAATGTATGATCAATGCGTACTTCCAGTACTAACATATGGAGCAGAAACGCTAACCCTCACCAAGTCGACCATAAGGAGACTCCGTGTAGCACAGAGGAAACACGAATGAGCCATGCTACACATAAGACTCTCAGACCGGATAAGAAATACTGAAATACGTAGAAGGTCGGGAGTAACAGATGTCGTCGCAAGGGTAGCGAAGCTTAAATGGTCATTTGCGGGACATGTTGCCAGATTGATAGACGATAGATGGACCAGAAGGGTGGTAGAGCGGAGACGCCGTGAAGACAAACGAAACAGAGGGAGACCTCCCACACGATGGTCCGATGACCATTGCTAGCGATTGGATGCAAAAGGCACAAGATAGGGATACGTGGAGAAGTATGGGGGAGGCCAATGTCCAGCAGTGGACGACAACGGCTGTCTAAGTAAGTATGTTTTTTTGGAATCTTGGGAAAATCTGTGTAACTCGTATTTCTCGACCAATGTTTCGGAGATGGTTGCAGTCTTCATCTTCAGGGTAATTATAAATATGTGAGTTTTGTTGGATTGTTCATTAAACTAAAGCTATTGTTTTCATCTGTTTAATTTTAAATTGCAGGTGTTACATATTTACGCATGTTTTTGTATTTTTTTTTTAAATATTTTTTTAGTTTTTTTATCGAGTAAAATTAAAAAATATATTGTTATTGAAAATTTCATGATTTTTATTTTCATTACGAGTAAAATTCGTGGCAGAGTGGTAAGAACTCTTACTACCATACCGAGGGTCCCGGGTTCGATCCCCGGCAATGGCAGTGTGATTGTCACACTGATTTTGGTCTGGTGTAAAATTCAGGTGACAATAAAATGGCGATAGATTGGTTACCTATCACATGTCATGAGAATCAATATTATTGCTAAAATAAATTGTATACAGTATGTAATTGGGTTCAATGACCTGTTGTATACAAGGGAAAAAAATCACTTAACTAACTAACTAACTAACTAACCATCACGCCGTCTACCCGAAGGGGTAGGCAGAAAGAATGTACTGCCACACTTTTCTTTCCTGACATATTTCTCTCGCTTCCTCAACATTCATACATCGTGTCATGCACGCGCGTCGATTTCTCTGACTCCTCACATGGCCGACATTCAATATTTGATTTATTTGTCGTCGTTTGTCGTCGTTTGTCGTCTGTCATCGTTAACGTATAATTTTTTTACCATTCTTTCTTCATTCATTCTTTCCATATGTCCAAACCATCTTAATGATCTTTTCATTATTTTGTTCATGACACCATCATTCGCACCGCGTTCACTTCTTATATTTTCATTCGACACTCTATCATACACAGAGTATCCACACATTCGTCTAAGAGATCTCATTTCTGCTGCATTTATTCTACTTTCATCCTTCTTTTGCCAGTTCCATGCTTCGCTTCCATACATAAGGGCCGGTCGAAGAACACCATTGTGCACTGCCATTCTAGCTTTTTTGGATAGGTTTTTGTTTGCGATGACAACTTAAAGTGCACCATTCACTTTGTTGCCTGCCCCAACCTTTCTTTCAATATCCCTCTCCACTCGCCCATCTCTTGTAAACATACTACCTAAATACACAAACTCAACTACTTGCTCCAAATTTTCACCATTCACGCTAATGTTGCAGACTGTCATGGTTTCTTCCTTTTCAAAAATTATTTCCTTGGACTTCATCAGATCATTTCGCATGCATACCTCATACATACAATTCACCAGGACTTGAAGTTCATGCTCGTTGTCTGCAAGTAGGACAGCGTAATCCGCATACAAGAGACAGCTTACTGACACTCCGCTCATTTTGGCACCTACATCCAACCCTTTCAGCTCTTTCATACATTTGTACATATACAAAGTCTAAAAACATATAAAAATCACTTAAAAGTGGCTGAAATAGGTTTTTCATAAAAATGATCCAAATAAAATATCTTTGTCATCTCTGTTGTAATGTCATGCCTGTAAAAGTTTAATTTTATTGGTACAAAAACAAGTCAATTTGCTGTAACCCGAGTATGATTCCAGCGAAGTCTTTCACCATATTTGAGATTTCCTAGCGGCCCGTGGCTGCCTGCGGTTTTTCCTCAAAGTGATCCAACTATTAGACAAGTTCTCAGCTGAAGTTCATCTCCCACCGCCGCTCCGGGAACTATTCGTCGGATCTCACATCCATAACGTTATAATCCCAGCGGCCGCAAGTTAACTACAACTTGGTGTTGTGCTTTTACTTTGAAAATGTTATCCATGCCCCGGTACGCAGGGCCGAGATTATTTTACATATTTAAAGTGCACATTCCGGCCCGGGATTCCGGGATTCCGCCCATAAAGGCATCAATTGGTCCCTTAATACTTCGGCGGTTTCGGGCCGTTTCTTTGTTAGGTTTTATCATGAATGTCCTCCGCTTGTTTATTTAAAGAAATATGTTTTATATCAATACATAATTAATAATATTTACATCGCAATCTAACAGACAATATGTGCACCATCTAAAACGAACATTTTGTGTTAAATTATTTTCATTTTGTTATTATATTTTAAATCATTGTATTTTATATTATTTGTTTTAGATTTATTTTGTGGGTGTTGGACAATCGGAATGTGCGCGGGAGATGCCTGTTGGTGGCGATGGGGTTCGCAACCCATCACACCGCGTCTCCCGCGGAGCGAAAAGAGAAGGATGGAGTGCCGCATCAGTAAAAGTGTTGCATTCCATTCTTTCTGCCTACCCTTTCGCGGAGACGGCGTGATGGTTAGTTAGTTAGTTAGCAATCTAACAGAGAAATTTTTAGCAAAAGATCGGAAACGTTTGTAGATCTGCAAAAAGCGTATGATCGAGTTGACAGAGTTAAGCCATGGAAGGTTTTGGATTATGGAATGAGCACAAAACTGATGCGTGCGGTTGCTTCCCATTATGATAAAAAGATAAACAAATAGTTTTTGAATGGCAAAAGAAGTCGAGGAAGGCCAAGTAAGACATGGCATGACCAAATTAATCAAATACTGAAAGGCGGCCATGTTCAAAACAGGAACAATCGACGAGCGTGCGTGTTACGATTTGTGAATGTAACAGAGGCGCGAGAGTTGTGTTACGATAGAACAGTTTGGCGATCCATCCTCTCTGCCTACCCCTGGTTAGTTAGGTGGAACTCGTACTCGTAAATAACGCGATATTTCAAGTTTTCCATTTTGTAAACTGAGTGACGCAAAGAAAAAAAACAATTGAGGAAAAAACAAATGAATTATAATTTTCGAAACACAAATACTTGAGTAAATAGCTGTATAAATTTGAATTTGGAATTCCTAACCAAAGAGAAGATATTTGAGATCAAAGTTGCCAATACGGCAAAACGCCAATTTCATATGTAAAGACCTAATATAATGGAAAATGTTATCAAATCGATGTAAAGGTTATAGCTATCATTGATTCTCGTCTCACGTGATAGGTAGCTAATCTATTTTATTGTCATTTGAATTCTGCAGCAAACACACTGTGACAATCATACTGCCATCGCCGGGAATCGAACCCGGGACATTCGGGGTGGCAGTCAAAGCACTAACCACTCGGCCACGTTCGTTATAACAAACACTTCATTATATGTGCTTCTATTCATGTATGACAAGGAAGCTATTATGTTTAGAACCCATTACAATCTGTTTTGAAAGTTTCTGCATTAATGTGAAGAAAGTTCTTCCCTTTCAACATCGTGGCTTGTTCTCTTATGGGGATAGAGTAACAAACAATGTTTGCATTACGCTATATTATATTATATATGATTATGGAATCATAACCATATAATCTAGTTGCTTTATAGATTAAGGGTAGATTGAATACATGGGCATTCAATTTACAAATGTTTGATGCTATTAGACCACTTATAATTATTCATTGTTTCTTGTACAATGAAGTAAAACTCCATATTCATTAATTTGGCTAAATCTATTGACATAATAACACACGAACAAGTTCATACAGATCTTCTATCTAATAATTGTAGTATTTTCCTTTTGAATATTGTTTCTTAAATATGAATAATGAATGAAATGACAGAATGCTGGAACAGGTTGCAAAGTTTAGATATCTGGGAGTGGATCTGCTCAGTCAAAATGATCTTGTCAGTGAAACAATAGGACAAGTCAACAAAGGCTTCGGCGGTATCAGGTTGTCTCGAGGATATAATATGGAAAAACAAGTGTATGAGAACTGACAGTAAGGTCAGAATATATAAATCCTGCGTAAGGCCTATACTGACATATAGCATTGAGACCAGAGCGGATACCACAAGAACGAAAGCTAAAGTACGGGTGGCAGAGATGAGGACACTGAGAATGTTAGAAGGAAGGACTATTCGAGATAGGGTGAGGAACACGGCTATCCGCGAGATCTGCAAGGCGGAGACTGTCGTGAGATGGGGCAGACAACGCAGAAGATACTGGAATGCGCACGTGCAGATGATGGATCCCACCAGAATCCCACACGCTGTGGCGCATCAGTAGAAGTTAATAGTAAAAAAATAATGAAAATAATAAATAAAAAAAATTAAAAAATGAAATGTACATTTAGTTAAATTCCACTTATGTTTCTGAGTTCGACCGGTTGGTGATAACCAGAAGATGGCAGCGAGCTACCGAAACAGGTGGAATATAAAAACATACGTGGAATTTAACTAAATATGCATTTTTTTAAATTACAATTAAGATCAAAAACCCATTTTCACTCAACTAACCATCACGCCATTTCTGGAGGGGTAGGCAGAGAGGATGGATCACCACAATGCTCTGTCCTGGCATACCTCTCGGGCTTCCTTTACATTTATACATCGTACCATGCACGCACGTCGATTATTCCGACTTCGAATGAGACCGCCTTTTAGTAATTGATTAATTTGGTCATGCCATGTTTTCCTCGGTCATCCTCGGCTTCTTTTTCCACTCACGCTGCTTGTGTACAACTTTTTAACCATTTTTATCCATATGTCCAAACCATCTCAACCTAACCTAACCTAACCTAACCTAACCTAACCATCACGCCATTTCTGGAGGGGTAGGCAGAGAGGATAGATCACCACAATGCTCTGTCCTGGCATACCTCTCGGGCTTCCTTTACATTTATACATCGTACCATGCACGCACGTCGATTATTCCGACTTCGAATGAGACCGCCTTTTAGTAATTGATTAATTTGGTCATGCCATGTTTTCCTCGGTCATCCTCGGCTTCTTTTTCCACTCACGCTGCTTGTGTACAACTTTTTAACCATTTTTATCCATATGTCCAAACCATCTCAAGGATCCTTTTTTAATTTTATCCATGATGCAGTCATCTGCCTTACATTTCTCTCTTATTTCATCGTTCGGTATTCTATCATACAACGTTTCACATTCTTCTTAATTATCTCATTTCTACGGCGTTTATCCTGCTTTCATCCTTCTTTTGCCAGCTCCAAGCTTCACTTCCATATATGAGGGTTGGCACTAGAACTCCATTGTGTACTGCCATCTTTGCTTCTGTGGATATATTTCTATTTACAGTAATGAGTTTGAGTGCGCCATTTATTTTATTCCCAGCACTTACCCTTCTTTCGATGTCTTTCTCCATTTTTCCGTCTCTTGTAAACATGCTTCCCAGACTCGTAAATTCGGTAACTTGCTCCAATTTCTCGCCCATCGCACTTATATCACAAATCGTCATACATTCTTCTTTCTCGAAAACCATCGCTTTAGATTTAGACACATTCATCACCAGGTCACTCTTTTTGCATGCCTCATACATACATACCTTTGTAATAACCAGCCTTCAATTTACGATGCGATGTGAAAAATAGAGTTTCATATATACACAACTTGAGTCCAGCATCTCTTAAAACAAACAGATTGATTAAAAATATTAATGCGCCATCTCGCGTCCCGCGGGCTTCTCCTATTCGCCTCGAGCCGTACCGCTGGCTCACCTTTCTGTACAATTTTTTAATCACTCGGCCATTTTCTCCGCCGCCAACACGGGAAGTATTTATTTACCGGGGGCGGGAACCGAACTATTCAGCTAGTATGGAAAGTACACAAACTGGAATTCCGGCAAGGAAAAACACTCCTTTGTGTCTGCAGCCCGGGGGTATCACACTTATTCGCGCCGGCCGTCATTTTGGAACGGTCGCTCACTGCGCGTTTACATTTATATTTTGCTTATTTTTTATAACAGAGAAACCAATGGGGAGGCCAACCAGCGGACAAATTAAATTAAATCATTTTAATATCTCAGCAGACGTTGCAAACAAAATTATATTTATAAAATAAATTACGACTGTTAATTCAAAAACTTTGTTTTATATCAAAATTGTATTTATTTTACTTTACGACAGCTGTTTCATCAACCAATGTTGAGATCATCAGGTGTAACACCTGTCAACCAACAATCACTTGGTTCAAATAAGGCACCCGGGGTGGACAAGATTACTGGTATGATTGTGAAAGCTGTCTGGGTATATGCTAAAGAAGATGCTTCTCGTCATGCAGTCTTGCTTAAGGAGAGGCGTCTTCCCCACAGACTGGAAAAGAGGTACCATCAGGATCATTCCCAAGTCTGGAGACAAATCACGTACTGATCCTGGTGCGTATCGGCCTATCACGCTCCTGCCTGTCATGGGTAAGGTGTTGGAGAGGCTGATACGCAACAAGCTCGATGTCCTATTGACTTCTCTATGCCCCCGCCAATTTGGCTTCACGAGAGGCTGTTCTACGGAGGATGCAATTAGGTACTCTCTGGGTTGGGTGAATGATTCTGTAAATAAAGAGTACAAATATGGTATGCCCTTGGAGTATTCCTGGACATCAAGGGTGCTTTTGACAATGCGTGGTGGCCGATGATTCTCAAGAAACTGAAGGATCGCGGTTGCCCAAAAGAATTGTTCCTTATTATTTCAGATTACTTCTGCGGTAGGAGAGTTGAGATATCTCATGGGGAGACTCGAGTTGAGAGGGCTTAGGTCCTTGGCCCAACCCTGTGGAACATCCTTTTTGATGATCTCTTACTCTTGCCTCTCCCGAGAATTTCAACCATTGTTGCCTATGCAGATGATTCTCTGCTTCTGGTGGCCGGCAGAAGCAGACGTGAGATTGAGAATATCTCAAATTCTTTTCTGCATATGATAGCTAATTGGGGCATGCTTCCGGCATGCTTCTCCGTGGGAACCTAAATCGTAACAGGAACCCGGTCATACGGATGAATGAATCTAGCATCAAGTTTGAGAATTCACTTCGATATCTTGGTGTTCAGGTCGATGTGTCGCTCTCTTTCCTTGGGCACGTCAAGGCTGTGTCGGAGAGGTCTGCGAATTTGTTTATGCAGGTCCGGCGTTTGAGTACTGCGTCCTGGGGCCTTCGAACGCCAGCGGCTCGTCTACTATACCAAGCTGTGTATGTGCATGTACGTGTATGAGCATTTTGAAGGGGATAAGATTGATCTACCCTAAATAATAATAATAATAAATTATTATTTTAAATCAGTTCGCGTATTTATTGGACAGACCTCGCATTTTATAAGAAATATACATTGTTTGAAGAGCTTCAACATGGTTAATATTACCCACGTCTTCTTATATAGGCTTAACGTTTATAAATACGAGGAATACTCTGGAATATTTGCTTATTCTTTAACTGATAGACATATCTCGCCTACGTCTTGTCTAAAGGTCGGCTGAAACGAAACAACATTTCTTTATTTTCTTTTTCGTTTTGAGGATGTTGAGATTATATGGTAGTTAATATGAATGAAAACGAAGGTTTTATAGACATTTTAGTATATTGTATGTAAATTACATGTTTCGCCTGCCTACGGCTTTATCAAATGTTTGATGAAAAACAGGCAAAAACAAACGTTTTCATTCGTATTAATTATTGAATATGAAGTTTTATATTATTGTTCCCTAAGGGGTAGGCAGAAAGAATGAACTGCCACACTTTTCGTTCCGGACATATTTCTCTCGCTTCCTCAACATTCATTCATCGTGTCATGCACGCGCGTCGATTTCTCTGACTCCTCACACGGCCGACATTCAATATTTGATTTATTTGATCATGCCACGTTTTCTTCGGCCTTCCTCTATTTCTGGTTCCATTTACATCGTTAACTTGATTATTTCATTCTTTTCATGTTCAAGGAACAATAAATAAGAAAATATAGTGGTAACATTTACGTGCATAAATTTTATTTAACAACAAACAATTATCTATGTATCATAAGTGTTTTTATTTTGTACAACAGGTCGTTTGAGCCCATTTACTGTATACAATTTGTTCTTAGCTATCATATTGATTCTCATGACATGTGATTGGAAGCTAATCTATCGCCATTTTATTGTCAAGTGAATTCAACACCATACTAAATACAATCTAAGCAACAGATCTGCAAGGTGGAGGATGTCGTGAGATGGGGCAGACAACGCAGAAGATACTGGAATGCGCACGTGCAGAGGATGGATCCCACCAGAATCCCACACGCTGTGGCGCATCAGATTCCTGCCGGCTGCCGTCCCCCCGAAAGACCGCCGAAGAGATGGAGAGATAGCTGGGAGTCAACCTCCCAAGAGAGGCCTGCCTGATTTCAGAAACAGACCAAAGGTCTACAAGAAGAAGAAGAAGAAGACTAAATACAATCACACAGCCATCGCCGGGAATCCAACCCGGGACCTTTGGTATGGCAGTCCGAGCTCTTACCACTCTGCCACAAAGGTCATCCTATTAGTTTGAATGACGTACTCGGACAGTTACCTTACAACAAACCAATAAACTAACTTACTAATTAAACGTCTCATCTCAGTTTCGCACTAAATCATTTCTCAGAACCACCGAGATGAAAACTCTCAGAATACCAACAGGCAGGACTTGGCGAAATATGAAACACCACTTTCATTGAAACGTGTGATATCCAGGATGTTGGCAGATGGGTGAGACAAAGAAGAAAATATTCTTGAGACTGCGTGGAAAGAAAAGACGCCCAAATACTACCACGCTTACATGGGAATTCAGAGGGAAGAAGTATGCCTGGAAGACCCCCCAAAATATGGATAGACAGCTGGGAGTCCAAATCGCATGAGGCGGTAAACTCTGCGCAAACAGGTCCTAGCGAGCTTCTATAAGAAGAAGAAGAATCAGTTTCACCGGAGGGGTAGGCAGATAGGATAAACCGCCACACTGCTTCTACCCTAACATACCCTTCTGGCTTCATCTTTATTCAAACATGGTAGCACGTACATTCGTCGATTTTTCCGACCTCGAATGTGACTCATCATCATCATCATCATCAGCCGTCTGTCATCCACTGCTAAATGTATGCCTTTCCGAAAGCACGCCACCGCCCCCTATCCATTGCCAGTCCCATCCGTCCATGTCCAGCAAACCTCTTCAATCGTCGGTCCAGCAGGCAGGGGGACGTCTAACTCTGAGGAATCCTGTACGCCGACTCCACTCCAGAACCCGTCTCCCCTATTCGCGGTCGGTTCTCCGACAGATATGGCCAGCCCATCGCCACTTCAGCCCGCCCATCATCAGAGTTACCTTGGTTTGTTGTCGAATAAATTCGTTTCTAAATCTGTCCCTCAAGGTTATTCCAAGAATGGCTTTTTTCATGGCGCGTTGGGTGACCTTGAATCTGTAGACTAGAACTTTTGTCAGTGTCCACGTCTCGGCTCCATGCGTCATAGCTCCCAAGACGCACTGGTTGAAAACTTAAGTCTTGAGGCATTGTGGTATTTTAGAGGTGAGAACATGACGTTATTTTCCAGAGGCCGCCCAACCCAACTGAATTCTTCGGTCGGCTTCTTTCTCGAAATTGTTTCTACCTAACATAATGATTTGGCCAAGATTTGTTTTTTTGTACCACTTCGAGAGCCTACCCATCGACGGTTACTGATTTCGCGAATGTGGCTGCCTTTTAGTTATTGATTAATTTGATCATGCCACATTTTCCTCGGCCGTTCTTAACTTCTTTTTCCATTCACACTGCTTGTGTACAACATTTTAACCAGTCTTCTCTCATCCATTCCTTCCATTTGCCCAAACCATTTTAGTGACCCTTTTTTATTTTAATTAAAATGCAATTATCTGCCTTAAGTTCCTTCCATTGTTATGGGAATTACACGAAGAAATACATTTGATAATGCCTTATGAAGGCGAAACGTGCAATTCAAATAAGGACGAAATAAGGGAAAAAATGTAAGGCAGATGATTGCATATGGAACGAATGTACGAGAAAAGAAAGGTTAAAATGTTTTATACGAGCAGTTTAAGTGGAAAGAGAAACCAAATACTAGAAGGCGGCCACATTCGAAGTCGTAAAAATCGACGAGCGTGCATGTTACGATGTATGAATATAGAGGGATCTAGAAAAGTATGTCTGGACATAGCAGTATGCCGGTCCATCCTCTCTGCCTATCTCTCCGGTAAAACAGCGTGATGGTTACTTTGTCAGTTAGTTAATGTTGACAAATGTGATAATAATAATAAGCTATTTAAATATGTTACCGAGAATTTCACACTAATTTGTATTCATAAACAAAATGGCTGATAAGGAACGAAAACAAAATGGCCGGCAAATCCTTAATTCTGCCGCGTTCCAAAATGTGTAAACTTTAATGGCGCCGGCACTATTAAAATTAATAATCGAATAATTAGTATAAACATCAGTCATGACCTATGGGGTATAGCACCAAAACACGATTTAATGACATTAGCAGATCTATTATACTAAATGAGGGTAAATCTGTATTCATGAGATAATGTGTTTATATCATAATGAAATACTCATTTTTCTACACTATATTCTAAACTATATTTTTTTCTATGATACGAGTACATTTAGCGTAACTTTGTGTTGTGAATTCATTGAACAATGTTTATAACTTTGTAAACAAGACTAGCTTTATTTTAAAAATTCAAATTAAAATACGAACACGTTTCGCACAAAGAAGCCCAAGTGTTATATAAAATATAATTGTTTAAATATTTTTTGCATGAATGTATTTTAATTTCAAAAAATTTAACATTGTTAGTGTTAAAGGTTAAATTGTATCTCAATAGAGACGAAGATGTAATTTTGTTTGGAAACAAAATATGGTAGTCGAGGCGTTTACAGGACTTATGACCTGTCATGACTACCATATTCTGTTAACAAAAAATATTTACATCTTCGTCTCTATTGAGATACAATTAACCCTTAAAAAATGATTAACCCGTAATGGGTAAAAATCAAGTATTTGTCTAAAAGTATTTGTATACACTCAAAAAAACAAAAAGTTAGTGTTGTTTTCAAAATTATAAACATTGTTCACCAAACCATACTATTAAAACATTCTTATAATTCTTTGAATCTTTCATTTAACCATAATTGCAAAAAATATTTTTTTCCTTCTTCTTTTTCCTTGTTGTTATGTGATCTGTTCTCCAGAGGGTTGGTCCTCCTGTATGGTGTATTCTCAGCTGTCCTATCCTCTTTTAGGAGGTCTTTCACGAGGACAAGTCCAATAAGGCTGATTATGCAGTGCAATATATGAGAGTCTGATGATGTCCATTTTTTGGACATGACCATACCAGTCCCTCCTTCGCTGTCTACTCCATCTTATAATATCCTCAGCTTCACATATCTCCCTGATTCTGGTATTTCTCACGCGGTCTCTCAGTATCTTGCCCACTATCATTTCCAAATTCTTCATCTTGGAAGTCCTCAAAAAAGCATCTGCCCCTGCCTCAACGGTCAATGATATGAATGGTCTTACACATACTTTATAGATTCTCATACTCTTAATGGCCATGTCTTTTATCCACGTTGTGGATTTTAGAGATTGCAGCCGCCTTGTTGACTTGGACTTGATCAGCTCTTACAACCAGGTCTAAGTCTAGATACCTGAAGGCTCTGACCTGTTCTATGGGTTGATTTTTTAAATGTTCAAAATTCATCATCATCATCAGCCGTCTGTCATCCACTGATGATTGTAGGCCTCTCTCAAATCACCCCACCGCCCCCTATCCATTGCGGCTTCCATCCATCCATGTCCAGCAATCCTCTTCAGATCGTCGGTCCAGCGGGCAGAGGAACGTCCAACTCTGCGGAATCCTGTACGATCAAATGCATATTCAAAATTCAATAACATATAATAATTTATCTCCTAATATCCATATCTATACCAGGACGTCAGCGTGGTCAAGTTTATAAAGATTAACAGACTGGCTAGGGCACTTGCATTACATGGGGGATCTGGAGCTCCCCAAAAGAGTGTTGTCTGACAATCCAGTAGGGCGAAGGTCGGCTGACCGATGAGATGGTTGGATAGTGCCGTGGTAGACTGTCGGTTCCTGGAGCAGCAAGACTGGGAGGTGGCTAAGATCCGCCAAGGGTTGTAACGCCGGAAAGAAGAAGAGTCTCCTCATATCTTACGCTCGTATTTTATTACAGTAATACATAACACCTTGAATAATATGTACATACATTTCGCGGGGCAAGCCTATAATAATGTGCGCCGGTGGCCTAGGGTGTGGCGAGGGGGTGGGTGGCCCGGGGGACGGCGAGAGTTGGGATCCATTTTTCCGTCATAATCCGGGTTTAACGTCTTGATACAATACCTGCGGTGGAGGGGCGATGATATATCATAATCTCGTATCATATAACACACATTAAACCGGCCGCGGTCCCTGCCTACTCGCAATTAAAATGGTGTTTGTTCGAAGCCTATGCTCGAACACAGGGCCGGCCTGAAGTTACGAATATAGGTCCATTTACAGTAGACAGTAACCGAAACGTCACCGACACGTCTTTCATATTAGTGAAAGTACGTTCAGAAATCAAATACTCTTGATTCTGGAGAGCATTCTGTCTTCCTAATGTTGAACCATCTCTCATGGGTTTCTGGTAGTATACTACACACAATATAATATTTTACCTGTTCTCAATAGATGCCTTAAAAATTTATTTCGTAATGTCTGTTGATGAAATAAACTTATTTAATTTGGAAAAATAATTTCATTTGAATTTGAATCTCAATAAATTATAATAAAATCGCTGTCGAAAGAGTTGATAAGAGACGTACAGACGTAAAACTGACTCCAGTGCAAGTAGACCTTAAAGTTTTATTTACACTACACAGTGACCATACCGACAATCTTACCATTGTTTTGGCCGTAACAGTACGATACTTCAACATTATAACTGTTAAAAATTATAATACAGTTATAATAACACAATTTATTTGTATTCACTGAGAACTGATATTGGCATCATCAGGTGTTACAAAAAAACAGTTTTTTGTAACCTGATGATGCCAATAGCCTGATGATGCCAGTAAAAATAAATTGTGACATTATAACAGTTTTATAAATTTTAACAGTGACAATCTTACCGACTCAATATCTCAAATGCTATAATAAAATCTCCGTCTCTTATCAACTACCCCGACGGTGATTTTATTATAATTAGTTAGAAAGTTTCAATCCTGGGATTGGTTTGCAGCAATTTCTTCCATTCTTCTCTTCCATTCTTCCCTGTCTTGTGCGGCTCTTTTGAAATCTGCATATGATGAGCAGCGCACGTCCGCCAACAGGTCTTCCAGGTACTCTCGGCGTGGGCGTCCCCTAGAGTTTGTCCCCTCGGTCATACCCTCCATTATGTACTTACAAAGATTTTATTATAATATATAATACTATTTGAAATAACGGGTTGGGGATAATTAAAGCCATGCCGGTGGAGTTACGTCGTCGTGCTGATCACTGTCCGGTGTAAAAGGACCTTAACACGGGAAATCAAACACATTGTATGGGGGTGCTTTTGTATAAGAGAATTTACAGTAAATTACTAACTAATCATCACGCCGTTTTACGTAAGCAGAGAGGATGAACAGCCATACAGCTCAGCCCTGAAATACGTCTCTACCATTTCTAAATTTACACTTTTCTCCACGTATGAATTTTATGCAATCGATTTCCTACTATAAATAAATAAAATAGGAAAAATAAAAATAAAACACGTGATTATTTTTATAAACATTATGTATTTATTGCCTTTTTTGTCATATTAACATTACACACAACATTATAATATTATTTCAATAAAAAAAGTACATGATTCAATACAAAAATATGAAATTTTTAATAAATAAAAATTTAATGAGATTCAAACGCAACATGGTAACCCGATCGCAATATTTTATTCGCGATGATTTACAGTAAAGATGTGTGCAGTGCACGCACCAATTGAGCATATTGGAACTCTTGCAGCTCTCCCTAAATTCTAAAAATTTATAAACGCACCCCCAGACCTCTAAAACGCCCACAATGGGGCGCTGGCGCCCCCGTTACGAATCACTGATCTATATTAATACATCGTAACATGCACGCTCGTCATTTTTTCCGGCTTAGAATGTGGCCGCCTTCTACTATTTGATTAATTTGGTCATACCACGATTTCCTTGGAATTCCATGACTTCTCTTTCCACTCACACTGATTTTGTATAACATTTTAACCATTATTCTCTCGTCCATTCGTTCCATTTGTCTAAACCATCTCAGGGATCCTTTTATGTGCACGACATGTTTCGTCTGTCTAAGGCATTATCAAAGGTAGAAGAAAACGTAAAACATTTGATAATGCCTTATACAGCCAAAACATGTCATTCACATAAAATAAAATATAACTTCTAGAAAACAGACGTTTTCTTTCGTATAAATTAGCCTTATATATGTTATAATAAGGTCTATAAATCCCAACGTTAACAATCACTTTTTTAAAGAAAAGACTTTTTTGAAGTGATTGCTAACGTCAGGGAAACCTGGTATAGCAGAAAAAGAAGAATATGATGATGATAATGAAATAATACAATCGAAACTTGTCGAGAAAAATGAATACATAAAAAAATGTATACGTAATATCTTATATGATGGAATCATTAATCAGGAGAGGTTGTAAATAACTGACAAAGGAAATAAACGAGAATTCGGTCGTTCTAGTGTGGTCCAGTTTACTCCCTCTTCTCCTGACACTCCCCTCCTCCAACCACCCTTTCCACTTCCAGCAACACTCCACCACACCCCCATCCCGAGCAGAAGGACCCTTCTATCTATTTTACCTCCCGAGTTCAAGTAGCGGTATTTCAAAATAAGTGTTATCCGCGAGGATACACCCCTGGTGGGTATTTTATATACATTAAATATCGTGTGTTGTTATTTTGTAGAGTATAAAAATATTTTATTAACCTTCTTACAATGTAAAATACGCATTATTTAATTTCGTGGAAAGCGTCCGTTTCTACAAGTTTTATTATATTTTATTCAAGAGATATATTTTTGGTCATGCTAGGGCATAATCAAATATTTTATTTCTATGATTATGAATTCGAACACTTTTTTTCCACTTTTGAGATTATTTTTCTCGATATGTTTCTAAGGCTTACTTTCATCATCGGGAGAACGATATAAGCAATTGATATCGTTCTCCCGATGAATTTAAGCCCTTAAGAAAAATAAACTCAAAAGTGGAAATAAACTGTGATTTTTTTCACAAAAAATTCGTCGCTATAGAATTCCACAGTGTAAATGCCTTAAGTTTATAAAATTAAAAATATATATAATATTATAATATATTTATTGATATATAACTATAAAATGTGCGCAAAGGTCCATGGAAACACAAATGTTAGGCGTATGTCTAAAATACAAAATAAGAAATGAAGAAATAAGATGCCGAACAAAAGTCATAGACATAATAGACCTTGTCGCTAAGCAGAAATGGCAGTGGGAAGGTCATGTCGCCAGACAGGGAACAGAGCGATGGGCACCCAAAGTCCTCAAATGGAGACCACGGGATAGAAAAAAGAGTGTGCCGACCCCAAAAAAAATGAGCCGACGACATTATCCTTGTCGCGTGTAGAATGTGGCAAAGAAAAGCGCAAGATAGAGTAGAGTGGAAGAAAATGGTGGAGGCCTATATCCAGCAGTGGAGAGACGGCTGAGGAAGAAGAAGAAAGAAGAACCCATTCCTCCTTTCCATATTCTTCTTCTTCTTCCTCAGCCAATTCCGGTCCACTCCTGGACAAAAGCCTCCTCCATTTGCTTCCATGTCATTCTGTCCTATGCAGACTGTATCCAGGTTATTCCGACGTGTCTGTTTAGATCATCCTTCCACCGTAGTTGCGGTCGCTCTGCACTTCTCTTTCGTTTCAGGATGATCGGTATTTTCCGGTTTTTAAGGATGTAACTCATGTTTCCGAAAGCTGCCCAGCTTAGTCCAATTCTTCTTTTTAGCTTTGCGGTTTGGTTATTTCGACCCAATCAAATATTGTGTCCCAGGTATATATTATATTCTTGGGCATTCTCAATTATGTTGCCGTCCACGTTGATTTCAAGCCTTTCCGTGCCCATCACCTTGGTCTTTGCCAGGTTCATATTCAAACCTACATATTTGGATACATATTTGGATACATATTTGGATACATAATAATATAAATATATATAATAAAAAGAATATGTTTACATATAAAATAATACGTACAATAAAACAAGCTCCGTTTTTGACAATGGTCTCATAGAGCTGTAATAATACACCTCCAGATTTCAATTCAGTAAATCCTTTCACAAACAGATACTCTGTTCCACCTCCCTTCGTCTTTCAGAGAAATGGTTTTGTGCAAAATATATTTTTACTCCCTGATGTTTACGTATTCGCAATGAAACCAAACAAATGAATGCTCGTCAAAATAAACAAAAATTATTTTTATGCCTTTACATAAAATGTTTTCTTTCATATCCAAATAAGTTTATTTTTAGCATGCATGGGATATTAAAGTAGTCTTTAAATATAATGAACAAATGTACTTTCTTTTGAATTAATGAAAATACAGATTTTTTCAATTCTACGTTTTATAAAGTGTTAACACATTATATGCAGGAAATTACTAGTATTGTCACAAAATAAAAATTATATTTTATGTAATAATTAATTATACTGGATAAGCATTTGATAATCGAAAGAAAGTGTTTGAAAATGCGATCAAAGGGAAAAAATATTTTAATATTTATTTAAAAAATGTTAAAATAATAAATAAATAAAAAAGTCATGTTAAAAGTTCTCGTAAAAGACGTATTCAGTTTTGTTTTTTCAATAAATTTAACTGCACTTAGTATTTTTACAACATTTTATTTATCTTTCAATAGACATGTGTCGGTTGTGATCCAACTTTGAGAGAGAGTGAGTTTACCTGTGACACGTGACGGATCGTTTTTTGACGTCCGAGTAAATTAATTCTTTTTTGTATTATTTGTTCGCGAAACATCGTTTGCAATGGATTCGCCAACGTACATGAGTCTTCTACAACAAGTTCTCGATCTGCATGTTAAATTTGATAAAATATCAGCATTTGTCGAATCATTGAAGAAATGTAATTGCCACCATGGCAGTGTTTCTACCGCCGCCGACACAAGTACATACGCATGTACTGCGGGACTTGCGCCGGCTCTGCCGGTGTCGCCCCCCCCGGCCCCTCTGACGCCGCGGCCGAGTGATGCCGATACTTCCCGAGTGGGCCATTCGGCACCCGCACCGGCTCTGTGCAACACAGGACCAACAGAGCCGGCAAATGTTACAAGTGATACTAGCGCCGCGTCACATGCTGATGTAGCGGCTAGCGCACACGATGTGGGTGCGCGTACCTTGCCTCGCCCGGCTACACGGGCCTCGACACGTGCCGCTGCGCGTGTGGCTTCATCCAATTCGCTCGCAGTACCCTCCACTTCCTACGCTGCTCAGGCATCACGGGTGGTTGTAGGGAGTGTCACCAAGGGAAAACGTCCTGTATCTGGTGTATCGGCTGCCAAGAAATCGAAGAACTCGACAACCGACGCATCAGGAGCTGCAGCAGTCAATACCCGTCCTCAGAATGATGGAGGGAATGGGAATATTGTCTCGCAGCCCAGTGTTCCGGGAGGGTGGAGTGTTGTTTCGGGAAGGCGTCGGCTCGCTGTCCGTGGTTCCCGCAAGGAGCAAACACCCACAACGTCCCAGAAAAACTTCCACTTTTATCCCTTCCATCCGGAAACCTCGGCGGAGGAGATGAAAACCTACTTAAATTCTCTGTGTAAGGCTTCGTATACGGTCCATAGAATGAAGCCCAGAGATGGTTTTTATGCGTCGTTCAAAATTGGCGTTCCTACGTCGGCCGTGTCGGAGGTCTTGAAGCCGAAACACTGGCCGCGACAGTCCTTTATTAAGGAGTGGCGGTCAAGTGTGGCGGCTCCTCGACTTCCGATGCTCAGCTGACGTGATAATTTTGGTATTCTGTATCAGAATGTTCGAGGATTGAAGACAAAATGCTCGACGTTTTACACCAGTGTTTTGGCGAGTGACGCAAATATAATTGCACTCTCCGAAACATGGCTTAATCCGAGTGTCTTCTCCTCTGAGCTTTTTGATACGGATTCATTCCTTGTTTTTAGGAGAGACAGAGACAACGGCAGTGGCCATAGGCAGGGTGGCGGTTGTCTTCTGGCTATCAGGAAAGAGGACGCGCTTATGGCCGAGCGCGTCCTCGGCCTTGAATCCGAAAATGAGGACTTATGGGTAAAACTGACTTACAACTCAAATGTCAATATTTTTTTATGCGTGGTATACATTCCACCGGGATCTTCTTGGGATGTCTACAAACGCTTTTTTGATTCAATGCATATGAACCACGGTCTGATAGGAGATCGGAATGTCATTGTGATGGGGGACTTCAATCTTCACTCCGCGCGTGGGAGCGACAGTGTTCAGCAGGACCTGGAGTTCTTGTGCGCGGTGTTTGGGCTCACCCAGTGCAATGGTATTCTGAACTCTGATCTCAGAGTTCTTGACTTGATTCTGAGCAACATGAAGTTGCAAGTTTTTCGGTCATTGTTTCCTCTGGTACCCGAAGATAGTTACCATCCATCGCTGGAGTTTGTGTGTGACGGTAAGATGGTCTCGGGGGTCACTAGAGTACCCAAACATGATGCCAGCACCTTCCGCGGTTGGAATTTTGGGCGAGGAAACTTTGACAAACTTTATCATTTAATGACTCAGATTGATTGGAGTAGCTTATACAACTTGAATACCGTAAATGAAGCCTTACAATACTTTTACCGTATTTTATATAACATTTTTGATTTGTGCTTCCCCAGGAAACACATGAGCAATGGTGGACGGAGATATCCTAAGTGGTTTACTGAGGATATCATACGAAATATAAGGATGAAGCATGCTCATCATAAGAAGTGGAAAGCTACTGGCTCTCGTGGTGAGTATGAACAATTCAGTCACTACCGCTCGATGGTGGTTCGCAGTGTCCGATTGGCCTTTCGAACATATGTGGGCACCATTGAGGGTAATCTCATGGACGATCCCAAATCTTTTTGGAACTACGTCAAAAGCTTACGCAAAGATGGTGGCATGATAAACACCATGATGCATGGGGATAGAGAGGTTCGAGGTGCCGATATAGCGAATGCATTCGCTAAGCACTTCCTATCTGTCTATAGCAATATTCCCCCGCGGCTAAATCATAACGATGTGACCAATTCGAGTGCCGATACTACTCATAGCTTCAATGGTGTCAGTCAAATTGACATCTCAGACATAAAAATTTCAATTCAAGCCATGAAAAATTCGCATTCAATTGGCCCTGATTTTCTTCCTATCTTCTTTTTAAAAGGATGCTCTGAATTTTTGGTACCTCCTCTCCACTTCATTTTCAACCTCTCAGTAAATACTGATACCTTTCCCGATTTGTGGAAAATCTCCAAGATCAGTCCCATCTTCAAGAGCGGCCCGAGAGAATCAGTTGAAAACTACAGACCTGTAGCAATACTGTCTGCTCCGGCCAAACTCTTCGAATCTATTATTTATAAAATGATTCTCCCTAGAGTTGAACCCTTCATAATTCCAGAACAACACGGATTCAGGAAGGGGCGCTCTACTGAAACCAATCTTATGATTTTCACAGAATATGTGACAAGGGCTTTGGACAATGGTCACCAGGTTGACTGCTCTTATAATGACTTATAATGACTTTCTAAAGCCTTTGATACCGTCAACCATGATGTACTTCTGCGAAAGCTGTCGGAAATTGGTTTCTCTTCTAAGTTGGTTTTATTTTTTATTAGCTACCTGAGGGAAAGGAAACAGTTTGCCTCATACGGTATATTTCAATCTGCACATTTTCCCGTATATTCCGGAGTACCACAGGGCTCAAACCTTGGTCCACTCCTCTTCACCATCTTCATTAATGATGTCGCGAGGGTTATACAATTTTCGCGATTTCTTTTATTTGCAGATGATCTTAAATTATTCCTTGAGATAAAAAGCCCCGAAGATTGCCTCCATCTCCAGTCAGATATAAATAATATCGTCCGCTGGAGTAAAACCAATCAAATTTATTTCAATATCTCTAAATGCGTAATTTTATCTTTTACGAGAGCATTGCGTACTGTTTATTACAGATACACAATGGATAACCAACAACTTAAGCGTGTTTCAACGATAAAGGATCTTGGTATCGTTTATGAAAGTAGGCTGACTTTCCATGCTCACATCGAGAGAATATGTGGAGTTGCACTGAAAATGTTGGGATTTATTCTCCGAACTGGTAGAGTTTTCAAGAATCCCTATGTTTTGCGAATTTTGTACAACTCATTGGTCCGGAGCCGGCTCGAGTGTGGCTCGGTGATATGGAGTCCCCACGAGGCGAGATACTCGCTCATGTTGGAGAGGGTTCAGAAAAGATTTCTGAGATATCTCTACATGAGGGAGTTTGATAGCTATCCGTGGCTTTATCCCACTGCATTCCTCTTGGGCATGCTGGGGACCAATAGTTTACAGATAAGAAGGGATGGGTGCACACTTACCCATTTCTTCAGACTTATCAGGGGATTCTTTGAGAACTCCGTCATCTTGGAGGCTATCCATCTTTATGTTCCGGATGGCTATCTTTGACAGCGTCAGCACAGACTGTTTTATCTCCCAGCATGCAGAACCAACCTGCCTCTGGTGATGCCGGTGGGGAGAGCAATCAAACTGCTGAACATGATCGCTTCGGAGATCGATGTCTTTCATATTCGTGAAAGTACATTCAGAAGACAAATACTCTTGACTTTAGAGAGTATTTTGTATTCCTAATGTCGAACCATCTCTCATGCGTTCCTGGTATTATATATTCCTTATGTTTTACCTGTTCTCAATAGATGCCTTAAACTATAAAAAATGTTTGTAATGTCTTTTGAGAAAATAAACTGATTTGATTTGATTTGATTTGATTTGATCTGAACTTTTTTCAAATGTACATTTTTTTTTTTCATTTTTTACATTAAAAAGGTTGTGTCACAACCGAAACATGTCTGTGAAAAGTGTTTTAAAAATACGAAGTGCTGATATAATAATTCTAATATGAATCCACAACACAAAGTGAAGGTGAATATATAAGAAATAGTTTAATTCCATTTGTTTTTTAGTTTAGGTCGAAACTAAAGTGGAATAAAACTAAATACATAATGTTAACGAATTTTTATCAATTTCTTTCATTTTTGTTACTTACAATGAACTTCAACCAAGAATTTTTATTTATTACAACATTAGTAGTTTTTAAATATATCACTTTTTCTTATGAGTGAAATAAAGAGTTCATTTTGTAACAGGACTCTTATTTTGCTTATGTTGCTACCCTTAAGTCGACAATCAATTTGTGAATTCAATTTTATTGTATTTTTGAAAAGAAGATTATGTCAACAATTACTTATTCAATAACATTTGATAATGCCTTAGAATTATTAACATTTGATAAACTAAACATCGAATTCCATAAAAAAAACTTAATAAAACTCCTAGATTACAGACGTCATTTTCATTTCTATTAATTATTAAATATGGAGTTTTACATCATTGTTCAAGAAAAAATAAATAAGTTAACTCCTAGAAGACAGACGTTTTCATTTATATAACTAACTAGCTAACCATCAATGGGTAGGCAGAAAGAATGGACTGCCACACTTTTCTTTCCTGAAATATTTATTTCGCTTCCTCAACATTCATACATCGTGCCATGCACTAAATTCTTTTCTATTCATTTATATTACTTGTTTATTACAGTATTATAATTTAAATAATTAATATAAATTAAAACATCCGTCTTCTAGGAGTTTTATTGTTTATTGTTTCTCGAACAATGATGTAAAACTCCATATTAAATAATTAATATTAATGAAAACGTCTGTCTTCTAGAAGTCCAATTAAGTTATTTTATGAATGACATGTTTCACCCTTGTAAGGCATTATAAAATAACATTTGATAATGCCTTAGAAGGGCGAAATACTCGTATGTCATTTCGTAAAAAACTTAATTTAACTCGTAGATGACAAACGTTTTTACTTGTATAATTATTACTTATTTGTCAAAAATACCTAAAAATATTTTGCACACAAACCAATTTTTGTTTTTGCAGACATGTTTCGGTTGTGGCATAACCTTCTTCGATGCACATTTTTTAACAATAAAGTAATACAAATTCGTCACTTATATTATATATATAATACTATCGTTGAAGTGGAATTGGGCCGGCCATATAGTGAGGACAACGGATGATCGGTGGACCAGACGCACCGGAGTGGCGACCGAGAACCGGCCACAGAAGTCCGGGCAGACCACAAGCAAGAGCAAATGAGTGACAGAAGATCGATGACCAAAGGGATAGAGAATTGTGGAAGTCGGGATAGGAGACCTGTATTCAGCACTGGACGACAAATAGCTGATGATACAATTTTCAATTACAGTAAAACCTCGATATAACGGACCTCTATTTAACGAACTTCGGATATAATGGTCAAAAAATCCGGTCAAATTTAAAAAAATTAAAAACGTCCTGTTAACATCGATCACCGATCGATGTTAATCATCGATGGCGATCACCTCGGCGAACCTGTCCCTGTCCTGCGCCGCTCGGAACAGCTCCTCAACACTTCGGATGCCGGTCCACTCCCTCACGTTTCGCAGCCAGGACATTTGTCTCCTTCCGGGCCCTCGGCGTCCCTCAATTTTTCCCTCCAATATCAGTTGGAGAAGCTGGTACTTTTCTCCGCGCAGTTTATGACCCAGAGATGAGATCTTTCGAAATTTGATAGTTGATAACAATTCCCTGTCAACTCTAGCTCGCCTCAGGACTTCGGTATTGGTAACCATGTCTGTCCAGGGAACTCTGAGCATTCGGCGATGGAGCCACATTTCAAATGCTTCCAGTCTTTTCATTGAGTTAACTTTCAGGGTCCAAGTTTCACACCCGTACAATAAAACAGACCACACATAGCATTTGATTATTCTCTTGCGGAGTTTCAAGTTTACGTTATCATTGCAGAAGAGTGATTTCATTTTATTAAACGTAGCTCTTGCTGCCTCAATTCTGCATTTTATCTCTACATCTGGGTCAAGAGATTGCGTTAGTATGCTGCCGAGGTATTTAAATGTTTCCACCCTTTCAACGTTACGGCCGTTCAAATGCAATACTGATCCACTGTAGTCAAGCCGTCCGAATGTCATCCATTTGGCTTTGCTGACATTTATTGTTAGCCCCAATCTTTCACCGGATTCGTCAACAAGATTAAGGAGGTCCTGAAGATCGCTGACACTTTCGGCTAATAAAACAGTGTCGTCGGCATATTTTATATTGTTTATCACAACCCCATTAATTTTCAGTCCTTTCTCGGTGTTGATGAGGGCTCTTTTAAAGACATAGAGGGAGTAGAGATTAAATAACAATGGATAAAGGATACAACCCTGTCTCACACGTCGCTGGATGGTAATTGCGTTAGACTTCTCGTATCCGTGTCTTATTTCGGCTGTTTGGAACCAGTACATGTTTTTAATAAAATTTAAATCTTTGGTATCAATATTGCTCTAATTTAAATAATGTCAAAATATTTTTATTGAAAGGTAGTTACAAAAAAATCGTTTAAAATTCATTTGTAATGATTATTTTTCAAATAAAAAACAATTTATAATACAAAAAACATTATGGACTACTACTTATAGTTTTGTGTAGTATGGTACTTTTTAAAATAATCTCCAGGATGGAGACCAGGTTTTCTGGAACAGGTCTCACAAAATCTCACTGTTTCCCGCCTTCCCCCTGGAATATTTTTGTTAGTGCACACAGTACAGTCTTTAGAATCTTTGTCCAGTTTCGCAATGAAGTGGGGCTTGTACTCTAATTGCTCTAATCGAAGTTCCCGCCATTTTAGGTTATGTGAATTTGCCAGGATTATTTTATAGTAAAATAAAAACGGAAAACAGTAAAAATCTTATCAAAGCGTGAAATTAAATGTTTTTTTAAAGAATAATCACAAGAAACAACGACACGTGTCAAGTTTTGCGCGCGAAAATACACCGCGCGCGCAAGTCTTACCTTGTTGGCTGCCAGCCGACAACTTAGTTGTAGCGTACATACGAGTATAGCGATATCGGCTGGCATTCGATAAAGGAGTGGTAAGGGCTTATATTATACATGCTTAAATTCAAGTGTCGCCGCATGTAAACATTTTTTAGCGGTCATGATAATACGTCATTGGCCCAGCACTAGAATTTGAGACATAATGCCGTCCTGCTCGTAAACTGCACTAGCCGGAGCGATAGTATATTAGAGGATTCCCTAAAATGGAATGGATGGAAGGGAAGCTAGCAAAGAAGAAGAAACAACACTGACATGTTTGACTGTTTATCCAACGTCGCAACCCCGGCGGCCCACCTCAGCATCTTCATTTCTGCTACGTACAGCCTCTGTTCTTCTTGTCTTATAAAACATCTTTCTATTTAATTATTAATTAATTAATAAATCAAAATCGTCATTAATATACTTTTTAAAAGGGTGTTGAATTATGTCATGAGGTTAAACCATAAGTATTAAGCTTCTATTTAGTTTTATTCCCTCGTATTTTTATGTACTCCGGCACAATCCAGACCATCAAAGTAAGTATCATGATCCGAGCTTTTATCAGGTTAAGCGTAAGCATTCGCAAAACATCGTTGATACAGGATAATCCAGAGATAATCACCATCAATCGTCGTGATAGGCTCGCTGTAAGGACTGCCATAAGCGGAATGTGAATATTTTATGACGGCGGGGGATAAGACCCGATAGCCGCTCACCTGCCACTCTGCGGCCAAATAAATTGTTCCATAAAGATAATGACGTCATTACTCCTCCACATGTTTTCTCTTTCATCTAACGGCTTACGTCCAGATTGCTGGGATGCTGCGGGTTTTTTTTATTTGATACCGAGAACATTCTGCCGTGCGGTGGGCGGTCCCAACTCCAGGGGAGTAAGGAATTCCACGAAATCTGTGTACGAGTAGACATTATATAAAATTAAACTAATCGTAAATGGTACTTTACTAACTAACTAACTAACCATCACGCCGTCTCCCCGAAGGGATAGGCAGAAAAAATAGACGGCCACACTTTTCTTTCCTGACATATTTCTCAATTCGCTTCCTCAACATTCATACATCGTGTCATGCACGCGCGTCGATTTCTCTGACTCCTCACATGGCCGACATTCAATATTTGATTTATTTGATCGTGCCACGTTTTCCTCGGTCTTCCTCTATTTCTGGTTCCATTTACAACATTAACATATAATTTTTTCACAATTTTTTCTTCATTCATTCTTTCCATATGTCCAAACCATCTTAATGATCCTTTCATTATTTTGTTCATGACACCATCATTCGCACCGCATTCACTTCTTATATTTTCATTCGACACTCTATCATACACAGAGTATGCACACATTCGTCTAAGAGATCTCATTTCTACTGCATTTATTCTACTTTCATCCTTCCTTTGCCAGTTCCATGCTTCGCTTCCATACATAAGGGTCGGTAGAAGAACACCGTTGTTTTTGTTTTTTACAATTACTATGGTACTTTAAAATTTATCTTCTTCTTCTTCAAGTGCCCTGTCGGGTCCCCCCAACGTTGGCGATCACCTCGGCGAACCTGTCCCTGTCCTGCGCCGCTCGGAACAGCTCCTCTACACTTCGGATGCCGGTCCACTCCCTCACGTTTCGCAGCCAGGACATTTGTCTCCTTCCGGGCCCTCGACGTCCCTCCATTTTTCCCTCCAATATCAGTTGGAGAAGGTGGTACTTTTCCCCACGCAGTATATGACCCAGATATGAGATCTTTCGAACCTTGATAGTTGATAACAATGCCCTGTCAACTCTAGCTCGCCTCAGGACTTCGGTTTTGGTAACCATTTCTTCTATGTTCACCATAACTTTACTTAATTTTTATTTCCAGTACTATAAGTATTTTAACTCTTAAATATTATGTATACCTTATTTTGTCTTAGTTTAACTTCAATATTGTTTCTCACTATCATTTGTTGATTGTTAACTATTATTTTTAATCTGTGTTAGCATGTAATTGGCCTTATTTTAATTATTCGGAATGTTTCTTTTATGTATATGTTATTGATATCGCTGTATGTTACCCTAAATAAATAAATAAATAAACTTTGTCTTGTAGATGTTGAATGATGTTTTTTATATGTTTTGTATACAACACTTACATTAATTAAAAATATAAAAATTAAATATAAAACATATTTCGGACTAACCAGCCCTTCGTCCGTGATGCTTTATAAATATTTAAAATATTATAAAATTGTTTACAAATATGGTCAGTTTTGACAGATGTTATAATGATTTCAGTCAAAACTGACCATATTCTTTAGATTAATTAGGGGATACTTCGAGAACTCGGCCGTACTGGAGGGTGTTCGGCTTTTTGTCCCCGATAGATATCTCCGACAGCGACAGCACAGATTGTTTTACCTACCTGCCGCCAGAACCAATCTGCCTCTGGTGACACCGGTGGGAAGAACAATTAGTCTGCTGAACGCGGTCTCCTCGGAGATCGACGTCGAAGGCAAATACTCTTAATTCTGGAGAGTATCCTGTCTTCCTAATGTTGAACCATCTCTTATGCGTTTCTGGTAGTATACCATACATAATATATTATTTTACCTGTTCTCAATAGATGCCTTAAAAATAAATTTTGTAATGTCTGTTGATGAAATAAACTGATTCGATTTGATTTATTTGTTAACAATTTTGTATATTTTTTAAATATTTATAAAATATCACTGATGTAGGGCTGGTTAGTCCGAAACATATTTGATATTTAATTTTCATATTTTTAATAAATGTGAGTGTTGTATATAAAGTATAGAAAAAAAAATACATTTTAATACATTTTATGAGTATGACATGTTTTATGACACATTTGATTTAATGTTTTTAATTTATGTATCGAAGAAGGTTGATATTCATTCGAAAGTCTTATTTATTTCCTAAATTTTGTGAAAATACAAAGTGTTATTCTATTTATTCAAATGTGAATCCACAAAACATAATGATGGCAAATATAGATAAAAAAATTAATCAGATTTCATAAACTATGAATTCTTATTGAATTGTTTAAAAACTTCTGGCTACACCACGTGATTCTCACTCCCCATTTCTTCTTTCATCTCAGGGCATTTTTTTGATAATAGAATTTCCTGTTTTTGTTTATCATTTAAAAGCAAACTGCCACTATTAATCTTTTTGATATGTGCTCAGGTGTGCAGGTTCCCAAACTGCTGTTAGTTGAGTATTATCAACTTTAAGATCTGATGGAAGACTGATTTATTTTGGATAAATAAGCCTTAAAATGTTTCATTAGTTTCAAGGGCTGAAAAAATCATGTATTTCAAATAATAAATGCTACATTTATAACTAACTAACTAACTAACCATAACGCCGTCTCCCCGAAAGGGTAGGCAGAAAGAATGGACTGTCACACTTTAACCGATGCGGCACTCCATCCTTCTCTTTTCGCCCCGCGGGAGACGCGGTGTGATGGGTTGCGAACCTCATCGCCACCAATAGGAATCTCCCGCGCACACTTCGATCTTCCAACATCCACAAAATAAATCTAAAACAAATAATATAAAATACAATGATATAAAATAAAATAACAAAATAATAATAATTTAATACAAAATGTTATTTTTAGATGTAGCACATTTGTCTATTTAATTTATGTTCCACGAATCCACCGTTTTTTAAACATTTATGTTACATTTATGTTAATATAATTGTCATATCGATATTTTCATAAAAATTTTGTTAAACCCACATTTCTGAATATATTAGTAATTTTGAAATATGGAAAATAGTATAAATATTACCATGATGGATAATTATTGAAAATGCATTTCAATAACATTATATTTATTAATCATAAAATAAACATTTATTTTTTTATTAATTAAAATACTTAATATAAATGTAAATGCGTGTTGAAATATTTCCTATTTTTTCACAACAATTTGTATTTTAATACAAATAAAATTAAAAAATACACATTGACTCAAACATGTTTCGGGACACATAAGCCCTTTTTCAGTCTAGTAAATGCTAGATGTTATTACATTTAAATTTGTAACACTGTTATCATATCACAATTTATTTTTATTCACCAAGAGTGTCGCGGCAGTTGTTTCGCCAAACGATGATGGCATCATCACATTAATCAGGTGTTACAATAAACATCAGTTTATTGTAACACCTGATGATGCCAACATCGGTTGGCAAAACAGCTGTCGCGACATTCTCAGAGATTAAAAATAAATTGTGATATAAAGTGTTATAAATTTTAACAGTTATAATATTTTTATATAAATAATAATTTGTTTTGATATATGTTTTTTAACAATTTTTTTCTTATTATACAACCAAAAAAACGTAAAAGCAACCAGGTCGTGCAGTTTATGAAGGGCCCGCGAGGGCAAGAGAATAGCCGGGAATCGGAAAAGATAATAATTTATACATTTTATACTTCAATGACTCCCTTTGAAGGCAGATTCCAGGCCCTCCCAACAAAACCTCATTACCTAAAGAGGATACCAAGTTTCATTCAGGATACCTCGCTCATTGCGTATCTAACGCTTTTTATACAATTTCATAATCAAGCAAAAAGCAACCGAATACCCGGAGGAATGTACCTTAGTAATAATATACATTCAAATATTACAATAACGCAATTTTTCTCGGAATTTTTATTCGAAGGCGAGCACATTGAATTCTTAAAAAAATTCTTATCTCTATTTTGTTCTATCTTTTTTTAGAAGAAAGGGTCCTAATGTTTTATTTCATCCCTTAGTTTCTCACGTCTCTACATCAATAGAAAACAATAGCTTTACAACGTGCCCAGAAGCATGTTTTCTTCCAAGTACTAAAAAATATTTCAATCCGTCCTACATTTAATATTTCATTGATTGATTTTATAAAAAAAAAAACTAACTAACCACCACGCCGCACACTGGATCCATTTGGCAAAAACATGGACTTAGGGGTCAAACTCTGAATTTTGTCCTAATTTTATTAAAAACGCGTTCCTTTACAAAACGGTGGAGTGATTTTAGCATAATTGTGATCATTTATACATCTAACAAAAAATCCGAAACCACTTTATATTCGTAACAATTAATTAAGATTTATAATGTCTGCTGCTTTTAAACGGGCAGAGATATGAAGTAGATGTCGTAACAAGTAATGTAGAAGATTATGCCCTCTATAATCCTTACTAAGTTTGGTTTTGACGTATCCACCTGATTTCGAAATAATTGCAAAAATCAGTTTTGCTTCATACAAAAAAAACAACATTTTTTTTCTTGGAAATTAGCAGTTATATCAAAAAAAGTTAGAAAACAAAAGTGGTTTGAAATCACACAAAGGACCTAATTTTAAAGGCAAAATTCGGAGTTCGACCCCTAAGTCCACGTTTTTTCCAAATGGATCCAGTGTGCGCCGTCGCAGTGGTAGGCAGAAAGAATGGACTGCTACACTTTTCTTTCCTGACATATTTTTCCCTCGCTTCCTCAATATTCATACATCGTGACATGCACTCCTCACGTTACCGACATTCAATATTTGATTTATTTGATAGTGCCACGGGGGTCTCGGGATGAATTTGGACAAGACAAAATTCAACAAACCAAGGTGACTGAGGTGGCTCTACGGATAGGCGGGCTGAAGTGGCGATAATGATGAACCGACAGCCGATGGGACTGCCCGCTGGACCGACGATCTGAAGAGGATTGCTGGACATGGATGGATGGGAGCGGCAATGTATAGGGGGCGGTGGCGTGCTTTGGGAGAGGCCTACATTCAGCAGTGGATGACAGACGGCTGATGATGATAATGATGATAGTATCACGTTTTAATCTATCTTCCTCTTTTTCTAGTTCCATTTACATATAATTTTTTACCATTTTCCTTTATTCGTTTTTTTCCATATGTCCAAACCATCTTAATGATCCTTTCGTTATTTTGTTCATAACACCATCATTCACACCGCATTCACTTCTTATATTTTCATTCGACACTCTATCATACACAGAGTTTCCACACATTCGTTTAAGAGATCTTATTTCTACTGCATTCATTCTAACTTTTTAATAACTAAAACTTTTTCTGCAACCAAAAAGTGGATGAAATTTTACAGCTATATGTTATATATATTTTAAAGTTATGACCCGATTTTTAAAGCAAAATTCTCATTTGCCGTATTTTCGAAAATAAAACTGCAATTTTTTTTCGTTACATCTATCGGTTGTATATAGAAAAAATCGAAATGACGCAAAGTTCACTCGCTGATCTAAACGAAGAATAATTACAATTTGACGTCCGCTTGAGGGTGGCAAAGTGGGGGAGGGGTTGAAACGAATTAAACACCGACCCCTCGGCCGATGGCGAGTGGACATTTTTTGGAGCAGAGCAATGACGAAATGTGTATTTGCGGCGCACCTGAGAGCAGTGTCCGGGCCAAATCGAGTATTGCGCGACCGGCTGAAAGGAAAATTTATTTCACGTCACAAACAGACGACACCTGGCGCGGTGGACAAACGATCAGAGCTTCATCCCATTAAAGTTTTTAAGAAATGAAAATATTTTAAAAAGTTTTAAAAAATCTTTTTTAAATAGTCCATTGTTTTGGCCGAAACACTATGATACTTTAACATTATTACTGTTCAAATTTAAAACACTATAAACTTTCACAATAAACTTTCATTTTCCCCTGCCAAGACGTCCGGCATGCTTCTCCATAGGAACCTAAATCGTAACAGGAACCCGGTCATACGGATAAATGAATCTAGCATCAAGTTTGAGAATTCACTTCGATATCTTGGTGTTCAGGTCGATGTGTTGCTCTCTTTCCTTGGGCACGTCAAGGCTGTGTCGGAGAGGTCTGCGAATTTATTTATGCAGGTCCATCGTTTGAGTACTGCGTCCTGGGGCCATCAGCAGTGGCGGTACTCCCATAGAAGCCCAGAAGCCCGACTTGCGTAAGTAATTTTGAATTAAACCCCCAAAATATAAGTAATCATTCCCCTGTATAAACCAACAACCCACCAAATCACCTTCCAACAATGTTCCCATCAGACGTAAGAGGAATAGCCACAAGAGCTGAACCTCTGTAAGCCAGAAGAGGTTTTGATTCAGTCATCAGGAGTTACAATAATTTATTGTAACACCTGGTGATGTCAACATCGGTTGTCGAAACAGTTGTCGCGACACTCAGTAAATAAATAAAAAATTGTTATATTTTAACAGTGTTTTAAATTTTAACAGTAATAATATATATTTAGTTAAAATCCACTAATTTTTGGATCTTCGACCGTTTTTGGCAGCTAGCTGCCATTATCTAGGTCCATTTTAACCATCTAAACATATTCTGGCATACTAGAACATGGCAGCGACCTGCCGAAATCGGTTGAAGACACAAAAATTTATGAATTTTGAATCAATATACATTTAAAAAAAAAAAAATTTACAAAAAAATATTATTATTATTTACAATAAACTTCTACCATGAAATTTCAAATAACAACATTATTTGTTTTAAGTCTCTAAGCTTATGAGAATCATTCATTATTTCTATGGTGTGTCCATATTCATTCAACTATAATAAAATATGTAATACACATGGTATACTATAGCAAAAATGCGAACCCTACGCTCCATCGCAGGCAGAATCCTTAGAGATCGGATGAGAAATGAGACGATAAGGAATTTCTGTGGTGTTGAGGACATAGTATGATGGGGAGGAAGCAGAAGGCGCTTTTGGAGAGATCACATGGGGCGCATAGAGAATACAAGAATTGAAACAATTGTTAAAGAAGAAAACCCCAGCAGCAAGAGATTACCAAGTAGGCCGCCGATAGATGGCTGGACATCATCATCCCAGGATAGATCACCGTCATCAAAAGGTCATACAACCTAAATTAAGACGAAGAAGAATCTCTACATACAAATGATTTCCATGCCCAACACCAACATTTATTTATTTCTCAATTCGTAAACTCAACAGTTCACTCTGTAGCGAGCTTCCTCAGAGCTATGCTTTGAAGAAGCTCAACACAATGTAAAAAAGTCTTCTTCTTATCCTTCTTCCTTGTTGTAGACCTATGTGGTATGTTCTCCAGAGCGTTGCTCCTCCTATGAGATAAACTCCCAGCTGTCCTTCTATGTTTTAGGAGGTTTTCCACGAGGACGAGTTCCATGAGGCTGATTATGTAGTGTAATATATCATAATCAGATGTGACGAGGGTACAAGGGAAGCCAGTATAAGACAAGGGGTAAGACAGGGATGCTCTCTGTCACCTGCTCTTTTTAACGTTTACATACAGAATGCGATTGACGACTTGAGAGAGAGAATGAGTCACAGAGAAGGTGTAAGGATACACGGGCAAAAGATAGACATGATAAGGTTTGCTGACGATATTGCTATGGTTGCTGAAAGTGAGGAGGAACTGCAGGAGGCCTTAGAAACTTTGCAAGACATTCTTCAAGATAGCTACAACATGAAGATAAATAAGGACAAAACAAAGCTGCTGACTGTAGGCCGAACGCAACATCAGATGAGAGTAGTGATGTCAGGAGTTCCACTAAAGAACACCAAGGAGTTTGTCTACTTCGGGAGCAAAATAACATGGGACGGTCGGTCTAAGAGCGAGGTCGACAGCCGCATACATCAGGCTAGGCTTGCATTTAATAAAAGGTCGAAAATAATAGAGTCAAATAATATAGACCTAAAACTGAGAATACTCCTCATCAAGACCTATGTATAGAGTGTCTTGATGTCCGGCTGCGAGACATGGTGCCTATCCGAAAGGGATAAGCGGAGACTAGAGGCTTTGAGATGTGGTCCAATATAAGACTCTTTGGAATTTCCTGGAGAGACCACATCACGAATGAGGAAGTTCTTCAAGGAATTGAAGGAGGAAAGCACCTGCTCAGGACCTTGTCCGAAAGGCGTGTAAGATGGATCGGCCATGTAATACGTCAAGAAGGTCTCTTGCATGCCATAATGGAGGGTATGACCGAGGGGACAAACTCTAGGGGACGCCCACGCCGAGAGTACCTGGAGGACCTGTTGGTGGACGTGGGCTGCTCATCATATGCAGATTTCAAAAGAGCCGCACAAGACAGGCAAGAATGGAAGAGAAGAATAGAGGAAATTGCTGCAAACCAATCCCAGGATTGAAATCAGAGAAGAAGAATATAGGGGAGTCTGGTGGTTTCCATTATTTGAACATGACCGTACCAGTCCCTTTTTCGCTATCTGCTCCATCTCACAATAACCTCAACCTCACATAGCTCTCTTATTCTGGTGTTCCTCGCGCGATCTCTCAGTGTCTTGCCTGCTATCGTCATCAGTGTCTTCATCTCCGAAGTCCTCAAAACTTGTTTGGTGTTTGGCAAACTGTGTTTGCCTTTGCTTCGACGCTATATGTTATTATTGGTATTATGCATGCTTCATTGATTCTCATCTTACTCTTAATGGCCATGTCGTTGTTTTTCAGAGATTGCAGCTGCCTTGTGCCAAAAAAAGTGGTAAATTTAATTTTTAAATACGTCAAACCACCAAGTAATGACTTCATTTCGAAGTTTGCAATTGTTTTAATTTTAAAATACTGTTATTATTACATATCACAATTTATTTTAATGAGATTGATGAAACAAACTGATGATGAAACAAACATAGGTTGGCGAAACAAAACGTTTTGTCGCGTCAAAGTCTTAGATACAGTAAAATAGGCCCTAATTACCAAAAAAAATACAAAAACACTAAGTACGCAGTTTCGTTCTATATGTCATATAGAACAAAACTGCATACTTAGTTTTTTTTTTGTTTTTTTGTACTTAGTGCCTATTTTACTTCAACCATTCAATTGTATTTGTATTATAACAGTGTTTCAAAATTAAAACATTTAATAAAAGCATGTTTAAATTAAATAGTCCATTGTTTTGGCCGAAACACTATGATACCTTAACATTTTTAACTGTTAAATTAAATAACATTGTTTTTATATCACAATCGCATATTATTTTACGCGACGGCTGTTTCATCAACCTATGTTGACATCATCGGGTGTTACAATAATATATCATATGACAAATTTTGGAATACAAAAACAAAGTTATTTAATTTAACAGTTTAATATGTTTAAATTAATTTACCTTTATCACATTTCCCGCGAGTTGTGTAACTTCAGGTGGCAAAGCTCTGTGATGTCTCCGTATTTCAGAACGAAATGAAACACGCTCTTTCCCAATAGGAAATATCAAATCTTTCATATCTATTGCCCTGATTTGCTTTGTGATATGTCGCTTTGTTGTGATGCAAAGCACAGTTAACAAGTATTTCGAAATAAAATCAGAAAACACAAATTGTGTTTGTTCCCGCATTTGTGAAACATTTGGGGTCCCGTAACAACGGGGAGTTCATTCCGAATTTCAGAAGGCCTGTCAGAGTTTAATGTAACGTTTGTATTATTATTTTATTCTGTAAATGTTATTCCATTTTACGTATACATTTTTACGCTAATTTAAATGGAGTCCTTGAGGGGTCCATTGCTCCGCGGGAATTCGCATACCCAGCTTGGATTTAAACTATTCACATCGTAACTTGGTTAGCCAATTTATTTATTTTCATACCTTCATCTTCTCTCCTTTTAGATCTTTGGACTTTTTTAATATCATAGGGACTTAGAGAAGTCCCGCCGCTTTCCCTAAGCTGTTATAGACAGACGTCGCCTTTCATCAGCTTCGATCTATCAATTCCTAGGTCCGTTTCTCGTCCATGCAGGACTTACGTTACTGGGGTTGTGATTAAAGAAAAACAAGAGAGACCCAGGCCACATTTAAACGACATTTCCTCGATGTCCCGCCGAAATACAATTTTTATTAATAAAAAGAATACAAAATAAAATTAAAATTAAAAACAAAACTGAGCTATTAGAAACTATCACATGGGTACATAACAGCGGGAGGTAAGGTGAGGGTCAGAGGAGGTAAATGTGAGCAATGGAGGTTTTGTTTACATTTAGAACACGGGATGGGTTTAAGGAAGCAAAAACATAACATTTAGAACACGGAATTGGTTTAAGGAAGCAGAAACATAACATTTAGAACACGGGATTGGTTTAAGGTAGCAGAAACATAACATTTAGAACACAGGATGGGTTTAAGAAAGCAGATACATAATAATAACTTATAAAATAAATTAGATGTCGTCACGAGGGAGAAGGATGAAGCCTTGGTATGTTCCTGTAGTCAGGCTGGCTTGAGAAGTTAACTCACAGAATCTCTTAGGTGGTCTTCCGGAGGGACGGTATCCAACAGGTATCTCATGCACCACAACGTGTGGGATTCTGAAGGAATCCATCTTCTGCACATGCGCATTCCAGTGTCTTTTGCGTTGTATGCCATATCTGACAGTATCTTCCGCCTTGCAGATTTCGTGGATAGCCTAATCTATCGGCATTTTATTTTCTGCCGGGAATCGAACCCGGGACCTTCGGTATGGTAGTCAGAGCTCTTACCACTCTACCACGAAGGTCGTCAGATGTTCAAACCATCTTAGCAACCCTATATTTATTTTATTCAGAACGCATTTATCCTCCTTACATTCCTTTCTATCTTCTTTATTTGATTTTCTAACATATATTGTTTTTCCGCACATTCTTCTTAATTTTCAATTACTCTTAATATACAAAATTTAATTTATTTCGTCAGCGTACCTCACGTGGTACCTTTGACTAAAAAATATAAGCAATATTTTTAAAGAGTACACTTGCTTCTTTTGCTTCCATCGCGCTGCTTAACCAAAATCGTAAAAAGCATAAGCGTCTTCATCGTCTGAAGTTTTCGTGTCATTTCCAGACACTTTCAAAAACTTAATGATGAATATAAATTGTTGATAACCGCGGAAGTTTACGGTTGAGTACTAAACTTGGATATAATGCACCCTCGAGTACCTACCTGAGCTGCACTAAGAGCTTTTCGGGCGAAAGTGTCAATAAGTTGGCTAACTTTAAACAAAGAATTTTGAATTTTATAATCTTATATCGTTCTCTCGAAAATTAAGGTGTGAAATTGTAAGCTTTCGAACATGTCGAGAAAAAGATGCTCAAAAATGAAAAAAGGTGTTTTAATCAATTAAAAAATCGTCATTTTGGAATTCTAAACGCCTTAAGTTGATCTAATATCTTGGTAGCATGGCTTCCAGAACTAACAGTAAGGTCAGAATATACAAAACCTGCGTAAGGCCTGTACTGACATATAGCATTGAGTCCAGAGCGGATACCACAAGAACTAAGGCTAAAGTGAGTTTAGCAGAGTTGCGGACGCTGAGGATGATAGCAGGAAAGACTCTTCGAGATAGGGTAAGGAACACGGCTATCCGCGAAATCTGCAAGGTGGAAGATGTCGTGAGATGGGGCAGACAACGCAGAAGATACTGGATTGCGCACGTGCAGAGGATAGATCCCTCCAGAATCCCACACGTTGTGGCGCATCAGATTCACATTGGCTAACGTGCCCCCGGAAGAACGCCATAGATATTGAGGGATAGCTGGAAGTCAACCTCCCAAAAGAGGCCAGCCCGATTACAGAAACAGACCAAAGGTCTCAAAGAAGAAGATGAAGAAGATATACTACTATTTCATTGATATTTTACTACTCGAGAGGCTAAATCGTGGCTATTCTGCGAAAAAGCACTAAGTCAAAATTTTGCTGTTTTGGCTTAATGGTGAGGTTATACCATACTGTTGAAAAAATACTCTACAATCTGCAAAAACCCGCTAAGTCCTATCTACACTCCAGTCGAGATATTTTCTGTATTAAGTCAATATAACATAAATCCGTTCAGGGAAAAAGCACCAAGAGACTCAATGCAAATTCCCTGGATACATTTTTGATGATAAATTATTTCGGATGTATTCAGCGGAGGAGCAGTACTGACTTGAAAAAAATATGAGATTGTTGGTCGGCAACATGATATCCTGGAGATTATTTTCTCACAAACCCAAACGTGGCAATTATTTTCTCTTTTTACTGATTAATTATTATTTTACCTAATAAGATAAAATCATTGCATAACATTTTTATTTAAAAAAAAACATTTCTCACAAAGTCACTATAGTATAATAGGTACAATGTGACTTCAAACTGTGGTATTATGTATCAGCGAAAATGCACCAAGTCATTTCAATCCACTATTATTTTGAAAAAAATGTACTGATAGTTCAGTTATTATTTATTAAACCATTAAATAAAATGTAGTTAATAGATCAATATACCATTTTTTCAAATTGGCTTAGTAATGTTTAGTATAAAAAAAATTGTTATATCCTTACAAACTTTGAACTTCAATTATCTCAGAAGTAGTAATTTTGACTTAGTGCTTTTTCGCAGAATAACGACGAAATATATAAGGGTCGGTACAAGTATGTATTTGTGTGTTACAATCAAAGCTTTTGTGTGTAGACTTTTGTTTGATTACAACTTTAAGTGCACTAGGGTTTTATAAGCAATAAAAACATTCTACGATGAAAAGTAGGTGTGTCCCAAAGTTCTTGATTGTAGCTAAGGTTACGTAATACAGTAATTCTGATACCCTTATCCCTTCCAGCTAACATAGCACTAAGCAGTATCCAGTAACGGGATAACTTTTGCCCCGAGACTTCTGGAGCAGCTTGTACATTTCACGGTGATCGACGATGGCCGACATTCTCCTACAGTTTATGGGGGGCCGAATTACGCCTCGGGCCTAGAAGGTGTTCTTGGAAAGGAAAGCCGGTGACACTTTTCTGAAAGAACTAACTTAAATCGTAAACTTTCTAACATCTTCAATCTGTGAAAATCTTTGAGTTTGTATCTAAGGGAATAAGAAAAATCAATTCTTATATTTATAAGAATTAATTTTTATCTATTGATAATATTTGTTCTCTATATTTATAAAGAGAACAAAATAATAAGTTTAGAAAAGATAAAAAGACGACCTTCGTAGCAGAGTGGCAAGAGCTATGATTATTATTATTATTATTATTATTATTTTGTTGAATCGCTCTTTACATCATGACAGCATGAGCCAAATCGATGTAAAGGGTATTATAGCTATCATAGGGATTCTCGTGACATGTGATAGGTAGCTAATCTATCGCCATTTTATTGTTACGTGAATTCTACACCAGACCAAAGACAGCGTGACAATCACACTGCCCTCGCCGGGAATCGAACCCGGAACCTTTGGGGTGGCAGTCAATGCACTTACCACGCGGCCACGAAGGTCGTGATTGCCACATCGTAGGTCCCGGATAAGTTCCCCGGCGATGACAGTGTTATTTCATTTCATTTTATTTATTTATTTAAATATATCCAAAGCATACTTCTTCTTTTTGTCCTGTCACACCTCTGTGGTGCATGGGGTTTCAATGAACCTTCTCCACCCGACTCTATCTCATGCCTGATGCCTAACATCATATCAAGTGAGGTCTGCAGCTTTAACCTCGTCCTGTAGGGCACTTCTCCAGGTGGCTCTAGGTCTGCCTCGCTTCCTCATTCTCCCAGAGGGGACCAGTCTAGTGCGCCCTGAGCGATGCAGGCTGGGTTCCGTCTCAAAGTGTGACCGATCCACTGCCATTTGCGTTTAGCGACTTGTTCTCTAATTGGTTTTTCGCCTTCCATGGTCCGAAGGACGTATTTATAAACACCTGGAGTTTTCCAATAACGTCCGCGGTAGATTTCCAAATCTCACATCGCAACGCTACTGCTGAATATTTGGAGCTTGAGCTTTCTCGATATGATACTGGAACGCCATAAAGGCGAAGCATATCGAAAGCATATCGAAAGCATATCGAAAGCAGCCTTGTTGAGTCTGCTGGCTACATCTTCCTCCGTACCTCCCGAGCCTACTGTCATACTACCGAGGTAGCAAAAGCTGGTCGTGGTCCCAAGGGGGACACCGTGGAGCAAGATTGGGGTGGAGTCATTTTAGGACACTCGTAGGTCTACTGTCTTGAACATGTTAATTTTGAGGCCTACTTTTGCCGCCTCCTCGTGAAGCACAGCTTCCGCTCTGCATCCACCCGGATTATCGAAAGCAAACAGAGGTCATCTGCATAATCTATCTATCTCCATTCTATCTATCTCCATTCACATCGTTAACGTACGCTTTCTTAACCATTATTTCTTCATCCATACGATCCAAACCAACGCAGTGATCCTTTCATTATTTTGTTATTCTTCCGCTCTGCATTCCTTCCTAATATCAGCATTTGAAAATCTGTCATACATTATTTTACCACACATACGTCTAAGGGATCTTATCTCTACCGCATTAATTCTACTCTCATCCTTCTTCTACCATATCCATGCTTCGCATCGATACATGAAGGTTGTAACTAGGCTCCTATCACTTTGTTGCCCGCACCAACCTTTGTTTCGACGTCACTGTCCGTTTGACCATCCATTGTGAACATGCTACATAAGTACACAATGTTCAAGATTCTCTTCATTCACACTTATGTAACAATCTGTCATTTCCATTTCAAAAACCATTCCCTTTGACTTTTCGACATTCATAATTAAATCGTTTGTCTTACATACCTCATACATTCTCGACACCAAGAAATAAATGTACACTCACTTAGTGAATAATATATAAATAAATCATTAAAGACTTAAAAAAACAAGCGTGCTAAATTTATGACAAATCACATATTACAAATCTCTATGAAAAAAGTGTCAAAGCAATATATTACTTAACCCTAAGACCGCTAAGCCAACAATTACTCTGTGGCACATTCTTATTCGACGCATTTCAAATAAAATGTCACTTTAAAAAACATGTTTTCTTACAAACCAAATCATTATTGTTGTTAAAAATAAATATACTCATAGTAGTGAACACACACGTTTACTATTTCGTAAAACAAAACAGAATAAAGCAATACAGAACTCAATCTACTCCATTTTTTTAAACTTAAATTTGGCGCTGCTGTCGTTGCGCTGCTACACACGCTCAGCACCATATGTGTCAATCTTTGGTATTAAATGTGCTAAACATTTTGCACAATTGTAATAATTGATTATATCGACTTTTTTTAATTTGAAATGGGTAAGGGGTTAATTCGGATGACTTGACTACATTGGGTCAGTACTGCATTTGAACGGCCGTAACGTTGAAAGGTTGGAAAAATTTCAATAACTCGGCAGCATAGGTACTAACGCAATTTCTTGACCCTGGTGTAGAGATAAAATGCATAATTGAGGCAGCAAGAGCTACGTTTAATAAAATGAAATCACTCTTCTGCAATGATAACGTAAACTTGAAACTCCGCCTGAGAATGATCAAATGATATGTGTGGTCTGTTTTATTGTACGGATGTGAAACGTGGACCTTGAAAGTTAACTCAATGAACAGACTGGTAGCATTTGAAATGTGGCTCCATCGTCGAATGCTCAGTTCCCTGGACAGACATGGTTACCAAGGCGAGGCCCTGAGGCGAGCTAGAGTTGACAGGGAATTGTCATCAACTATCAAGGTTCGAAAGATCTCACATCTGAGTCATATACTGCGTGGGGAAAAGTACCACCTTCTCCAACTGATATTGGAGGGAAAATTGAGGAACGCCGAGGGCCCGGTAGGAGACAAATGTCCTGGCTGCGAAACGTGCGGAAATGGACCGGCATCCGAAATGTGGAGGAGCTGTTCCGAGCGGCGCAGGACATGTACAGGTTCGCCGAGGTGATCGCTAACGTTGCGGGAACCCGACATGGCACTTGAAGAAGTAGTAGAAGAAGAAGGTGTTAGTTCATTAAAAAATAAGTAAAGTTACTAACTAACTAACTAACTAACCATCACGCCGTCTCCCCGAAGGGGTAGGCAGAAAGAATGGACTGCCACACTTCTCTCGCTTCCTCAACATTCATACAACGTGTCATGCACGCGCGTCGATTTCTCTGACTCCTCACATGGCCGACATTCAATATTTGATTTATTTGATCGTGACACGTTTTCCTCAGTCTTCCTCTATTTCTGGTTCCAATAACATAAAATTTTTTTACTATTCTTCTTCATTCATTCTTTCCATATGCCCAAACCATCTTAATGATCCTTTCATTATTTTGTTCATGACACCATCATTCGCACCGCATTCACTTCTTATATTTTCTTTCTACACTCTATCGTACACAGAGTATCCACACATTCGTCTTAGAGATCTCATTTCTACTGCATTTATTCTACTTTCATCCTTCTTTTGCTAGTTCCATGCTTCGCTTCCATACATAAGGGTCGGTAGAAGAACACTATTGTGCACTGCCATTCTAGCTTTTTTGGATATGTTTTTGTTTGCGATGACAACAAAGTTACTAATAAAATAGTATTTTCGTAAACCCGATGGTCACTGTTGGTTTTCTTTGGCTATCTCATAAACTGTATCTGTCTTTATAACTCTACGTGAATTTTTTACGTATTTTTTCTAATACATTAGGCAATTTAAGATCAGGACACCAAACTTTGATATAAAATTTTAACCCTCTAATACTAGGTTATCAAAAATTCCACCGTCCACCGCTGTGTGTGGAGAACATTATTATGTATGGGGCTCGTGTCAGTTTAATAACTGTCTGCTCACGAGCGTGATACCGTTTTGGCAACGCCAGTGGAGCGACTATTTTTACAGCCCTTCGTTTACGAGGGTTTTATTTAGGAACCGGCGACCAACCCCGGCCGCTACGGGGTTAAGCATTCATGATAAACGCGCGCACCGATGTTTGCTTTAGAATTATTCCCATATTTAATGCACGCGTTACGACAAAACTTTAAATGCTAATTGTTCCTTAATGATCACGACTCACCGTTCTAACATCCTATTTGTCCTCGTGCACACTCTCTCCTACACTCTTTCTCCCCTCTCAAGTGTCTTTTTTCATATGTTGTTGACAAAGCTCCGGCGGGACCGAAACCGGTTGGTGTTTTATTAAGTTTTAATCCATCAACAACAAAAAACATAATTATTCCTTAATGATCACGACTCACCATTCTAACATCCTATTTGTCTTCGTGTACACCCTCTCCTACCCCTCTTTCTCCCCTCCATTTTAAGTGTCTTTTTTCACATGTTGTTCTCTGATTTTATGTTTATATATTATGTTACCCTGACAAAGCTCCGGCGGGTATATTCCTTAATGATCACGACTCACCATTCTAACATCCCATTTGTCCTCGTGCACACTCTCTCTTACCGCACTTTCTCCCCTCCATTTTAAGTGTCTTTTTTCACATGTTGTTCTCTGATTTTATGTTTATATATTATGTTACCCTGACAAAGCTCCGGTGGGACCGAAACCGGTTGGTGTTTAATATTAAGTTTTAATCCATCAACACAAGAAACATAATTATTCCTTAATGATCACGACTCATCGTTCTAACATCCTATTTTTCCTCGTGCACACTTTCTCCTACCCCTCTTTCCCCTCTCTATTTTATATTTCTTTTTTCATATGTTATTCTCTAATTTTATTATATGTTTATATATTATATTATGTTACCCTGACAAAGCTCCGGCGGGACCGAAACCGGTTGGTATTTAATATTAAGTTTCAATCCATCAACACAAAAAACATTATTCCTTAATGATCACGACTCACCGTTCTAACATCCCATTTGTCCTCGTACACACTTTCTCCTACCCTTCTTTCTCCACTCCATTTTATATTTCTTTTTTTCATATGTTGTTCTCTGATTTTTTGTTTAGTATATTCCGTTACCCTGACAAAGCTCCGGCGGGACCGAAATCGGTTGGTGTTAATAACAAATAAAATGGTTTAGATACAAATATTAAAAGTGGATTATTATTATAATTATTAAATAAAATCACACAAAAAATTAAGTGCTTCATACGAAAGTTTAACAAAAAACAACTTGATTATTGAAGTTATCCCTCCTTATTGATGTTGACTCTTAACTAATTAATACGAATGTCTGTTATCTAGAAGTTTTATTATATTTTATAGGAATGACCTATTTCGCCGTTCTATTGTATTATTAAATACATATAATTTATATTAAATATGGAGTTTTACATCAGATTTCAAGAAACAAAAAACTAACCAACTTACCACCACGCCGCCTTCCCGAATGGGTAGTCAGAAAGAATGGACTGCCACACATTTCTTTTCTGATATACTTCTCTCGTTTCTTCAACATTCATACATCGTGTCATGCACTCACGTCGATGTCTCTAACTCCTAACGTGGCCGACATTCAATATTTGATTTATTTTATCAAACTACATTTTTCTCGGTCTTCCTCTATTTCTAAATCCATTTAGATCAATTGAATTCAAGATTTAATAAATAAATAAATAACCATTACGTCGTCTCCCCAAAGGGGTTGGCTGATAGAATGCACCACCACACTGCGAAGTCACGTGAGAAGTCGGAGAAATCGACATGCGTGGATGAAACGATGTGTGAAGGTTGAAAAAACTAAAGAAGTTTGTCGAGAAAGAAGCAGTGCGGTGTATATTATTTCTGCCTGACCCTTCAGGAAGACGGTGTGATGGATAGTTTATTTATCCAATAAATTAATAATAAAATGAATTGAAATACTGTTTCAAAACGATATATGAGATCATGTAAAATTTTATATCGAACTGAATTTTCTCGTAGTACCGTTTGTAAAATAAAATCATTTAAAAATTGCAAGAGTTGGGGGAACAAGTTCGGTTAGGGGTTAATAAGTCAGGGCTGTTTAGACGCCCCTTCCGATACCAATTTTCTCCGGCGAAGTCGATTGTTGCAGTTTTCTTATGAGTTGTGGTCCCATATATGACGCTGCCTACTTTTCCTTACCCGTTATAAAAATGAACCAATTTAAAATACTGTTCTTATTTATTTTGTAGAAGTTTCAACGTTTATCGTCAGTCACAAGTAATTATATTATACATTAATAGTATTATGTACTCGTAATGGAGCGTGGATAGACGGCGGAGTAACTTCACAGGGTGTCGATAGCAGCGAGGCGGCGAGCAGCTGAGGACGATGTTAAGCTGGACGGTAGTGTCGGTCAGCTGAATCGAAGACTCGCCAGAAGCTGCGTGACGTAGTAGAGTGGCTTCGTAGATCGGCGGGAGGGAGTCCGAGATCCCTCGTAACGTAGACTTGATAACGTAGACTCGTGTCAGTTAGAAGACGGAATAGTGACTAGATAGTCGGATACTCTGCCGGACAACCTCTAGTAACCTTTGTTATGAACCCGGGCCCTGATTCATCATTTTTGCACTCGGTCATCGGATTCGTTAGGCTGAGAATCTATTGTGTCAGGTGTTTTGATTGTCCATGCAATGTATTTCGCCATTGTTATATGCTGGTTCAGCAGTCTGAGTCCATTGCCTCCACTCGTGTGGTCTCAAAGTCCTGCATGGTTTGTTAACCCGACAACCTGTTTATGATGGTGAGCTGTCCTGGGATGATGATGGCCAGTCATCTCTTTATCTCTTCGGCGGCGTTCCTGGTTTTTTCCTGGGGTTTTCTTCCGTAACAATTTTTGTAATTCTTGTATTCTCCATGCAGTCCACATGATCTATCCAATTGCGCCTTCTGCTTCTTCTCCATCTTATTTTATCCTCGACGACAGGCCTTATCGTCTCATTTCTGATCCGATCTCTGAGTGTTCTGCCTGTGATGGAGCGTAGGGTTCGCATTAATGCTACTCTGAGAAAGTTCTTAGTCCTATTGGCATCCCTTCAGATTTCTATCCCATACGTCTTGATAAGACGGACGCATGCCTTGTATATCCTGACTTTGCTTTCGGTTAGAATGTATTCATTCCTCCATATGATGTCGCGCAAAAACAAGTGTTTTCATATTAATTCAATCCCTGGCTACCCCTAAAGAGTAAAACCCGCAAGATAAAGTCTTCAAATCTTTGCCCATAGCTGTTCTAATCGTAGAAAATGTGTTTGAGTTTATAAGGAAGAGAATTATCAAAGCACGTAATGTAATGAACAGAGGGTATCACGATAGAATCAGTGGATGTACTTCTAATGAGTGTTTACAATACGAGACACGCAGAACGGCGACCATTACCGACTCCGATCAGCCGTCGGGGCTGAGGACCTCCGCTTTTATGGCGTCATAAGAGAAAATTACTACTGGAGGCATACTTGGTAAAAATATAGCACCGGCCTATCCACAACCGGGCTCCCGGTTCCACGTCGTAAACCCTGCCAAGAAGTAGCGAAGTGGAACAAAGTTAACCAACCCTAAAGCATATACACGAGTAGGAGTCGATATATTCGCGGAACAAAGCAATGGCAATCAGACAACCTTGTGATATAATATCGAATTACGTATAATTTCACGAGTACATCGAATACATTTTTTCGTAAACATGTTATATAAAATATTGATATTGAGTATGAAGAAGATGCGTATGAATATGACGAAATATTGAGTATGACGAAGATGCAAATTGGAAACAGAATATGGTGATCGGGGTGTTTACAGGACTTACGGCCTGTCATTGGTTCATACAACATTCCCCATTTTCTTATGACCACCATGTCTAACAATTTTTTGGAAGTTGTATATATGTTAATCTGTAACACCACCCTTTACATGGTAGTTTCAATCTACACACTAGCGCCATCTATGAAGATTGTATTTTAAGCATTAAACAGAAGATCTTTTAACGCAATGTGAAAGGCTACCGCCATTATCGTATTGCTAGAAACCGCCTGGAGATGTCACTCCAATTTGTATGCTATAATTTGGACCAGTTTTTGTATTTACAACATTTTGAATGGCCAGACATTTTGAATCCAGTATTCGTCTACAAGTATTTATATACATTCAAAATGTTATTCATTCAAAAGGATATCGTTCAGTGGAGTATATCCAGAAGAAGACACTGAAGGTCACGAAATGGCAGCCATCACGAAGTCTACCTGCCGAGCCGTCATAAGAAATTTTACTGTTCGATTAAATGAGTGCCGCGAACACGAGGGTTTACATTTGGATGATATTATCTTTAAGAAATATATTTACAAATTGTGTATTTTAATAATAAATAAATATTTTTAGCATAAATGGCTTACTTTTTTTTTAATCGATCGACTAAATACCCGTATATTCATTCTTTTGAGACACGTTGCACTCGTATATCGTTGTTTAGTATTCTAAAGGTAAAAAATAAAACAGAATACTTACGTTTGGAATACTTATATTTAAAACATCACAATTTTTTTAGGAAGTTGTCAAAACTGTCATAAACATAAACAAACAATATATTGTAATATCTGATGACGTCAACATCGGTTGGCAAAACAGCTGTCGTGAAACATATATAACTAACTAACTAACTAACCATCACGCCGTCTCCCCGAAGGGGTAGGCAGAAAGAATGGACTGCCACACTTTTCTTCCCTGACATATTTCTCTCGCTTCCTCAGCATTCATACATCACATGGCCGACATTCAATATTTGATTTATTTGATCGTGCCACGTTTTCCTCGGTCTTCCTCTATTTCTGGTTCCATTTACATCATTAACATATAATTTTTTTACCTTTCTTTCTACATTCATTATTTCCATATGTCCAAACCATCTTAATGATCCTTTCATTATTTTGTTCATGACACCATCATTCGCACCGCATTCACTTCTTATATATTATAATATTAAATTATAATACATATATATATTATAAACATATATTATAATATTAAATTGTGATACCATACCAGCGTTTTCATTTTTAACAGTTAATAATGTTGAAGTATCATAATGTTTCGGCCAAAACAATGGACTATAATACATTATCTGAAAAAAACTGCAATTTTATTCCGCTGATTTATTGAGCAGCCCTCGCAGGTAGTCTCATCCGACTTCATACATTACCCGGGTACTGCTCTCATACTTCTATCGCCCGCCGACTGTCTAGGCGCAATGGGGAATTTAATTTTCTTCGGATAACTTTGATGCGAGATTTCAGAGTGTAAGATGAAATTGAAAATTTGGGTCTCGCCGAACTGATGAGGATATGTAGTCGGCTTATCGGAATTGCCGCCATTTCGAGTTTACGTAATCTTCATATATATTTGGTTCATTCCTTTTAATAATAATAATAATAATAATATGCTAACTTTTAAAGCGCCGTTTTTGTGGTGTGACCTTAAGGGCGCATTAAGACGTGTTTTAATCTAAATGTGAACGTTGCATCTGATTGATATTCGCGATCGATTAGAAAGTATAATAGAACAAAATATGCAAGTTTTAAATTGGGTATGAAATATGAAACAGATGGGTTTTCAGCTTAGATCTGAAGTCTGTCGGATCATTTATGCATCTGAGGTGTAAAGGAAGATTGTTCCAAGCTGATGGACCGGCTACCGCAAACGCTCGATCCCCGAAATTTGTACTAGGGCAACGCTTTGGCACAACTAATCTTCCTATTGCCGAGGAGTTCGCCGAGCGAAGTGTGGATTTCATTATATAATATTTAGGCTGTCCGTTATACAGAGTGCGGATTTATAATTTGGAGCCATTCCATGTAGCGCTTTGAAGATTGTCCAGCATAGTTTATACTGTCCAGCATAGTTTATACTGAATTCTGGACTCTCAAGCCTCATGTTATGTTATATGGGACTTTTTTGGAATGCCTTTAATGAGTCTTGCTGCAGCATTGAACGCAGATTGAAGTTTGTTTACTTGTTGTTTTGGAATGTTTGCATAAATGCCATTACAATAGTCAAGTCGTGACACAGCGAAGGAATTTACAAGAATTTTGAAAGCGTCACGGGGAATACTTCTTTAACGGATTTTAATCGTCTTAGGTGGAAGAAACTAGCGCTGACCGTGTTATTAATTTGGGATTTTAGGGACAGATTTACGTCAAGATAAACACCAAGAAACTTTGTGGAGTGGAGTTGTATAATATAATATAAATGTATTATATTACAAAAAAAATCTTTATTTAAATAAATTGTTAATATCTATTATTTTATTTTTCTTATTAAAAAACACTATAAATGATTTAGAATTACTACAGTATAAAATGTAATTAACCCACCCGAAATCTTAGGTAATTTAAACTCTTCCATAAAAATCTGCATACAACCAAGTATGGATATAATGCTGAGAATGACTAGTTAGTCTAAATTCTTTTATTTCTACGCTTAAAAAGTATCGAGCTCCACCAAAACAAAGTTCAAGTTTATTAGCTAATTGTCAGTCATAATCATATTGTTCATCTCAAGTACACTATTTATTAATCGTTCTTTCTTTAAATGGTCCATTGTTTTGGCCGAAACACTATAATACTTCAAAATTATTAACTGTTAATTATAAAACTCTGTTTATGGTATCACAATTTCATTTTTTTTATTTTTCGCGACAGCTGTTTCGTTGTTGACATCATCAGGGGTTACAATATTTATTTCGAGTGTTAAAATTAATTTTCGTGATTTTTCCACCTTTCATGAGTATTTGTTTCTGTCAATTTGAATAATTTTTTGTAATCATTTTGAAGTTCATGTAGCAATCCATATCTGTATACAGATATCTGTATTCTTAATTTTAATAATGTCCTTTCTTTATAATGCAATAGACTTGTATTCTCATATATAATAGTTTCCTCCTTTCATTAATAATATTTTATACAAATTTACCTGCATTCTTAAAAGTGATCACAGTCTTAACTCGTCTTAGGCTTAATTTTTACCGTTACTCTCAAAATGTTCTTAGATTTAAGTAAAATGTCTGTATAAAAAAAATGTACTGGAATTTATTCCGTTTATAACAAATAAATAAATATAAATAAAAATACGAATGAAAATGTTCGTTGTTAAGACGTTTTATAATATTTTATGGGAATAAAATGTTTCACCTTCGTAAGGCGTTATCAAATGCGTTGCAAAATGTATACATATGTTGAATGTATCGCTGCATGAATATGGAGGAATCTAGAGAGGTGAGTCAGGATCAAGTAGTGTGGCGGTCCATTCTCTCTGAATACCCTTTCGCCAGTGGCGTGATGATTTATTGTTGTACATATAATAAATTTTAAGCATGGTGTAAATACTCACCTGTATACGATTATGTAGCCATTTTTTTAAGAAGATTATTTTTTTTCTTAAATGTTTTTAATAAACTGGCTGTAATCGAAGCAGGTCAACCGTCAACCAAATTTCAAAGTAAAAATGTTTTTTTTTTTTTGTAAAATAATTCCACAAAATGTATTTTATACCTTATTTTAGGTAGATGGGAATGTATACTGTAGCGTAAAATAATATGTATGAAATTCAGATATTCAGTTTGTGGCAAATTCGCTACAACATGAAATGATGAGTTAAGATAAAAAAAACGAACCTTCACACTTTTTCCGGAAAGAATGGATTGCCACACTTTTCTTTCCTGATATACTTCTCTCGCTTCCTCAACATTTATACATCGTGTCATGCACGCGCGTCGATTTCTCTGACTCCTCACGTGGCCGATATTCAATAATTGATTTATTAGATCGTGACACGTTTTCCTCTGTCTTCCTCTATTTCTAGTTTCATTCACATCGTTAATATATATATTTATTTTAAGGTTCCCACCACCACCCGAGACTGTTATAGGACGCAGCGACGCCCTTTCGTCAGTCTCGCTGCACTAACTAGGCCTGTTCCTTGTCCATCCGGGAATATATATGTTTTACCATTCTTTCTTCATTTATTCTTTCCATGTATCCAAACCATCTTAAAGGCAGAAACATACTATTAACACGCCACGCCACCCGATGCCATGTGATGCGTGTTGAGTCGAATCAAATTGTATTGTTTTCTATGGACAGAATCACACTATGAACACCCGACGCGACGCCATGCGCGCACACGCCACCCGATCCAGACGAGCTAGATCGACGTGTTGCCGGTGGTGGGAGTAAACACGCCACGTCGCGTGTTAATAGTATGTTTCTGCCTTAATGATCCTTTCATTATTTCGTTTATAACATTCGCACCGCATGCACTTCTCATATTTTCATTCGACACTCTATCATACACAATTTTCCACACATTTCACAATGGGTTGAGATTCTTACATTATGATCTAATTTGTATACGAACTCTGTTCTACATACGAATTTCTTAACGAGCCAAATGAGCACGAAGTATTCAAATCCAAGAACAGCGTTCTATTGAGTTTATTCAATTAATATATCAAGCTAACTCGATTCCAAATCAGGGCAAACGTGTAATATACAATATTTGCGTCTTAGGTATTCAGAAAATGGGACGTGATTTTCAGCACAATAAAATAAGACAGAATTCTCTACATAATGACACAGTTAGCTTCTAATGTCGTCCTAAAATTTTATTCGCGAATTCCTGCAACCGATTGTACAATAAATTCGGGCGTATTTAGGTAGGGGAGTACTCAATATTTTGAATTACTCTATAAAAATATACTTCCCGATATTGGGAGGCCGTTATTTCCCGTGCAGCGCTTCTTATATCCAGAATCCGATCGGAAATCAAAGCGAAACTTATCAAAATATTAGTATTCATAGGCTTATTTAAATTTCAATCAAAGATTCGAAACATGAGCGGCTCCGCGTATCCTAGCAATTTTGAATTACTTTTTTAACCGGTTAAGTGCCTTGAGCGAGTATACTCGCACTCTGTTGCCTTGTTCATGGGGGCAGCCATACAAAATTAGCAAGTTAACTCGCTCAAGTTTCTATGTTCTAAAATATTAAATAATTGAGATGACGAAGTAATACTACGATATCACAGTTTTTTAATATTAACAATTTCACGCAGATTTATCAAAAAACTTCACATGACAGTCGACATGTACTCGTATTTTTAATTCAGGGTTATCGGTTTTTGCGGCAGCAGCGTATCTCATATTACTTCTTATATATTTCTCCATTGAAATTTTATAAATATTTTATTATTTACTATCGTGCATTATAACTTATTGTTGTGAATTAAGCGAAGAAGATTATTTATGATGGAAGCGAAGCATAGAACTGGCAAAATAAGGATGAAAGTAGAATAAATACAGAAGAAATTAGATCCCTGAGACGATTGTGTAGAAAATCTGTGTATAATAGAGTGTCGAACAAAAAAATTTAAGAAGCGAATGCAGTGCGAATAAAAGTGTTATGAACAAAATAATGAAATGAAAATTAAGATGCTTTGGATGTATGAAAAGATTTAATGAAAAAGAATAGTAAAAAATATATATATGTTGACGATGTAAATGGAACTAGAAATAGAGGAAGACCGAGGAAACCGTGGCGCGATGTCGAATGTCGACCACGTGAGGAGTCGGATATTTCGACATGCATGCTTGAAGTCTGTCAGAAAAGAAGAAGAATAGCCGTCCATTTTTTCTGCCTATCCCTTCGGCGAGAGAGCGTGATGGTTAGTTAGTGAGTTAGTTAGAATTTGTTTTTAGTTTAATAAAGTGAAATTTTTCGCTGTGTTTGTTTTTTTATATAAGATTGCTGTGTTTTTTACGAGATTTTTCATTTTTTGAAGACATGGACATCTCATAACCTATTGCTTTAGATTAATCAGGGGATATTTCGAGAACTCGGCCGAGCTGGAGGATATTGGTATTCTTGTCCTATAGATATCTCTGACAGCGTCAGCACATATTGTTTTACCTACCAGCCGCCAGAACCAATCTGCCTCTGGTGACACCGATGGGAAGAACAATTAGTCTGCTGAACGCGGTCTCCTCGGAGATCGACGTCTTTCATATTAGTGAAGATACGTTCAGAAGACACATACTCTTGACTTTAGAAAATATCTTGTCTTCCTAATGTTAAACCATCTTGGTATTAGTTGTACGTAAATAATATTTTACCTGTATGTTGCCTTAAACTTATATGCTGTTTCTAATGTCTTTTGAATAATAAACAGATTTTATTTTATTTGATTTGATAATATCCTTTGAATATATAGGTATGGTAGATAAAAAAAAACATAAATCTTTTACGTTTTATTTTCGAAAAAAAAAATGATGGCCCTATGAGACCAGCCATACTAATACCATCCAGCACTTGAAGGGTTAAAGAAAGGGTTTTTCTCTGAAAAATATACGTATTTTCTTTCATATAACAATATTCTCAATTCCGATCTTATTTGGTATTATTTTTATGGGCATTATATTTCAAATGGTAAGCCCGAGACGTGATTACCATCCAAATGATATCGGTTCGTATGATGTACGGAATATTCACAAATAAAATGGATCGCTCTGGCTATCTGCTTATTGGTTTATTTTAGACGCCGGTTAATACCGAACTCCTCAATAAATTATGTGCTCACAAACCTATGTAGTGTATCTGTTTTACGTATTTTATTCCGAATCTTATATACAAAATTGAATGTGTGTTCATTCCCATGCGTTCGCGCATCGTTCATCCGATTGATTTGAAACGTTGTATAGTTGTTGTTGGTAATATTGGCATTTCAACTGACATCGTTTGGGGGTGATAAAGTATTCGAAGATATAAGACGACCTTCGTGGCCGAGTGGAAAGTGCCACCCCGAAGGTCCCGGGTTCGATTCCCATCTCGCGCGCCTCTCCGCTGTGGTGTTCAACATGTACCTATACTCTTCAACTCTGCTGAGAACCTTCTCATTTGTAATGTAGTCCCTCCATGAAACATGAGCAATTCGTCGGTAGGTCCACATCTCAAATGCCTCCAACCTTTTGCGTTATCTTTCGCCCAGGCACCAAGTCTCGCAGCCGTACAGTAAAACACTCCACACCAATGATTTTATAAGTTGTTTTTGGAGGTTTCGGTCTATGTTGTTGGACTCGAATATTTTAGATTTTTTATTGAAGGCAAGTTTAGCCTGGTGGATACGACTATCGACGTCTTTCTTTGATCGACCATCCCATGTAATGCAGCTCCCCATGATGTATTGGAGGGAATGGTTGAGGGATCGATTGGCAGAGGACGACCTCGCCAGGAGTATCTAGACCAAATTTGCCGAGATATGGGCTGCACCTCTTATGCGGAGTTGAAGAGAGTTGCCGAGGATCGAGCGGAGAGGAAGAGGAGATGCGTCACCTTGCTGCAGACCAATCATTAGATTGAGACCGGAGAAGAAGAACTGACACGTCTCCGCCGTCTCCCCGAAAGGGTAGGCAGGAAGAATGGACTGTCACACTAACCGATGCGGCACTGCATCCTCCTCTTTTCGCTCCGGTGAGAGCATTTTGAACAAAATTATTACATGATCACTGCGTTGGTTCGGACGTGTGAAACGCATTGATAAAGAAAGAGTTAAGAAAGTATACGTTAACAATGTGGATGTAGTACGGAATCAAGGAAGACCGAGGAAAACATGGTTAATTAATATATAAATATCGACCATGTTAGAGGTCAGAAAACTCGCTATACGAACGCGAGAGAGCAGCAAAGACATATCTGTCCTGTGCCACTTGGAACAGATTCTGAACTCTTGTAATTCCTGTCCACTCTTTTATGTTCCGCAGCCAGGACAGCTGCCTTCTACCAACTCCCCGACGTCCCTCCACTTTACCCATTAATATCAGTTGAAGGAGGTGGTATCAATCGATACTCAAATATAAAATCGAATAAAAAAAATGTAATTTTTCTCATATGTTCTAATTTTACCCATGTGTTTCCAGTTCAGTTCATCGCTTCCATACGTAATGGTGGTTATGTAATGTTAGATTATATAATATATTGTAAGCTTAGGGCTAGGTTAAACCTCATTATCCGCAAACGGGATGAATATTTTGATTTTCGATACCGAATTCGGTTTACGGGGACTTCAGTCGGCAGATAAATCTTGGAATAAAAATATTACATTCGCCCCGAATTACGTTGGAATTTTTATTCGCAGGGGAGGCGAGCGGCTTCCGGGCGGGGATTGGAACAGTCAACCTGTTGGCCGCGGCGGGCGGGAAACTTTTCATATTTCGAATTCTGCGGATATCCGGAACCGTCGTATGTTCGATCCCTTAAGCCCGATCTACACATCCAAAGTTACCGCCGACGAGTGTACAAGTCCCTAGAACTGATTTCTTTCTATATTTTTTAATCGTGTTTAGGAACTTGCTCGCGTAGAAGAAATCTATTTACAAGTAGGGTCAAAGCACCAATGAATGACCGTTTAAGGTTCAGCTTGTACTGAAATCCACATTAAAGGCATTAATTTCATTATTTCAGTGTACAAAATAAAATAAAACAATAAAAAACACTCTAACTTTTTTATTGAAATATGAGTATTACTATTAAAATTAATATTTCTCTAAAAAATAGCACAATCACCAGTAATTGACCACTTCAGGTTATATTGATACAATACATAGATTTTGTTACATTGTCACATTATGAAACACCCTAACATATAAAAATATGTAAATATTCAAAGAATTGCATAATAAATAACCTTAAAAAAACACTTACCAAACTTTTCCTTATAAAAAACTACTATCAATCTCAGAACAACAACGGGAAGACACACTTTTACCGTTTGACAAGGCACAGTTCAAAACTGATAGTTTTGTTTCTTACCAACAGTTGTCTCTGCCTACCTCTTTTGTCATAGTTTCTTGGGAATAAAGTTTTTTGAATGGACACATAGAGCAATTCTTATTATATTTTGTTTTATTAACCAACGGTCATTTACTGGGGGCGGTCAAATACTGTTGCTTCGACCCTAGGTACTTTAAAAGTTAACTTCAAATATTTCTACAAATAGGTTTTGTAACTCAAGGGTTTTGTTTTATTCATATGAGACCAACCATATAAACGTTTCTTCATTTTTTAAAGTGGCAAGAATGGCAAGACCTATCAGTGGCGGTACTCCCATAGAAGCCTAGAAGCCCGGCTTGCCTAAGAAATTTTGAATCAAAACCTCTTCTGGCTTACAGAGGTTCAGCTCTTGTGGCTATTCCTTTTACATCTGATGGGAACATTGTTGGAAGGTGATTTAGTAGGTTGTTGGTTTATGCGGGGGAACATTAACTTAGATTTGGGGGGTTTGATTCAACATTTCTTACGTAAGCCGGGCTTCTGGGCTTCTATGGGAGTACCGCCACTAGACCTATGATTGACACACCGAAAATTTCGATTCCCAGCGATGGCGTTGTGATTCTTACACTATCTTTGGTCTGGTGTAAAATTTACATACTATCACATACTATGAAAATCATTGTAATAACAGTACCCTTTACATCGATTTGGTTCGCTATTTAACAAAATAATAATAATATCCATGCGAGTATTTGTTAAATGTAATGGAGTCAATATATGAACTTTTGAATCTCCTTTATATTCCGCAGGCAGGACAACTGTTACGCAGGCAAGACAACTAGATATCAATTTCAAAATGTGCAGGTCTTTTCCTGATTATAGGTCTGCCCTTACGTTTCACTCCTTAGACTCTCTCGAAGATAGACGAATACTAAACGATATGATGCTACTTCACATAATCATACATTTCAGAACTGATAACTCCGAACTTCTTAGCAAATTGACCATTAATACCCCTTTGTTTGCTACAGCGATCGCCAACGTTGGGGGGACTTGATACGATACCGAAAGAATGGCATTAACACTGTGGAATTAGGAAATTGAAAAAAACTTTGTTTTTTATCCACAAAATATTAAAAAACACGTCATGTTTCGGAGGATACCTCCATCTTCAGTTGTAAATATATAATAAAAACTAAACAAAGAAAGACTAATATAAAAAAAAACGTATTTAAAATTCGATACAATAATTTTAATTTTAAAAAAATTAAACTGAAGTTAGAGGTCCGAAACATATTATGTTTCGGAGGATACCTCTAACTTTTGTGGATAATAAACATTCAATTTCCTCAGTATATTCTTAGAATTCTTTGAATCTTTCGTTTAACGTTTATTGAAAAAAAATATTCTTCTTCTTCTTTGTTGTAGATCTATGTGGTCTGTTCTCCAGGGGGTTGCTCCTCCTGTGAGATGGATTCAAAGCTGTCCTTCCATCTTTTAGGAGGTCTTCCACGAGGACGAGTCCCATAAGGCTGATTATGTAGTTCAATATAGGGGAGTCTGGTGGTGTCCATTCTTTTGACCGCTTCCAACCGGTTCATTACATTAACTTTCAGAGTCAAAAATTCTGAGCCAGGAGTCAAACACTAGCTGTTCCCTATTATTGCAAATGTTGCGCAGCGCTAACTTGCGTTTACCGAGGACTTCATCTAAAATTTGTGAGACTGTTTTATATTTAGGGGATAAAAAACGTTCTCATTGAGTGCATTCTTTAAAGAAACTCGTATTTTGGCTTTTCAATTACTGTGAAATTTGTTTCCCTTGTATTCAATTTGAAAGCCTAAGTTTCGCGTACCTTGCGAAATTGCTACCGTAGTGAAAATGAAGTTATTAATATTTTCCACTCCGAGAGACATCTTTTGTTTTCGCTAACAAGTAAGTACCAAAACAAACACTCGTATTCCATTTTTGAATTTCCACTTGGGCGCGTTTCTTATTTCAAAAGATCCGGCAGAAGGCAGGCTTTTTAATTACGGCGCGTTCGCACGCTCAACGGAGTACCTGCCGGGCGGGGAAATCTGTTTATGAGAACGGGAAACACACGTGGCCAGTGGCGGTACCGGATTAGGGCAATGAAGAATCGTAGTAGGATATCCAATACATCTGTTATACTTCTTCTTCTTCCTTGTTGTAGACCTATGTGGTCTGTTCTCCAGAGTATTGCTCCTCCTGTAAGGTAGATTCCCAGCTGTCCTTCCATCTTTTAGAAGGTCTTCCACGAGGACGAGTCCCATGAGGCTGATTATGCAATGCAATATAGGGGAGTCTGGTGGTGTCCATTCTTTGAACATGACCGTACCAGTCCCTTTTTTGCTGTCTGCTCCATCTCACAATATCCTCAACCTCACATATCTCTCTTATTCTGGTGTTCCTCACGTGATCTCTCAGTGTCTCGCCTGCTATCGTCATCAGTGTCTTCATCTCGGAAGTCATCAAAACTTGTTTGGTATTTACTGTGTCTGCCCTTGCTTCGACTCCATATGTTATTATTGGTCTTACACATGCTTTATAGATTCTCATCTTACTCTTAATGGCCATGTATTTGTTTTTCCATATTGTGGATTTTAGAGCGCCAGAGATTGCAGCTGCCTTGTTTACTTGGGCTTCTGTCTTCCAATCTCTTCTGTTATACGAAATGATTTAAATGAATTAATACATTAAATGTACTGAAAAGAATCTTCTTTTTCTTCTGCTTTATTTAGGACTGTGTCCTGTTAGGTCTAGGAGCCTGTTTCTGGGATATATATGTCCAACTCTCTCGCCATCTTTTGGGTGATCTTCCTGGAGTATTAATAACTAAAATAATCTGTATAGTTTTTTATTTCCGAACAAATGTCTATGCCCTTTCCTCTAATACCACAAATAATTTCATTTATTGTAAGTAGGTACTTCTCATGCACGTAAATACTTTATTAATTGTAAGAAAAATAAGGCAATTTCAATTATTTTTATCTCAGCCTAATAAATCTAAATCAATATTACAACTTTGAATGCAATGTCGACAAAATGCGATTTGAATGATTTTTTATTCAAGAAGTTAGCGTTTTCGACGCATTCATTATTACTTATAAATATACATTCGCCATTCTTCATGGCCTCAGCGCCTACCATTTGAACTTGCTACCGCCCCCATAAAAATCAACACCCTAGGTTTGGGGGGCAGAAGTGCCCCTATTGGTAACCTATAAATTAAGGATTAAATTATTGCAGGAATAATTTGCTACCCTCAATAAAAATAATGTTTGGTGATAATGCTGGATAATAATTTATTTTTATTTTATTATTCTTTTTCTTCATCCTCCCACCTCAGCCTGAGCCTTGAAATTCTTCCCCTATCCTCCAAAAGTCCAGTCATTATATTCTAGGAACTCTCACATTTTGAAATTCTTTGTACGAATCCATAGAAGGGGTTCCCACTACCTACCCGAGGCTGTTATAAGGCGCAGCGGCGCCCTTTCGTCAGCCTCGCTCATGCATTTCCTAGACCTATTCCCCATCCATCCGGGACTTATATTTAATATATATCAATCGCAAGGGGATACTAGGCCGCATTCAATCATATTTTTCCCTTTCCTATGTCCCGCACTTATGGTACACATGTAAACTTACAGTACTCGTATATTCTTATAGCTAGCATTTAGTGAACTTAACTAGGTATCACAGTGAAGACAAAACGTTTTTTTGGTTATTACATGAGGAACTAAGAACAGTCTGGAGGGGAAGAAAGAGAGGAAAAATACTGGATTGAAGCGTGGTAAAGGGGGTCATTGGGTGAGGGTAAAGGGGAGGCAAAGGAGAACATGAGAATTAATAAGAGAAATACTGGATAACATAAATTGTAAAAACTAAAAAATAAAATGATACGTACGTATCCAGCCCACCTCAATCTAAGAAGAACCGGGTGGTGGTCTAGGCGATAGAACGCTTGGCTCCTGATCCAGGGTGCATGGGTTCAAGGCTGGACACGACCAGGTTCCTTCTTCATAATAATGAGCTATTTTCTGCTCACATTGAAGATTGTAAAATAAATTATAATATCATTGATATAAATCCTTGATATTAGTCTTTTTATATTTAAAAAAAAGTCTTATGTCTGTTAAGACACTCGTTATTTCATCTTATGCGCTACTCTTCCCTATTATTCACGGGACCACAAGTTCGGCGAAGAACTCTCCTTTAAAATGTAAGCGAAGTGAATTAAATGCTTATTTAATATTTTGTTAATTACGCTACTGCCGCATTTGAAGCACTCATTTGAAAACATCTCTTTACAGGCGAAATCCGCGTATGGGCGGCAGGCAGCAATACGCTGGGACCACAAAGCGCGGCCGTGGTTGGGAAGAAACGGGAACAAAGCGGGAACTCCGCGTACAATTAGCGGTGTTCCACGCGATGAGGCAGAACGGTACAATTGCAACCAAGATAATGAATACACACAACACAGATCTACTCGTTTGTATGTAAGTAAAACGATGGAAATTTCAATATTTGTTGTGAATGTATACTTATACTATACGAATACTGGATTTCACCCGCCTTGATTTAATCATATCTGGTCAAATTCTTTGGCATATAGATAGGAGTGACATCTCCAGGCGGCTTCTAACAATGCGCTAATGGCGACAGCCTTTCACATTGTGTTAAAAAGATGTTCTGCTTAATGCTTAATAAACATAAATCTCCATAGATGGCGTTAGTATGTAGAGTATATATAGAGTAATCTTAAAAAGATTAACATATGTTATCAAAATCTTCATAGATGGCACATTGAAACTGACATGTGAAAACTGACATAGGACTTTAACATATATAAATACAACTTCCAAAAATTTGTCATACGTGGTCATAAAACGAAGGTGGAATGGGGAATGTTGTAATTACATAAAGCGTGCGCTTAACCCAACCAATAAGTCATAAGTCCTGTAAACACCTTGATCAACCATATTCCGTTTACAATTTGCATCTTCGTCTCATGGAAATTTCATTTAAATACAATAAAATAGAGAAAGTCTTTTCGAATTGATACTAGAAATCGACTAAAAACAGGCATAAAGTTGAGCGAGTTTACTCGCTTATTTTTTATCTTCTTCTTCTTAAAGTGCCCTGTCAGGTCCCCCCGACGTTGCCGATCACTTTGGTAAACTCTTCCCTATCCTGCGGTGTCCGGAACAGCTCCTCCACAGTTCCGATTCCCGTCCATTCCCTCACATTGCGCAGCCAAGAGATCTGCCTTCTCCCTGCCCCCCTGCGGCCCTCTATTTTTCCCTTCAAAATTAGATGCAGCAGGCGATATTTTTCTCCTCGTAGAACGTGACCCAGATATGAAATCTTGCGGACTTTGATCAATGTCAGTAGCTCTCGATTTACTCCTGCACGATTCAGGACTTCTGTGTTCGTCACTCTGTCTGTCCATGGGATCCTGAACATTCTTCGGTGAAGCCACATTTCAAATGCCTCTAACCGGTTCATTGTATTTACTTTGAATGTCCATGTCTCACACCCATATAACAGAACAGACCGCACATAACACCTTAACATCCTCTGTCTTAGTTTTAAGTTGACATTATCATTGCAAAAGAGTGACTTCATTTTGTTAAATGTTGTTCTTGCTGCTTCAATCCGACATTTCAACTCTACATCTGGGTCAAGGATGTCTGTAAGCATGCTGCCGAGGTATCTGAACTTTTCCACCTTTTCAACATCGTAACCGTTCAGTTGCATCATCGAATCAGTAAGTATTATCAGAATTATTTTTTATAATCAGCCCCAATAACACAGCAACAAAGAACGACGTAAGTCCCTAAGGTACCTAACCGATTAATTTATAAGGTATTATACTTGAATAAGTGTTGGCCGTTATAAACAGCATTGCTTTTCAATCTCAAAGTTTTTAAAAGGTTTATAAGATACATTCAAATATGTGCTGCAAATGTAGTATGCCACTGTTCGAAACCAATATTTTTTCGCTGCAAATGAAGTCAGCCGCACAATAGGAGATAAAATAAAATACAAATTCAATTCTTAAATATTTTATTGCCAGCTTTATACATGTATATCTACTCATTAAAAGAAATGTTACTCTAGTTACTTGGGAATTATATACACTAGTGTTGTGGAGCGTGTGATTTATTCCAGAGCAATTGCTAAACCAGGATAGCAGTTGGTGACCCTACAGATAACAGCTGGAACAACCTTCAAGACTTTTACACAATATTATCAATATAATTCTTCATATTTTATGCAATATGTACATTCTATAATTATTATATTTTAAATTATACAAATTTTAATAATGTCATTTTAACATAAATATTTGAAATAAAAAAAATACTTTATATTATACCAAATTCATTACATGAGTATCTACTCGTTGATAATAAAACAAAATACAATAAAAAGAAATTAAAAGAAAAAATATATATTTCAAATATTTTTTTTAAAAAGTCAAGTTATTTTTAAACTAGTTATATAAAATTTCATTTACATTGTAAAAATAGTTTTACGTTTTTTTTTTATATAGTAATTGTTACAAATGAACCAAAAAAAAGACAATACAAAAACTGTCTATGAAACAAAATAATAATACAAACAAATCAGCCAAAATGTTATATAATTTTTTTACTACATAAAGGGGTTTTTCATTAAGAGCGCTCTAAATTGAAATGAAATAAAACAAACTGTCTAAGTGTGATATTGCCACAATTTTTTTTTAAATAAAAATAGAGATAAAGTATAATAAATGCAGTAGAAATTAGATCTCTTAGATGAATGTGTGCATACTCTGTGTATGATAGAGTGTCGAATGAAAATATAAGAAGTGAATGCGGTGCGAATGATGGTGTTATGAACAAAATAATGAGAGGATCATTAAGTCAAAAAGTCGAAAGTAAAAAGCTGAGAAAAATGAAGTCAAAGTTTTGTTGGTTTCGGGTGTGTATCTTGGAATAAAAGGGTTCCATCTGAAGCAGATGAAACTCTTTCACTGAGAAACGTGTAAATTTTGTCTGGCAACAGTTGGAATAATAAAGATCTAAGTTTAAATGAATCCTTCTTCAGTGAATTGTGTGTTTTGAATGATCAGATGGAACACGATTCTTTTCGTACCATCAAAATGCGATACTATTTATTATATGTTTTTTATAATTGTATGTATAGATAAGGTTAGTAAGAACCCTTTTCACGAAAAAAAGCCAAATGTGAAATTTTGTTAGTTGGAACCCTCTTACTCTCAGGTGACGATATGGAAAGAATGAATGAAGAAAGAATGGTAAAAAAATTATATGTTAACAATGTTATTGGAATCAGAAATAGAGGAAGACCGAGGAAAACGTGGCACGATCAAAAAATCTAATATTGAATGTCGGCCATGTGAGAAGTCAGAGAAATCGACGCGCGTGCATGACACGATGTATGAATGTTGAGTAAGCGAAAGAAATATGTCAGGAAAGAAAAGTGTGGCAGTCCATTCTGACAGAGACAGCGTGATGGTTAGTTAGTTAGTTAGGATATTCAATGATATTATGTGTGGAATATAATTTCGGCCAAATAGACACCATGGCTTCGCTGCACTGGTGGTCAGAGTTTTTCAATAGAGACGCTCAAACTTTGACAGTGTATAGCGACCATTTTGTTAATGCGATAGCTGTCAAATTTGACAAGAATACTTATTTAGTCTTTACATTTCTACAAGTCCACAAGACGTCGCTTAATGCATAAATTTGAGACAGCCGGATCGGTGTTCGATGAAGCAGTGCCTATACGTCAAAGAAACACAAGATCAAAATAAATTGTGGTAATATCACTTAAGACAGGTGGTTTTATTTTATTAATTATAAAAGTTCGAACGCTTTTAATAAAAAATCCTTTAGATGTAAGTTGTATGGAAATTTAGATTAAATTATTTTATTGATACAGTCGAACTTGGTTATTACGAGGAAGATGGCACCGAGAAAATTTTCTTGTTATAAGCATTACTTGTTATATCAGAGAATAGGTATTTTTAAATGCTTTCTAACATACCACACGAAGACTTGAAGTATCTGGACTAGTCACGTAATACAAAAAGGTGCAATTCAAACAAAAATTCACAATTAGAGAAAAATAGCTTGTTCTTTCTTCTTTTGGTGCCATGTCAGGTCACCCCAAAGTTGGCATCTCTATCCTGCACCACTTGGAACAGGTTCTGAACTCTTGTTATTCCTGTCCACTCTTTGATGTTCTGCAGCCAGGACAGCTGCCTTCTACCAACTCCCCGATGTCCCTCCACTTTACCCATTAAGATCAGTCGAAGGAGGTGGTATTTTTCTCTCCTCAGCACATGATCCAAATATGAGACCTTTCTAATTTTCACACTTGACAACAACTCTCTATTGGCTCTGGCTCTCTGCCGTACGTCTGCATTACTGACCCTATCGGTCCACGGTATACGGAGCATTATGCGGTATATCCACATCTCAAACGCTTCCAACCGGTACATTACATTCACTTTCAGAGTCCAGATACCTCAGCCACATAGTAGAACACACCATATAACATATGGTCTGTTATAAAAGTTAATTAATGTATGAAGAAAATCATAAACTAAAATATCAACGAATTTTTTCTCGTTACATCCGAGTTCACGCTATTACCATGATCGTAATAACCGAGCTCGACTGTATTTTTAAAATTTGCCTTCAGTATTGATAATTTAAAAAAATGATTAAGTACAATTGTATGCTTGACTGCCATAAAATTTAAAAAAAACAAATGAAAAAACAAAAGTTGTATTTTATTTTTTTGATTAAAAAATATTTACTCGTTTGTTTCTCAATGGATCTGTTTGGATAAGCAAAAGATAAGACTTGTAACAATCACAATATTCACAAATGCATAGAAATGAATACAACCTAATAAAAATAACAAATGATAATTTGACTACGTAAATATACATTCTGGTGAATGGTTCGCCGACATGCACTCTCAAATAATGGCTTGATGCTACTCGGTAGCATCCAATAGGAATCAAGTTCGGGTGTCTCCGTTCCCTTTGTATTAATTAGCATAAAATACAAAAAATATATATTACAATCTAGGGTGGTGAGTCCTGCCCTGCAATGCGACTCACAAGTAAGAAAATATTGTGTTTATTTAAAAAATAAATAGTTTATCATTATTATAAAACAGCTAATTCTACATATAAAAGTAGGGTATATTGAGGTATTATCGTGATAGAGAAAATATCGCGACATTTTTTAATGTTATCATGGTTATTACCTAATTAATACGAATGAAAACATCTGTTTTATAGAAGATGAAAATGTCTCTTTTCTATAAGTTTTATTATATTTTATTTAAATGACATGTTTCGCATAAAATATAATAAAACTTCTAGGAAACAGACGTTGATAATGGCTTAGACAGGTGAAACATGTCATTCACATAAAATATAATAAAACTTATAGAAAAGAGACATTTTCATTTGTATTAATTATTTAATATGAAGTTTAACATCATTGTTCAAGAAACAATAAAGAGTTGTTACCTATCGCAGCAAGCTAACGGTAAACGAATCCAAATGGTATTCCTCTTTTACATAGGACTACCAGTTGGATTCTCTAGACAACCAGTAGGCAATGTCTAGCTTACTTGCTGTGATAGGTAATAACAATGATAACTTTTGTTTTAATTTTCACGATATTTCCTGTATGACTATAATACCTCCATTTACCCTAATTTAGTATTACGTATGATGATCATTTTAAAATCAACAATTTATGAATGTACTTTAAATAGTCTGTTAAGCAATATATATACTTAAGCGAATCTTTAAACAAAATATTAATATATTTTTACATTCTTTTATTTCGTGTAATGGTATATTTTCATGATAAAATAAAAGAGTGTTTACATTTATTTATTTATCAGAGTGTAATAAGGGCATTTTACATACTATAAACACACCAATATTATTTAAATAAAACTTCACACTTTTGACTAAGTCACAATAACTTATAATTAAAACTAAATAACGAACAGCTAAAAAAATCATAGAAATTCTTCTGTATTGTGAATACATCTCGTATACAAGTTTTATAGCGTTCAAAACGTAGTTGAAAACAACTAAAAAGTATGAGTAAAAAAAAATGTTTTGGAAATATAACATGTTCAAGAATTTTCCGGAAATTCTGCATCCAAAATTATGAGAAATTTTGATCATGGTGAACTTTTTTTTTTTTTCAATTTATACACAAACATAATTAACCCTTTGGTTGCCGGCACTTTTCGGATTACTATGCCAAAATAACTGCGATTTTAGAGAAAGCAATTCAAAAGCAAAATGTATTAAATAATTTATATATCTTTGACATAGATGCAGATGTTCATTTTCTGGGCTAAGAGCGATACAAAAACTTACTACTGTAGTTTCGTATGCACGGTGTAAAAAAGTGCAAAGCCGGTAGCCACCATTCTTACGACCGCCGTCAAATTTGTAAGTCGTGCCATTAATTTAGCTTTATCTCGATGTGAAAAAAATTCCCAGACACTATGAGTAATGTATAATAAAAGTATGTGATCTAAACAAAACTGATAGACACGAAACCCTATGTGGCTGGCTGTCAACTGTTCTTTATTACACCGTGCCCATTAACTACAAAAACACAACACTTTTCTTTTACATTTAATGAAATCTTTTCATTTTAAACATGCTTTTTTTTAATTTGAAATATAAACAAATCTGTCTAAAACGTATATGTTTTTTTTATAAATCATGGCTTCGATCCGTCGGATTCGGCACTTCTTGCTGGTGTAGCGAAAGCGGATATATCAGATTTCGGCAACCAAAAGGTTAAATCGAAAACAGTTACAAATAAGATTTAATTGTATCTCAATAGAGACGAAGATGTAAAAATTATTTGGAAACAGAATATGGTGGTCCAGGAGTTTACAGGATTTATGACCTGTCATTGATTAGGTTAAGTGATCGCTTTATGTAATACAACATTCCCCATTCTGCCCTTCTTACGACCACTAATCTTAATAGATGGCGCTAGTATAGATTGAACAAAAATATGTGAAGTGTTCCTCAACATATTAGCATATATACATCTTTCAAAAATTTGTCAGACGTGGTGGTCGTAAAAAGGGCGGAATGGGGAATGTTGTATTACATAAAGCGATCGCTTAACCCAACCAATGACAGGTCATAAGTCCTGTAAGCGCTTCGACCACCATATTCTGTTTCCAAAAAAACAATTTACATCTTCGTCTCTATTGAGATAAAATTAATCCTTATAAATCAAAAACAGTTACAAATATATTTTTTTTAAATTATAAAATAAAACACGCAATAATATTTTATGGGAATTGAAATTTTGAAAAACATATATAAAAATAATGTTGAAAAATAGAGTAACATTTGAAAAATAAGTCTATTAAATAGTATCAAGTTCTGCTTGATGATTGACACACACCACAGTGTGAAGATTACTTAAATAGGCCTCCTAAATTATGCAAACCTCCCCCACTTGCCATAGTTCATAACTACGCAAGGCTCACTTACACATTACGCAGTCAAAGTTTTATCACTACCAAATAAAATATATATTTTTAAAAGCATCGGATCACATGCCTGAATGAATGTTATGTTAAATCTCGATATCTTTATTACGGGTAATATTTCAGTTAATATGATAAGGGAAAGTCCAACAATCTCGTGACAATAACCAATATTCTTAACTGACTAGATAAACCAATAAGGTCCCGTCTGATCACAGCTCGATAAACCATTATCGCATTGCATAAACGGAACCATAATCTGTAACCTATATATAGAGTTATTTTCTAGCATCATCGCATGGAGAATTATTAGAAAATTACAATTGTGTAAACAATTTGCCAAGATACTAGAATTTTTTTTTAAACTTAAGGTGTTAACTACAGTAGAACGTCGTTTATCCGGACCAATTGGGACCGGAGGTGTCCCAGATTATCGATTTTCCGGATAATCAAATAGGCGCAAAATCTTTTAGCAAAATAGGATGTAAATCGATTTTTTTTCCTCGCTTTTTGATTTATTGATTATGAAATTACAAATATTACTGCAATAAGAAGGAAACCCATCATGACGTATGGAATAGAGGTCAAAGCCGATACCAATACAACTAAGAACCTTCTTAGAGCAGCAGAAATGCAAATCCTACGCTCTATCGCAGGCAAAACCCTCAGAGATCGGATCAAAAAGGAATCGATAAGATCTGTCTGTGTGTTGAGGACATAGTTGAGACAGAAGGCGCTTTTGGAGAGACCACATGGACCGCAAGGAGATTACAACAATTGCAAAAATTGTTAAAGATAAAAAACCCAACCAGCAAGAGATTACTAAAGGTTGCCAAAGAGATGGAGAAATGGCTGGACATCATCATCCCAGGATAGCCCACCGTCACAAACAGGTCATACAACCTAAACTAAGAGGAAGAAGTAGATGAAAAAAAAGTATATATGTAGTACATGTACTGGAAAAATAATCAGATATATTTTTTAAGAAGATTTCCTCATATTTTTTTGCATCGAAATCGTGGATTCGTTTTAATAAAAGCAATTGAGTTGAGCTACTTTCCTCTTGCTCTTCAAACCATGAGAGTGCAGTTTCTAATGCTGTAAAGGCTTCACCGTGACTGATTCATTCTCCTTCATCATCCTCATTTGAGCTTTCATCAACCCACACCCAACGTTGTGTAGGTATGATGGAGTAAGCTTAGTCATGCGTAGGTCAGGGTACAGAACGCTTCATCATCTCGGCTTGTCCGGATAATTGACGTTCCGGTAAACTGACGTCCGGATAAACAACGTTCTACTGTATATGGAGTTCCATAATGACAATTTTTAATGCATTAATACACATTTTTTTCCACTTTTGAGTTTATTTTTCTCAACATCATTACAGATTCGCCCGCTAATTGTCACGCAGTCAATAACATTCAACTATACATATAATAAAAATATGTCAATGGCGCTTTCAAAGTCATCACTGCAAATAGAAATATATCCACTAAAGCAAAGATGGAAGTACATAATGGAGATCTAGTGCCAACTCTTATATATGGAAGTGAAGCTTGGAGTTGAGAAAAAACTATGAAAGTAGGATAAATGTCGTAGAAATGAGATCACTGAGAAGAATGTGCACATGATACAATACCGAATGATAAAATAAGGAATAAATGTAAGGCAGATGATAGCATTATATAATAAATAAAATTAAAAAGGAACCCTGAGATGGATTGGACTAACAGAACGAATGGACGAGAGAAGAATGGTTAAAATGTTGTATACAAGCAGTGTGAGTGGAAAGAGAAGCTGTGGAATACCAAGGAAAGCATGGCATGACCAAATTAATCAAATATTAAACGGCGGCCACATTCGGAGTCGAAAAAATCGACGAGCTTGCATGTTACGACGTATGAATGTAGAGGAAGCAAGAGAGGTATGTCAGGACAGATAAGTATGGCGGTTCATCCTCTCTGCCTACCCCTCCGGAGAAAAGGCATGACGGGTAGTTAGTTAGTTAAGATTACATTTCAAAACAGACATGAATATTTTTATACCCTTCCCGTGGATCCACCAATCCAATAAACGGATATTGATACACTTCTTGCAGACATTGTGTTAAGTTTTCAAAACACGTTGAAAAAAATCTCAAAAGTGGAAAAAAAACATGTTTTTATTCATTCAAGATTATAACATCTTATCCTAGACACGTTAACCGCACAAAATGGTTACAATGAAACGTGTTTTTAAGCATTTTTAATATTGATGAAATCATCCATTTTTCTAAAAGTTTTATTATATTTTATGGGAGTGACATGTTTCGCGTTGTTAGGGCATTTGATGAAACTCGCATAAAATATAATAAAAATTATAGAAAAATTACATTTATTTATCAATATTTAATATATAGAGTGTTACAGTATTGTTCAAAAAACAATAAATTAGTTTTTAAGAATTAACGCTGCAAGCTGCATAGCCCTGGATGCATATTTTTTACACTTAATAAAAAATATATATATTTATAATTATTACACTATTGAACACAATCAGTTATATTTACATAGCACTAACAAATAACCATAGAACATGTGTTTATTTATTTTCCACTGACAATGATAATTGCAAAACATTTTTATTTTTGAAAAAAGAACACAATACTTTTTCTACAAGACTCTGATAAATACGAAAGGGGTATTTTTTTAAATAAGGTCCTTTGTGAATGAGCAAAACAAACAAAAGCCTAGTAAAAAAATTAAGATGGCGGTAAACAATGGTGTTCTTGTAACGACCCTTATGGAAGTAAATCAGGAAACAAACAAAAGAAAGATGAAATAAGAATAAATAAAGTAGAAATGATATCTCTTAAACGAATGTGTGGAAAAACTGTGTATGATTGAGTGTCAAGATGAATGCAATGCGAATGAAAGAGTAATGAACAAAATAATGAAAAGGTCATTAACCCGACGATCGCCGTAAGCACACATGTGCGCTCTACGTAGACGATCGCCATAAGCGCAGCTGTGCGCGCTTCGCAATATTGGAAAGATTTATTTCAAAATTAATTCTGATTTTCTCACAACGACATCTATGAATATTTAAAAATATTAACAAACCAAAAAGGATCGATATTTTTCGAAAGTTTGGGAGAAAATATGTGGCGTACCGGCGCGCTGTTTCTACAAACATGTGGCGATGAATGGGTTAAGATGGGTTGGCACACGGAAAGAAAGTATATGTTAACAATGTGAATGGATTATGGCGTCGAGGAAGACCGAGGAAAATTAATCTGTCAATTTTTAAAGGTCGGTCACGTTGAAAGAACCGATGTGGGTGTCCGACTCGCAGTATGAATGTGGAGGAAGCTAGTGTGGTGGACCAATCTCTCTGCCTACCCTTCAAGATATAATTGCTTGATGTTTTGTTTGCAAGAAGCATTGTCAGTGGTAAACGTTAATATGTATTTTTTTGTTTTTAATATATCAAAAATAATTAACTTCATTAATTAACATTAAAAGTTTTGATACATTGATCAAAATGAACCAATTTTCAAATTATTATCGGGAAACACGTAAGGCCTGATTTATTCATAATGCAATATTTCAACATGTACATAATTTTGAAAAAAAAATCTAACTCGGAACCCAAATCATGTTGTATTAACTGAAAGTTAAGTAATCGCACCAATAAAAAACTAAATTATTTTTTTTAGTAATGTAATATTTCACTTGGATGATAAAATATTTAACTATGAAACATACTAAAAATATACACAAATGTTATAAAATGAAACCTTTTATAATTCCTTAGTCATAGTAAAAGATATCATACAATATTTGTATTGTATTATAAGGGGTACCTATAAGTAATGTCGTTTCTCTTTTTCTATAAAATTCAGAATATTTTTTATTTTTTGTATTTTGCGATCTTTGGAAAATCCATGTAACTCGTCTTTCTGGACAGACATTCCGGAGATCGTTGGTCATAACCACCCCGAAGATGGAGACTGCAACGATCTCCGAAAGGTCGGTCCAGAAAGACGAGCTACAGTACACCTCTGCTGACACTCTTTTATAAGTGAAGCTTGGAGTTGACAGAAGAAGGTTGAATGTAGGACTAATGCCGTAGAAATGATATCACTTAGAAGAATGTGTAAAAAACAATGTATGATAAAATGCCCAATGAAGAATTTAGAAAGGAATGTAAGACAGATGAATGAGTCCTAAATAAAATTAAGAAATGGTCACTAAGATGGTTTGGACATATGGAACAAATGGATATGGGAAGAATGGTTAAAAATATATACACAAGTAGCGTGAATGGAAAAACAGGTCTAGGAAGGCCAAGGAAGACACGGCATGACCAAATTAATCAGATACTAAAAGGTGGCCATGTTCGAAGTAGGAACAATCGACGAGCATGCGTGTCACGGTTTGTGAATGTAGAAGAATCACGAGAAATATCAGAATAAAACAATTTAGCGGTCCTTCGTCTCTGCTTACTCCTCCGGAAAGGGCGTGATGTTAAGTTAGTTATTTTGTTAGTTACATCGAAAAAAAGACATTACTTATGGGTATCGTTAATACAAAAGGATTTCTGTCAAAAAAATTCTACGGATACTTCGATTAATATATATTGTGAAGGCGAGGATACAGTTATAGTATATGTAATATTATAGCACTTTATTATGCAGTATTCAATGAAAGCGCATCTATCTGACATACACGACGTTTCTTATAAGTACATGGTGAAGGCATAAATACGTGGGTGACTCACATTGTAGTAGGGTTTGTTTACAATAATTACGTAAATGTATTTAACTATCATTTGATTACCTAAAGTAAGTTGTGAACAAGCTGCTGGTTGATACCTTTAAACACTAATTTCATTAATTATCTTTGAACTAAGCAACGATTAGCAACAATAACCTACAGAGAACTCCACAATTTGAATTTTCCGGAAATTCACATAATTCTATGATAGATATTTTAAATATAGTATTAGGCATGTTTTTTTAAGTAAGACCCGTTTTGATGTTATTAAAATTAGTAACTCTTTGTAACAATTTTATTTTTACAGTTAAGACCTCACTTTTATTTACTTTTCCACATAATCGCCACCAATATTAACCACCCTACCTATTTGAATGTACGTGATACGTTCACATTGACTATACCATTCTGCGCTATCCCGTATCACGTACGCACTTGAGAAAAAGTAATGTACAAACTGTTAGGGATACGCGCGTGTGCCAACAACACTAGAGTACAAGTCTTCATAAATATGATATTTTTTCAAGGGGCAGGCAAAGTGTGCGGCCGAGTATTTGACGTTTCATAATTTAAAAAAATAAAATGAATATATAATTAAATTTCATTAATAAAAAAACCTGCTTTTTTTTTGCATGTTTCTCGGAAAATAACCTGAAGGTAGGGCGGTTAAGACACTTGGAAATATTGAACTACAAGCTTTTTAACATCACCCGAGAAAGTGAAGTTTAAGCAGACAATTTCAGTCCAGAAAATCATTTGTACCCTGTTTTGGGACAGGGTGTTGATTGTTGATTTTTTGTCTCCGATTTCAACAGGTCGTTTGGACCCAACTACAGCATACAATTTTTATTTTTATTTAGCTATTATATTGATTCTCGTGACATGTGATAGGTAGCCAATCTATGGCCATTTTATTGTCATTTAATTCTACACCAGACCAAAGACAGTGTGACAATCACATTGCCATCGCCGGGAATCGAACCCAGGACCTTCGGCATGGAAGTCAGAGCTCGTAACCACTCTGCCACGAAGGTCGTCTTGGCCGTCGTTCTTGGGCGATGGTGAATGTTGCCATTTCATGGATTGTTGTTTTGTTTCTGGTGTAACGTAGGCCACACATATTTCATCGCCTGTGACAATTTGCCATAAATAATCGTCACCTTCAGCATTATAATGCTCAAGAAAAGTCGGCAAACTTCTGTCACGACGGAATACAAACACTTGTAGTTTGATATTACAAGTGTCTTAATATTGGTGGTAATTATGTGGAAAAGTAAATAAAACTGTGGTCTTTCATGTTATAATTAAATTAAATAGTCCATTGTTTTGGCCGAACATATGATACTTCAACATTATTGCTGTTAAAATTTAAAACACTTATATATCACAATTTCTTTATATTTACCGAGTGTCAACTGACAGCTGTTTCGCCAACGGATGTTGGCATCATCAGGTGTTACAATAAAACTGGCGAAACAGCTGTCACGACACTCGGTAAATAAAAAGAAATTGTGATAAATAAGTGTTTTAAATTTTAACAGTAATAAAATAAAATTGTTACAAAAAGTTCACTTGTGTTTTTTTTTTAATATCAAAACGATACTTACTTTAAAAAAAACGCCTAGTATATTTTTTTATGTTACAAAATCAATTATATTAGACAATAAGGTACTATACTTGGATAACAGGATTTTTATGATTTTGCCTACCAAGTTTACAATATGAAAAATGTATATTTTTCCAATTTTAAAATTTCTTTGTAGACATTATTTCATTAATGAAAAAATTTTAGCATTAAAATAATTTTGATAATTTTTATGCTTTAGGTAAATGTTCCGTAAAAAAAATAAACTATGAAATTCACCGTATTTAACATTTTAAATTATATAAAAAAATATATATAATTGTGCAAATGGTTTTTATTAAATGCAAATATTCAGTGCATTATAATCAAACATTATCTTAAATATGCATATTTGAAACCAATTGTTTTTGATAAGTTTAAGGCGTTTACACTGGAATTCATAGTAATTTTCATTTCAGAATTATTTTTTCTACACATTTTTCATTTATATCAGTTTATATCGTTCTTCTCTTCTCTCTCTTCGGTGTTGAATGTATTCCCAATTACATAAACCATTCAAGTATTGTTATTAAAAATATCCGTGAAAATAGGACTAGTATTGAGAAACCAAAAAACATAGACTTAATTCAATTATGAAACAAAGTAAAAACAATAAAAAATAAGACATAGATTATTTATGTTAACCCTTTGGTTGCCGGAACGTTTGGGAGTGATATGCCAAAACATCATTTTAGAGAAAGTAATTCAAAAGTTAATATATTATTTAATTTAAAAACAGTCTATAAAATAAATCGTTTAATTTATCCAAATTAAAACAAATCTATTTTTATATTTCATCGGCTGAGTTATAGATGCAGTTGGTATAGATTTCTGGGTCAAGAGCGACTCAAAAATTCACTACTGTAGTTTCGTACGGTGTAAAAAAGTGTACGGCCAGCAGCCACCATTCTTACGACCACCGTCAAATTTGTAAGTCGTGCCATTAATTTAGCTTTATCTCGGCGCGCAAAAAATATTCCCGACTGATTTCTTACATAACGATTAATGTATTCTAAATGTATGTGATCTAAACGAAACTGAGAGACATAGGATCTTTAATGGCTGGCTGTCCATTATTATTTTTTACATCGTGCCTATAAACTACAAAAGAAAAACATTTTTATTTTAAATTTAATGAAATCTTTTCATTTTAAATGCTTTTTTTTTACAAAAATATATTTAACTGCCCTATGCATTTGAACGTACGTGTACACTTTGACTGTACCATTCTGCGCTATCGGATACGCGTGTATGCCAACAGCACTTGAATACAAGTCTTCACAAGTATGATAATTTTACAAGGGGCAGGCGAAGTGTGCGGTCGAGTTTTTGATGTTTCGAAATTAAAAAAATAAAATTAATAAGTAATTAAATTTAATTAAGAAAAAACGTGATTTTTTTTGCATGATACTCGGAAAGTTAGCTGGAGATAAGGCGGTTAAATGTAGCACAGACTCACTCCTCTCTATCTAAAACATGTATGATTCTTTTATAAATAATGGCTTCGATCCGTCGGAGTCGGCGCTTCTCGCTAGTATAGCCAAAGCTGATTAATCGCATTTCGCCAACCAAAGGGTTGCAATCATAAATTAAGCAAATTCAATAATCTGAATTTTAAAATGCACTAAATATCTGTGTGAATTCCAAAGTGTCCAAATGATCATTAATTATTTTTACTACATAGGATCTCTTTTCTTAGAAACTGTTGCAATCAAAGATCATTCATATAAGTGGATATAATCAGCTCTTGTGGCTATTCCTCTTACGTCTGACGGGGACATTGTTGGAAGGTGATTTGGTGGGCTTTTGGTTTATTCGGAGGCATGATTACTTAGAGTTGGGGGTTTTGATTCAAAATTTCTTACGCAAGCCGGGTTTCTGGGCTTCTATGGGAATACCACCACTGGTATGGACCCCAAGCGGTCACTGGGATCATTCAGGGGGTCCGTGGAAAATTAAAATTGATTTGGGGGTAAATGCCAGGCACCCCCGACCGAAGAAGATATACTCTATATACCAATAAAATTATATATTAAACTTCAACTACGCGAAGAGTCGGAGAATTCAATGTGCGTGCATGACACGATGAATGAATGTTAAGGAATCAAGAGAAGTATGTTAGGAAAGAACGGTGTAGCGGTCCATTATTTCTGCCTAACTCTTCAGAGTGATGGCATGATGGTTAGTTATATTTTTTTAAAAGTAACAAGTAATATTTAAAATCATCAGTTGAATCACAATTTAACACTATTTATTTTTTATAACAATATTTGAATAGTATAAGTGATAATTTAAATACAATAATTGAATTATTTCTCACTATAATAATAAAATGCTCTTCACTTTATATTTTTTTAATTTTAAAAGATAAATATTCTAAAAGATTTTATATTTCCCGGCTTAGTTCCCCAAATATTTTAACAACTCCATATCCATACATCTTTCCGGTATACAAAATACATATCTTTGATTGCAACAGTGAGGATTCTAAACAATATAAACAAAAACATATACCATAATGGATCAATTGAATATACCAGTTGAAGTGACGGAGGAAATGAGACGAGCGTACTAATTCACGTCTCGTTGACCTGGCACGTGAAGGAAAGAGGGAGAGGAATGTAGTAATGTGAATATCACCTTCTCGGGGAGGTGCTGAATATGGACACAGACGAATCTCTCGTTCCCACAGCCAGGAGACATCTAAAAAAAGCATAATACAAATTTAAAATCAACACAAATTAAGTGAACGGTGAAAATCTGGAACAAGTAGATGAGTTTGTATATTAAGGTAGTATATTTCTTCTTCTTCTTCCTCTTCTTCTTGTCCTGTCACATCTCCGTGGTGCATAGGGCCTCAACGAACCTTCTCCACCTGACTATCACACGCCTGATGCCTAACATCATCCCAAGTGAGGCCTGCTGCTTTAACCTCGTCCTCCAGGGTTCTTCTCCAGGTGGCTTTAGATCTACCTCGCTTCCTCTTTCCCCCCGTAGAGGACTAGTCTAGTGCGCCCTAAGCGATGCAGGTTGGGTTCCGTCTCAGGATGTGACCAGTCCACAACCATTTGCATCTAGTAACTTGTTCTCTGATTGCCTTTTCGCCTGCCATGGCCCAGAGAACAGCATTTGACACTGTTTGGGGCCAAAAGATCTTGAATATTGAGCTAAGGCACCTATTTATAAATACCTGGAGTTTCCCAATAACATCCGAGGTAGATTTCCTAGTCTCAAATGCATATCCAGATAGTATGTTTAAAAAGAAAGAAGAAGAAAAAGGCCTACGAGCTGCAGCCTCCTTGAGGATGTTCCTAAAGTCCAAGCTTCTATCCCTATAGCCCTAAGCCACAAAGCAAGTAGCTTGTAACACAGTACTAAGCACCAAGCAAGATGCTTGCAACATACCTCTAATCATCAAGCAAGGTGCTTACAACATAGCTCTAAGCACCAAGCAATTAGCTTGCAACACAATTCTAAGCACCAAGCAAGGGGCTTGTAACATAGCTCTAACCACCAAGCAAGGTGCTTGCAACATAGCTCTAAGCACCAAACAAGGCTCCTTCGTGTGTAGTCATAACCTTACAATTCGTGAGCTGATGATAATATTTATTTTCAAGAAACATAATTACTTTTCCAGGTGGAAAGAGAGGCAAGACACAGGTCCTATCCTGGCAGCCATAAAGCCGTCATTGAACTTGATAGTGTTCAAAATTGTTCCATTCTTGTTATAGACTTCCACGTACTGGTTTAAGAAGCCACTGCAAAAAAAAATCAAAAAATATTATAAAAATAAACATTTTGACGTGTTAAAATTTGTCCGTGAAATCAAACCAAATTTACCATGCAAATACGTCTGCATGCTGGTGAACAGACATAGCAGACATTCCCTGCGAGGTCTGGATGGTTGTGATCGTGGCGAGCTTTCTCGTATCAAATATTTTAACTTCTCCGGATACGCTGAAAACATTTCATAAATAGATTAATCACACTATACATACACATAGGCAAAATTAAATAAATGGTGCATCACTGGTTTTGTAATTAATATTAACACATATTTCAGGCTTCCCTGAGTGGTAAAACGAAGGAGTATAAGGAAGTCAATGATACAATACAGTGACAAAAGTCTTTCCAAGTGACCATCCAAGACACAGAAGTACAATACATTGACAATGTTATTTTCAGGTGACCATCCAAAACACAGGAGTACAATATATTGACAAGAATCTTTCCAAGTGACCATCCAAGACACAGGAGTACAATACGGTGACAAGGTTATTTCCAAGTAACAATTCAAGACACAGGAGTACAATACAGTAAAAATGTTCTTTCCAAGTGACCATCCAAGACAAGGGAGTACTATACAGTGACAAGGTTCTTTCCAAGTTACCATTCAAGACACAGGAGTACAATACGGTGACAGGATTCTTTCCAAGTGACCATCTAAGACACAGGAGTACAATACTGTGACAAAGTGTTTTCCAAGTGACCATCCAAGACATAGCAGTACTATAAAGTGACACGGTTCTTTCCAAGTGACTATCCAAGACACAGGAGTACAATAAGATGACAAGGTTCTTTCCAAGTTACCATTCAAGACACAGGAGTACAATACGGTGACACAATATCCTTATGATTAAATTAAAACTGTGTGGAAAATAATATCAGGTTAAGATAAAGATAATGATAGGATAGTTACCATCCGGTGATGAGGGTGTGATTGTATCCCAGGTTGGCCTGCAACAGGGGGGCCTGATGATGTTGGATGAGACTACGTTCTTGCTTGGTACGCGTATCCCATATCCGCACAGACCCATCGTTGAACCCGCAGCTCACAAGGTGTCCCTGGCGAGATATACACGTCGCCGCACACTCCGCAACTGTCAAATCATTATATTTCTTGAATGTTATATTTTATTCTACACATTTATTTAATTATTATTACGAGGCGTGTTTTTTAAAGTACCGTTTTGATATTATAAAAAAAACAAGTGAACTCTTTGTAACAATTTTATTTTTACATTTACCATTTCATAGCCGCAAATAAATCACGCCGCAGTGCTCATCAGGCCGAATATTTTTTGTCAAAATAAAACTTGTCTAAAATTTTTTTTTTTTTGCTATGTTAGAAAGAAATTATAATTTACTAACGAAATATTACATCCCGCATCGATTGTTATATATATGATTTTAAGTTAAAACAGTTTTCGAAATTTACTGATAAATCGGTTAAAAGTATTTGGAAACTTGATAAAATATTCCGGGATAACTAAAACAGATGTCAGTGTGTTCCGTTTTTTGCCAAATTGTCAATACAAGTCAATGCGGCGCAATAACACATCACAAAACATTCTTCAAAGATATCTCATCTCTGGCAATACGCGCACTGCGCCGTTTGCCTAGATATCTCATCTGTGGCAACCATCGAGTTAAAGACCATAGTTTTATTTACTTTTCCACATAATAACCACCAATATTAAAACACTTGTCATATCGAACTATAAGCTATTGTATTCCGTCGTGATAGAAGTTTGACGCCTGATTATTTTCAGTGTTATAATGCTGAAGGTGATGATTATTGAAGCCAAATTGTCACAGGCGATGAAACATGAGTGGCCTACGTTACACCAGAAACAAAACAACAATCCATGGAATGGCGGCATTCAACATCGCCCAAGAAACTGGAGGCAAAAAATTCTGTCCCACAACACGGTATACATGATTTTTCAGGCTGAAATCGTCTGCTTAAACTTCACATATATATTTTTTTAATAATAAAAGATTTGGTATAATTACTTGTAGGTATATCCAAGAGTTTCCTCTCACACCGAGCGTCCCACAGCTGCACCACCCTGGCCGCTCCTGCCACCGCCAGCGTCTGGCTCAGCTGCTGCCACTCCATCACAAGTCCAGGCCCTGAACATAATTAGAAAATCATTGTTTTATTTTTTAACATGTTAACTGCGGAGCACTGACCGGAACAGTGGTGAGGGAAGAACCCAAACGGCGGACCCCTGTCCAGGTCAGGCATATACCATTCGGTACAACAAAACATGTGGACAGGCATCTCACCTACGGTACGTATGAGTGAAATAAAATACGGCCCGTATGAGTGGAACAAAACATACACGTAAGTCATTTCTACGCATGTCAGCGGAGTCATTTGCAACACAGAGAATAAAATCACTTTAACTCGCACGAAAATTCAAAATATTATTTTATTCGTAGACGGCTCAAAAGCGCAAAAAACATTGTATTATTATAGATTTTTTAAGGCAAGCCCGGCTTTTCGGGTTGTATGGAAGTACCGCCACTGGCGTGGAGGAGCTGTTTTGAGCTACCAGGGACAGAGACGCCTACTCTCTGTGATTGTAAACGTCGGGGAGACCTGACATGACACCGGAAAAAATAAAATAAAAAAAGTTTATTAAAAATGATTTAACAACCATGAAGACATCACACAGCCCCATTCTGTCAATAATGTCATTGACGACCTCCGTGGCAGAGTGGTAAGAGTTCTGACTGCCATTCTTCACAGATTCTCGGCGACGGCAGTGTGATTGTCACACTGTCTTTGATTTGGTGAAGAATTCACGTGACAATAAAATGGCGATAAATTAGCTTCCTATCATATGTCACGAGAATCAATATAATAACTAAAAACAAATTATATACAGTAATTGGGTTCAAACAACCTTGTGATTTACCTTGCCCTTTAGGGAATTGTACGGGCTCAGGTAACGCCTTCCAAGCTGTGACGAGCCGCGCGTCCCTCAGGGAAGACATCCCCGGACCAGGTCCCGCCCGGTACAGCACCACAGCTCCACAAGAGGTGCCGCACAGCAGAAGGCGGCTAGTGTCGTGCGCATTCACGTACTGCAGCGAGGTCAGAAGCGTGTCCCCGTGCCACTGCCCGTAAGACAGCTTGGCGCCGGTGCCCCAATCCCAGAGACTATAAAAATACATTGCAAACATTTTAATTATTTAGTAGATTTCATTCAATTCGAGGAGAATATTTGCAATAGTGTGAGTGACAGAGCATTTAAAAATAACTATACTCTGTTTTAATTTTATTTTTTATGAGTAGAAAAAGCAAATTTCAATTTTTTTTTTTATTAAATACAGTAGATCTCCAATTATCGGAACTCCGACTGTCGCTGATTATCCAAATCGCTTTCAGAATTTCGAGACAGAAAAAAAAATTCGATTTGCCGATTCTATTTTATCTCATTTATCAAAACAACAAAAAAAGTACTTTTCAAATCAAATCAGTTGGTTTCATCAATAGACATTACAAAATTAAGGTTTAAGGCATCTATTGAGAACAGGTACAACGTACAACATAATACCAGGAACGCATGAGAGATGGTTCGACATTAAGAAGACGATATACTCTCCAAAATCAAGAGTATTTGCCTTCTCAGCGTACTTTCACTAATACGAAAAATGTCGATCTACGAGGAGACCGCATTCAGCAGATTAATTGCCCTTCCGACCAGTGTCACCAGAGGCAGGTTAGTTTTGGCGGCCAATTGGTTAAACAATCTATGCTGTCGCTGTCGGAGATACCTATCAGGGACAAAAAGCTGCCTCCAGCACGACCGAGTTATCGAAATATCCCCTGAGTAATGTAAAGAAATGGATTATGAGATGCCCATCTATAAGCTAAATTGCTCAAATATTTTAAAATGCAGATAATTAAAATTTATAAGATTCTGTTAAAATATGAATTCAACAAATATTCACCCGAAAGAATCCTTTGTCGCCACAGCAAACTGCTGATCGTAAGGATGGAAGATGATCACGGAGGGAGGCAGGAGGCTTCTGGTGTAAAACACTTGGCTATCCATCTTGTACACTGGTATCCGAAGAAGTCTTTCTAATGGACATAAAAAAAAGTTTTAATGTACCTCATGATATGGCATATATTTGTTATTTCTTAAAACACGAATTGTTTCACATCTTAATCGGTTAGGTGCCTTAACCCTTTATTGCAGTGATGGAAATTTCCATCAAACCATTCAAAAGAGAAAAAGGTATCAAAATGTTAAAGTATAGATTTTTTTTTGTGTGGCAACTTTCTAAAAGACTAACGAATGAAACGGAACGCATTCAATTGAAAAATAAAACAACGTGTCATTCAAAATTGTTTTTCGGAAGTATGTTTAATCGCGGCCTGAGAGCGACATATCGCCCAGGAATGACACATCGCCATCCGTGTGCTAACTAACTCGGAGAACACAGCGCGTGTGTCTATCCCTCTCTCACTGTCACAATGCCCGCGCAAGCCCAAAAAATACGTATCGCAGACCAAGGATGGCGTACGGCCGGGAATGTCCCATTCGCTCTCACATTACCGGCAACACGAACAGTGTAGAAGGAGTTAAACATACATTACCCAACACACATTTGATGGAGACCCTAACAATCTCTGAAACGTCAGTCCGGAGAGACGAGCTACACAGATTTTTCCAAAATCCCAAAGACATATTGCTACCAACCGTGAAAATCTACGCAAAAATATATAGCCAGTAATTTGATTCATCAGCAAAATGTAAATATAAAAACAATATTAAGTATCTTACTTCGTTTGTCCCTCGCGCCTTTATTCCTTTCGTACCTCCAATTTCTCTCATGGTACATTTGGCTCTCTATATCCTGCAGAAAAAATATAAAAAATTAATGCTTTCCGATGTAATCAAAATATTTTTGCAGCATTCTCCAAAGTGATCACAAAGCAGTCACCTATACTGTGGCGTTTCGATAAGGAGGCATATGTCATGAAATCAAAAAATAAGTGTGCAGTTTTGCCTTAAAATATCAACGGAAGGTTTGAAGAAATGTATGACTAGAAAAAAATGGTTGTAGATTATTTTTAAATAGCAATATTGATCGCTTCCTCTTCAGTAGTTTCAATCCATTGGTTTGCAGCAAAGTGTTACATTTTTGCTGGATCTTGGGATGCCACTCGAGCCAATATTTTAGTACATATATATATTTTAGTACATTTGTTACCCGCTTTTACATTTTTTTTACGCAATTAACGTCCGAAATATTCAAAACATGTGAGTTATGCGCGCTTAACAATGAGTCGGTGCAGAAGACACATTTATTTGGACGTGATTGGTCAGAGAATGACCTTGTTACTGTTCGACATATTTCAATTTGCCGGTTAACACCTTTCCTTCTGTAGTTTTCGACTCGATTTGTAGCGCTGTTTTTTTTTTTTACATTATTCGCAATCATCATATGTAGTTTTAAAGTTTTTTGTTTTGTTTTATTTATTAAGTTAATTACAATGTTTTCTTTCTTTTTACACCTGTTTCGCTTCGGTTCGCGCATTTTGCGAACTAATCAACGGAATTTTTTTAAACAAATCAAATTATTTTGAATGTTGTTTTTTTTTGATACCCACCATTTACTTTTTATTCAGTGCCTTAAAAAACATAAAATAGCATATCCTATCGCCAAAACTCTATTTAGCTCTCCCGATACACCTCTCCTTTCAAGTTATTGATGACATGTATCTCTTTACTGAAGGTACGTTATTGCATTTTTATGTACCTTCTGCCGCTGATCATCATTGGAGGTGCCAGCAAAATGGCTGCTAGCCCACTGCACAAACTGCGTGGACACTATCGGGCGTCGGGCGCCCCCTGTGGGCTCTGCACTGGGTCCTCGCCCAGCCCCTTCCTCCGATATGGTAACTGGCGGAAGGATGGACTTGCGATTGCGGTTGCCTGTGGAAAAAATATATACAATACTAGCGAACCAGAACATACCGCCACCTACCGGGTCCAATTGTGAATTTAAACCATCCAGCGACCCACTCAAACACACACAAAATTTCATCAAAATTGGTTCAACCATTTAGGAGTTCAACTACATACGCCCATACAGAATAATTATGTATATAAAGATAACAACCCAAAGGAAATTAATTAGTGTATAAACGAATTCTCGTTCTCTCAAATAGTAAGATATTGATGACATATACGAAAGATCATTATTTCTGTTTGTAAAACATAAAACTACTTACCAGGTAAAGGCAAGGTTCTTGCATGGTCATTAATGTAGACACCTCGTGTGTTGGGAGAGGGAGGCAGAGAAGAACTGCTTCCGGAGTTTCCGTTTCCTCCAAACCTCCCCTCCACACACAATTCCCTGGACGTACTCAGTTCCAGAACCTGGGGATGAATAATGCCATTTAAAAAATGACAAATTAAACATTTGACGGCCACCGAGCCGCTGGTCCGATCAATTCGGGGCGTTGACTGGCCTCTCGATAGCTGCAGTCTGGAGACTGACCAGGGACGGGCCTTGGTGGATGGTTTACGGCGTGGGTCGGCAACCTTTTGTTGTGAAAGGGCCAAATATTTGACGAGGGATTAGTGCAGACCGCACTTAGGTCGCATGTCATTACAGTATACCTACAATATTTAACCTAACTAACCAACCATCACGCCGTCTCTCCGAAGGAGTAGGCAGAAAGAATGGACTGCCACACAATAACTGATGTGGCACTCCATCCTTCTCATTTCGTCCCCACAGGAGACACGGTGTGATGGGTTGCGAACCTCATCGCCACCAATAGGCATCTCCCACTCCTACAATATTTATGTATAAATATTGTAGTTTTAAAAATAAAATTTTCTCTTTCATTTCATTCTACTCTCATCCATTTGTTCCATATGTCCAAACTGTCTCAGGGATCCTTTTTTAATTTTATCCATGATGCAGCCATCTGCCTTACATTTCTTTCTTATTTCATCGTTCGGTATTCTATCATACAACATTTTCCGGCACATTCTTCTTAGTGATCTCATTTCTATGGTGTTTATCCTGCTTTCATCCTTTTGCCAGCTCCAAGCTTCACTTCCATACATGAGGGTTGGCACTAGAACTCCATTGTGTATTGCCGTCTTTGCTTCCGTGGATATATTTCTATTCGCAGTAATGACTTTGAGTGCGCCATTTATTAATATGTTAATAAAAGCAATGAGATTTTGAGACACGTAGTATTGCGTCTAAAAGTGAATCCAATAACCGAGAACGGTGTTTGTTTTTTCGATAACTCAGAATTGAAAATTATATCTATGATATCGTTCGTCACGTGCGGTGAGAATCTTGCGGGCTGCACCAAGAAGCCGCTGATTGCCGACCCATGGTTTACGGGATGGACACAACCCTCAATCATGTAGAGTATGTTGAAGAAGCTTCTATATCAGCAACTTTAGTTTGTTCTCTGATCACAACATCAAATGTATGATCTTTAAGTTTTATTCCGAGTATGCCTGTTTGCAGATTAACTATCAGTGTCATGGTCTCCGCTCCATAAGTCAAAACAGGTAGGATACACTTACAGGATACGGGAAACTTGAATACAATTTACAGGGATTTTAACATTTAAGAACATATGACAGGTGTTCAAATGCAATTGTTTTTTTTAATTACCTGTTTTTTAATATAATTGACTATCTTTTTACACATTTCAGACACGTGTGGATGAGGGTCCGAACGCATGGACAGAAGCACCATCCATAGTTTGGTGTACACCGATCCAAAACCTGAAAATAGTAAGCTTCACTCAATACTCGAAACATGAATTTTACTTCTATATCTTAATATAAATAGGCAAAAACATCAAGAAAGAATGCAATAGTATTTTTAATACAAGAGAGCGAGAAAGGAATAGTTTGATTCTCTCCGAAAGTAATTTGAAATGCACTCGATGCATTCTGGATTTTTTTGAATTTTGTTCAGATTATTTTTGTATGACAGTAGTGTAGAAAACAAAAGGAGAACAATTTGGTATTGTTAATTGTAAATTTTTTTACGTGGGTGAAAAAAAATTATTAACATTATAACTGATTTAAAAATAAAATTATGTTTTTATCAATTCCCCCCAATTAACATTTTCCCTCCATTTACGTTTTTTTTTTTTCTCAGTCCCTTAAAAAAACGTAAAATAGGGATTTCACTGTATATTATATTTTAACCTGTTCTCAATAGTTGCCTTAACTATAACTGTTGTTTGTAATAGCTTTTGAGAAAATAAACTGATTTGATTAGATATTTGGTACTCTATAATGTATCATTTTCTCACACATTCTTCTCAGTGATCTCATTTCTACCACAAGTATTTTTTTTATTACTCGTTTCTAAAACATCAGTATTTTGCTAAGCCATACCTATAGTGGGCAGTCCTTGAAGTGTGCCGGGAGATCCCATGGTGTAAATGGAGCTGGCGCTAGGCACACGAGTAAGGCCCAAGGGACTAGAAGGCAAGCTGGTGTCCAGGGCATCACGCCCCGTGTCTATGGTCACACTCGAATACATACGGACACGCTCTCTGGAAAATAATGCATTTATAAAAATTAACAATATAAATTTAAGCAAAGATGGCAGTACATAATAAAGCAAAAAAATTAAATTATTTATTAATTGTTGAGGTTTTAGTTTTGTAAAACTCCATTATAATAATTATAATAATAAACGTGAATGTTTAATGGTTTTACTTTGTTGTTGATAAATTGATAAATGGTTTTACTTTGTTGTTGATAAGTTGATAAATTGATAAACAAAGTAAAACCATTAAACATTCACGTTTATTATTATAATTATAATTAATTAAAGCAAAAAAAGGATAAAAGTAGGATAAATGCTATAGAAATCAATGAGAAGAATGTGCAGAAAAATGATATATGATCGAATACCGAATGACAAAAAAAGGAAGAAATGTAAGGCAGATGATTGCATCACAAGTAAAATTAAAAAAAGATCTCTGAGATGGTTTAGACGTATGGAACGAATGTACGAGAGAAGAATGGTTAAAATGTTGTATACAAGCAGTGTGAGTGGAAAGAGAAGCCGTGGTAGACCAAGGAAAGCATGGCATGACCAAATTAATCAAATACTGAAAAGTAGCCACATTCAAAGTCAGAAAAATTGACGAGCATGCATGTTACAATGTATGAATCAGTGGCGGTACTCCCATAAAAGCCCAGAAGCTCGGTTTGCATAAGAAATTTTGAATCAAAACCTCTTCTGGCTTACAGAGGTTCAGCTCTTGTGGCTATTCTTCTTACGTCTGATGGGAACATTGTTGGAAGGTGATTTAGTGGGTTTGTGGTTTATGCGGGGTTTTGATTCAAATTTCTTACGCAAGCCAGGCTTCTGGGCTTCTATGGGAGTACCGCAACTGGTATGAATGTAGAGAGAGAATATTTATAAACATTAACAAAGATGAGTCGTATGATTTGAGACTAGAATTTTCATTACGAAATTACCTGCTTCCCCCTTTCGATTGCACATTCTGTAAAGGTGTTTTCGGATCTTGCAGAGAGACAGCAATGAAGTGGGGCTCAAATATCAACACCAGCCATTGCAGAGCTAAAATGACAAGACAACATAATCAAAACCTTCTCAAAAAAATCCAAATACTAAAAATCCATATGTACTCTGCAAAATACCAAATAATAATAATAAAATATTTATTGTTTCTTGAACAATGATGTAAAACTCCATATTTTATAATTAAAACGAATGAAAACATCTGTTTTCAGAATATGTTATTATAATTTATGGGAATGTCACATTTTGTCTTTCTGAGGTATTATCAAAAATACATTTATTTATTGTTTCTTGAACAATGATGTAAAACTCCATATTAAATAATTAATACGAATTAAAACATTAACAAACATTTGATAATCCCTTAGAAGGGCGAAACATGTCATTCCCATAAAATATAATAAAACTTCTAGAAAACTGTCGTTTTCATTCGTATTAATTAAAAATACGTTTGAAAAAGGAAAGGTGAAACATGTCATTCCCATAAATTATAATAAAACTTCTAGAAAACAAATGTTTTCAATTGTAATAATTAAATGATAACTCACTTTGTGGTTAGACATTAAAAAATATAAAATAAATATGTAAATAAAAACTTTGTATTTAACCATGGTATGGTTATTATAATAGATCCCAACTAGTTTCGCTTGGACCCAAGCTTCATCAGGGCAGTATAACAACTAAACAAAAACACAAATTTTACATGTACATATAATAAACGGTGGTGAAATCAGAGGAGGGGGTGCGAGAGGGAAAGGGATAATCGAAAAAATGTTTACCTTTAAAATAGCATGACAATTTCTAGGAAATGCAAATTAATGTAATTATGTACAAATAAATACAAATAATGCGAAGTCAGAGTAGTGGGGATTAGAAAAAGAAAGGAAGGAAGAAGCAAATAAAAACATTTGAAATAGCAAATTTATAGGAAATGTAAATTAATGTAATTAAGTTTTTTATTTATTTTATAATTTTTAATTATATTATATTTCAGACCTTTCTGGCAGAGTGGGTTTGATTTCCGGCGACGACAATGTTATTTAAAATGTGATGCCATAACCAAAGACAATGTGATTGATTTAAAGATCATTTATAGAGCCATTCAACAAAATAATAATATATTTCCCAACCTGCTAACAGTTCTGCTCTCACAATGGGGCTCATGTCATGGTTGGCGATCCGTGCCAGTGTCACGGCGACTTGTTGGTCAATGCTGTTGGCATGGTCTGTCCTCTCTTGGCCCGAGGAGACAAACGTTCCCAGGGCGTATACCGCAGCAGCACGCACCTAGACAAATTCCACATTCAAAAGGACATGCACATACAAGATTATATTACCCGCCCTATGTATATGAACGTACGTGCTATGCACACTCTGACTGTACCATTCAGCGCTATCCCGTATCACGTACGCGCTTGAGAAAAAGCAATGTACCTAAAATGTACAAACCGTTAGGGATACGCACGTGTGCCAACAGCACTTGAGTACAAGTCTTCACAAGTATGATAGTTTTACAAGGGGCAGGCGAAGTGTGCGTAGAGTTTTTGAAATTTGTCATAATTAAAAAAATATATAATTTAATTTAATTAATTAAAAACGTGATTGTTTTGGATGTTTCTCGGAAAGTTACCTGGAGGTAGGGCGGTTAATAATGAAACTACAAAAAGTGTATTAACCCTATATTGTTAAGATTTGCGTTCAATAAAAATCTAAAATTTTCAAGTCAATGATTGATTGATGTTGTGAATTCATCCAACGGCAATTTAACAATAGAACATAAATTAATTTAACCTGTAGATGAATATGTCATTTTTTTTATTTTACTTAGGATGCAATCACCTTGTAATTCATTCACCAGCAATTTAGGTATATCCTTGGCTCTATCCAACGGCATTTCTCTTGGGTATGCCCTAGCATACCCTAGTATAACTCCCTTGAACTGAGGAGGGAAGGATTTACAGTGATGCATTTTTTCAAGCTGATTCGGGGCTCAATTGAAGACTACAGGGGAAAAACAAGGAATGTCAGTAGAAGGTTAATTTGAATAAATTGAGAATAAAGCTAATCAAAGTCTATATATTTCTTAGCAATTAGCAATCGATTATCTGGCCATAGTGGATGACACACATGATTTTTTAATATGAAAATTTTACTGTGGATAGATACGTACAAATGCCGCTAGATGGCATTATCACATTTGAAGACTACAGGGGAAAAACAAGAAATGTCAGTTAAAATTCAAAATAAATGTAACAATGCCATCTAGCGGCATTTGTATGTATCTATCCACAGTAAAATTTTCATATTCAAAAATGTGTGTCATCGACTATGGCCAGATAATCGATTGCTAATTGCTAAGAAATATATAGACTTTGATTAGCTTTAATCTCAATTTATTCAAATTAACCTTCTACTGACATTCCTTGTTTTTCCCCTGTAGTCTTCAATTGAGAACCCCTATATTTTGGAATAAATAGTTTTTTTTGTTCCTGATAGTTACCTGCGACAGCGCCGACATCAATTGTTCTTTGCTCCGCCATGCAGAACCAATCTGCCTATTGGTGATGCGAATAGGAAGAGCGATTCGGACATTGAATTTAATCATCTCGGATTTGGACATTTTTAGTCCCAGTGAGGCAGTGTTCATAAAAAATATATTACAAATTCTAGAAAGAATACTGCCTCACTGACGTCGACATATTTGGGATCCTTCTGAGATACTCCTATGTTATCTCTAAGTTTCATATCAATATTAAATTTTTTTTATCGTTTTGTGCCCAAACATATTTTATAAAAAATATATATTTTCCCAATTATCACAGCTGTTGACTAATCACCTGCACAAAGGTGAATGGATTGCTACTGAATATGGTTGTACCTCAGGCACGGGGTCTTCCAGCAGCTGGTAGAGCTTCTCGTGAGCCATGTCCCGGACTCCGGACCAGCGCGCTTGGTCGTATCCCTTCCACAGGCGGCCCAGGCAGATGGCCAGCCACTGGCGCAGCAAGGGGTTCGGGTCTCGCAACTGCTCCAGGCAGATGGACACTAAAGACCCCTGGAGACAAATCACAGATGAGTATTACTGGACACAAAAAAAAATCTTATACTACTGTGATCAAAAAGTAAGGTGAAATTTTTTATTTAAAAATAGCGGGCTCCTTGATTCTGGCAAATCTTTTCTTTTTTAAGTTGGTACTACTGTCACTGACATCTGTGTCAAATTTCATGTCAATATCTGCATTTGCCCAATAGTTACACATGTGTTTTGTGAAAAACAGAAAGTTACTTAAGCGATTTTCACAACGGCTAATTTTGTTGAGCAAAGAAGTTGCATTAAATTTTGTTTGCTGAATGAAATTTCTACTGCAGAAACGTTGAGAATGTTGCAGAAGGCCTTCGGTGACCAGGTTATGTCACAAAAAAATGTTTACAAGTGGTATAAATATATCAAAGAAGGTAGGGAAGGCGTCGATGACAAAAATCGCCCTGAACCACCAACAACATCAACCGATGAACAGCACGTCAAGGAAATCAAAGATTTGATGCTCAAAAAACGTCGATTGACAATTAGAGACCTTGCTGATACTGTTAACATTTCATTTGGATCAGTCCTGACCATTTTGAAACATGCTTTGTGCCTGAAAAGAGTGAAATCTCATCTGGTGCCGAAAAGAAAAAACAGTGTCGCATTGAAGTCTGTAAGACAATGCTCAAATGCCAAAAATTCAACTCATGTCGTTACGCAACCATCGTATTCGCCTGATTCAGCACCGTATGACTTCTGGCTTTTCCCTAAGCTTAAGAGACTGCTCCAAGGACACTGTTTTGACACGATTAAAGAGATAAAAACCGAATCTATAATTAATCATTTCGAAAATCTACTTTAACAATTATTTCAAGATTTGGAAAAAAAGTTGACATAAGAGGGGAGAACTTTGAGGGTGATGAAATAGATTTAGAAGATCTATTCATCATCACCAGCCTGTATCTGTCCACTCCTGTATATAGGCATCCTTATCGTATCAGCGGTCTATTTAATGTCGTCCCTACATCAAAGTTGGGGACATCCTGGGTTTCGGGTCACAGTTCTAGGACGCCGGCAAAGGAGACATTTTGTCCGTCTATCATTGATATGGCCTGCCCAGTGCCATATTAGTACTACCACTCGATGATGTTCGACACTCCTGTTATGGTTCTGAGAGTGCTGTTTCTCACCCTGTCCACTACACTGATCTACAATAATGCTCTTTTTGACAAATCTCAATTAATTAGCACTATTTTAAACAAAGCATAACAATTTTTCTCACTTGAAGAGCGGCTTCCTGGCCAGGTAAGTAATTGTCCACTATTCCGGCCAATACGAATGCAGCTAATGTACGATGTTCACTCTGAAACAAAAAAACTTGATTTGATTTGAAACTGAAAATGAAACTATGAAAGAGAATTTTTTAATAATATGTATTCTGTTAACCGCCCTAAGCATATGAACGTACGTGATATGCACACTTTGACTGTACCATTCTGCGGTATCCCGTATCACGTAAGCGCTTGAGAAAAAGTAATGTACCTAAAATGTACAAACCTTTAGGGAAACGCGCGTGTGCCAACAGCACTTGAATACAAGTCTTCACAAGTATGATAATTTTACAAGGGGCAGGCGAAGTGTGCGGACCAGTTTTTGATGTTTCGTAATTTAAAAAAATAAAATTAATATATAATTTAATTAATAAGAAGCGTGATTTTTTGCATGCTTCTCGGAAAGATACCTGAAGGTTAGGCGGTTAAACTGAGAGTTTAAACCATAGAAAAATATGATAAAGCATTCTAATTTTAAACAAGGATTGAAAATTTCTAAATCAGAATAAATGGCATTTCTCGGGATAAATAAAATGATGATCATTACAACTCACTGGGAGAGTGGAATCCTGAAGAACAGATAAGAAATATTTATGGCCCTTGGCGTTGACTAAATCAGCTTGGCAACTCTGAAAAAAATGACACAAAAAAGGATTTATAAAATGTATATTTCAACAAGTAATAAAAAATATTCTAAAATTTTTTTTTATTTTTAATAAAATGATGAAAATTACCACTCGTCTCAACCATCTCGTCCTCTTTCCGAAGGAGTATGGACCACGACACTCTACACTTTTCTGACAGACTTCTCTCGCTTCCTTGACATTCATACATGTTGTCATCCACACACGTCGATTTCTAAGACTCCTCCATGATGCTACGGACTATAAGACGCTACGGACTATAAGACGCCACCGACTATAAGACGCCACGGTCTATAAGACGCCACGGACTATAAGACGCTACGGACTATAAAACGCTACGAACTATAAGACGCTACGGACTATAAGACGCTACGGACTATAAGACGCTACGGACTATAAGACGCTACGGACTATAAGACGCTACGGAGTAATTAAAAGCAATTGAGGGGAAAATGTTAAACAAGGGAAATTGAAATCCGGGTTTCACTGTATTTCCGAACAGTTAATTTCTTGGATTCATGTAATGTTTTGAAGATTTTTGAAGTTATATGCAATATATTTTTTTTATAATTCATACAGAAAAAATATACTTCATGGATTCAGATATTATTCATTTTTTATTTTATTATATGTGGAAAATTACCCCATCCACAGCCATGATCTTGGCCCAAATGAAGACGAGCAGTGGACGCAGCTCCTTGGCAGAGGTCTGCAGCAGCTTGACCATGTAAGGGAAGATGCCCACACTGAGGATGAGGCTGACAGCCCAGGGACCCAGGGCCAAAAAACGGCCCAGAATCTCCAGAGCCCGCACTCGGTGCATGGTACTCAGTAATACCTGCAGCACCATGGGAAGCTGATCAGGAGGGGGCCGAGACGGAGAACCTGGAAAAAAAACAATTGAAAAATAGAGTCTCTTCTTCTCCCGGTATCATTGAGTATCACTAGAGAGTAGACATTTCCGTTCTTAGCCGCTCAAAATAACTCTTCAAAGTTTTTTATGACGACCTTCGTGGCCAAGTGGCTAGTGCTACGACTGCCACACCAAAAGTCCCAGGTTGGATTCCTGATGATGGCAGTGTGATTGTCACACTATCTTTGATCTGGTGTAAAATTTACATGACAATAAAATGGCAATAAATTACCTACCTATCACATGTCAAGAGATCAATATGATAATAAATATGCATTTGAAAAGGATTTTTTGCACATTTTTTTCTTTTCATTATTATTATGTATAATAAAAATATATTTGTGGCGATGAGGTTCGCAACCCATCACACCGCGCCTCCTGCGGGGTGAAAAGGGAAGGATGGAGTGCCGCTTCGGTTAAAGTGTGACAGTACATTCTTTCTGCCTACCCTTTTGGGAGACGGCGTGATGGTTAGTTAGTTAGTTATTCTATGCCGACCAATGTTATTTATAAAAATTATATATAAAATGCACATACCCAGATCTAGCCAGACCTGGAAGGCGGTGAGCTGCTCTTCGAAAAAGGGGGAGTGCACATAGGGCTTCTTCATGCCAAGCATGCCCGGCAATTGGGCTAGGGCCAGGTCCAGAGTTTGCTCCCAGGCCTGCCACATGGGGTGGTTGGCCATAGATGGCATGGCCGGCGATGACACTGGGGTGCAGTTATACGACCTGAATTCGAAAAAAGAACATTACAAAATGGTACTTACCCACGTTAAGTTACCGCTTAAGTGATTAACAAAGAGTCATGAAAATAATTCTGGTCTGTTTGGTAATGTAATAATTCAGTTCTGGTTCCAAGCTGAATGGAAGCGAAGCATGGATCTGGCAGAAGGATGAGAGCAGAATAAATGCAGTTGAGATGAGGTCCCTCGGACGTATGTGTGGTAAAATGATGTACGACAGAATTTGAAATGCTGACATAAAAAAGGAGCGTAGAACGATAGAAGGTTTTATGAACAAAATTATGAAAGGATCGTTGCGTTGATTCGGACGTATGGAGTTTATGGATGGAGAAAGAATAGTTAAGAAAGTATACGTTAACGATGTGAATGTAGTACAGAATAGAGGTAGACCGAGGAAAACATGGCACGACCAAATTAATCAAATTTTCAACGTTGGTCATGTTAAAAGTCAGAGGAATCGATATACGACCTTTGTGGCCGAGTGCTAAGTGCATTGACTGCCACCCGGAAGGATCCAGGTTCGATTCCCGGCGAGGGCAGTGTGATTGTCACACTGTCTTTGGTCTGGTGTAGAATTCACGTGACAATAAAATGGCGATATATTAGCTACCTATCACATGTCACGAGAATCACTTTGATAGCTATAATACCCTTTACATCGATTTGGTTCATGCTGTCATGATGTAAAGAGCGATTCAACAAAATAATAATAATATGCGTGTATGACGGAGGTATGTGGAGGAAGCTAGAGAGGTATGTCAGGATAGAGTAGTGTGGCGGTCCATTCTCTCTGCCTACTCCTGGGGAGAAACGGAGTGCTGTTTTGCTTTGTTTAATATGAATGAAAACACCTGTCTACTAGGAGTTTTATTATATTTTAGATGGAATGACATATTTCGTCTTTCTAAGGCATTATCAAATGTCTAAGGAAGTACTAGAGGACAGGCATTTTCAATCATATAAATTAATTATAACCAATTGTTAGTTAGGCTTAATAAAGTAAGTGGGTCAAAGTTTTTCTTCTTTCTATTATAACCCCTATAAATTACCTGACAAATACGGCAGTGTAAAAGTTAGCATATTATTATTATTGAAAACTTGGGTGAGACGGTGATAGGTTTGACTCTAAAGCACACAAACCTTAATATTCTATCAGCCAACAGAAAGTTCCGGCAAAGGCTGGCGGTGAGCAAGTCAGCCCTGAAGAGCTGCTGGAACAGATCGGGCGGTAGAGTATTCCAGGCTATGGTGTCAGTTATGGCGGTGAAGATCCAATTCAGTTCACCGATCATTGTCCGCCTGTCAGTCAGTTGCCCGGGAATCCTAAAAAAATAAAATATATTAGATATGTCGGGGTTAAATGCATAACCCATATAAGTGGACTTTGACTGCTGAATCAGCATATTTCATGATGAAATATATTACACGAATAACCGAAAACGCCTGACTTAGGACCTACTTATCAAAAGTGATCGACAGACTGGTGTAGATTTTGTTCCAATATCGCATTCATCGAAGACAGAAGGGCGACCCGCCCTTGGTTCATCTTTCAAAGACTCATCTCCAGAGCAAAATTTCACAAACTAATTTCGAACTACCCAATCAGTTATCAGGCTTTCACCATACCACAAGCTTAATAGTAAACTGACCGATTATGGTTTAGGTCATAATTGAGTTAACATTAGACAGAGGCTTGTGTTAACGTTATCCATCGTTTCACGTTAAAATTAAATCAAAATTCCGCCAATTGACCTCCATTACAGTATATCGGTCTTTTTCATTCGTACGTGTTTTTTGGCTGTTTTTGGTAAAACACCGACTCATGTCAGATTGAGCAAAACTTGCTTTTTTTAATTACGCCAGTGTTCTATTAAGCGTGCGATATACACCACATATCTTTTTGGCCGTCACATCCATAAATTAGTTTAAAATATTGAATAATTACTTGTCAATGTGCTCTATGGTGGCAGGCGGCGTGATCTTGGCAGAATGGTTCTGCATCACAAACCACTTGAGGGCCATCTTGATGGGCGTTGTCAGGCAAGAGGTGAAGAGATCCGCTGGCAACTCCGGGTTCATTGGGAGGATCTGATTGGAAGCACAGGCTGCCAATTGGATGCAGTTCTTGAATGAGGGCGGAGCCGCGGGTGGATTATCAGGATTGCTAGTACAGGCCATCTGACAAACCAAAATCATCCAATAAAATCATATTCCAATTTAATAAGTTTAAATAAAAATATTCCAATGTGAAAATGTATGAATTATGCAAATACTAAGATTACAACTTGAGAAAACAATTTACACCAGGAAAATAGTGAAATTAATTAAGGACATGGGCTTCATCTAATATATTGGAACTCTGGGAGTCACCGAGAAATCACGGGAGTCTAAATGCGAAAGAGCTTACCCAAAACATTGGCTACACATATTTTTTTGTAACCGGTAGTCAAACTTTCATTCTGGAACAATCTTCCCAGTGACATAAAGTGCATTGAAGGTCCGTCAGAATTTAAAACAAGACTTATAATGCAAATTATCTTATCCGATATAAATTTTGATCTAGCCCTCATACTAAATACAGTTGAACGTCATTATTACAATTACGGAAATAGTGAGATCTGGGATGTAACGAGGAAATAGATACTTCATGTCTTCGTGTGATGGGTATTTTTGTAAGTATTTAAAAATACTTATTTTCTGATATAACGAGTATGCTTATAACAAGTGAATTTTGTCAGTCGCATCTTCGTTGAGGTTGTATGGGAGGTTATTTACAATGAATTATGTCATGTAGATCACCATTCAAAAGTGAATCATTTTTGAGATAAAATGAATTTATGTATGTTTTAAAAACAAAAATTAGTGAACATAACTGGCGTTCATTATCAATACAAAAACTAGAATTCTCTGTCCACATTAGGAAATACCAGATGGTAACATCATACATATTAATTATTTTAATTGACGAATTCCAAAAGAACGGCATTTAAAAAGAAAACACTCATAAATTTTTCCTGCAGATTATTTTAAAAACATCTATGTATTTTTGGCTTTCAAATGAGCTATTTAAACTAAACATCGGTTATAAGATTACAGAGATATCAACATTACACTAGGAGTAAGTAGAAAATCATCTAATTACATGAATCATCAAAACATTTAATTAAGTAATTAAGTGTTTGTTAAACTGTTACATAAACACAAAGACGTATTCTTTTTCATATTTCGTTTTTTACCATGTTACGTAATAGGTGCAATAACCAATAATCGTGTATATGCTTTATAACAAGGTTGTAATATGAAGCATTTTCTTAAGATGATCAATTTAATTAAATTTAAAACCGCCACTCTATAAATCATCCAATTAATAACTATTATTAGATATGAAAAAAATTGGTTTGTAGCGTGTACCTCATAATCCCTTTGGTGTTGCTCTGCAAATATCTTGAACTGCTCTATGATGACCCCCGCATTAGAGCAGTCATACACATAAAGCGAGGGAGCCCCCATCCACGTCTGGAGCTCGTACACGGACAGGGGGATATACTGTGTGTACGCCTGGAATATTAAAACAATACAAAAATAGATAAGTGGGATAGATAGATACTATAAGATAGGGACATAGCCAAGATCCCAGAAAACATAGCAATATGAATATCAAATGAATTTAAAAAATACATATTGGTAACTCACTCTGTTAAAAACCCATATTTCTCCTTGGCTAGTAGGCTTGGGAACACCGTGTCCATTGTAGTGAAAGAGAACCCTTTCGTCCTTTGCATTTCTTCTTAAGGAACAGCATAATTTTTTAACCTGAGAACACATAAAATTATCTTCTATATCTCTTGCCACCATGTTGATATAATAAGATGCAACATATTGTCAAAAACTATCGAAATTACATTGATTTTTAAAAAGTATCGTTGGTCAACCAAAATGCGTCGCTATGCAGGGTGACACTTGTCATACACTTGCACTCTAGATATATATTTTTTCGGGAATTCGCCACCTTTTTTTATTAAAATGCCTTCCAGGTTCACTGTTCTACCTCATGAGAAACCATAAATCATATGCTCCATTTTGGTTCTACAACTGGTTTGCTAAACAATCGGTATTCGGTACGTCAAAGAAACGCCAGATCGGCCAAGAACCTCGCCGCTGTCCGTGAAAGTGTGCAGGAGAATCCGAGGCAGTCAATTCCTCACTGTGCATAAGAATTCGGCCTTTCGCAGACTTCAACATGGCTAATTTTGCATGGGGACTTGGCCTGCACCCGTACAAGATCCAACTGAGCCAGGAGCTCAAAATTAATTACCATGGACAATGTCATTTGTTCGCTGACTGGGCTTTGGAGCATTTGGAAGAGGACCCCAATTAGATGAAAAATTATCTTTAGCGACGAGGCGGATTTTTGGATGAATGACTACATTAATAAGCAAAATAGCAGCACATGAGGCGAAGGCAACCCACATGAGTGGTCCGTATTGGTCCGTACCGATTTCCTTTGGCTTGAATCGAATATGGACGTAGAAGACATATGTTCCAACAGGACGGTGTTACGTGCCACACAGCGAACATCGATCCGTCCTTATTGGAAAACCCTATATATTCTTTATCATACTACCTTCATTCATTCTTTCCATGTGTCCATCTTAATGACTCTTTCATTACTTTCATTTATTATCAAAATACATAATACTACTGATATTACTAAACCAGATTTTTGTTTTGTTACACAACAGTTTAATATATATTGATAAATAGATGCTTCATTGTTTTTTTTATTTGAGATCATTATTTTTTGCACACCCGCCCATAATTCATGACCGCATTATGACTTATTTCTAGAGAAAGGGTACTCGAGATAAGGCCCAAATGAAATTATGTAAACACTTTTAAAAAATTGCCGTATTCCATTTAGATACAATTTGACCTTCGAGGTCATTCTTTTGATCAAACATTTTGTTGTCTTTCATGTTATTGAAACATTTATATGTGCTAGAATGTTTAACAGTTTTAATTACGGTTTTGTAATTAGGTAATAATCGTTTCATTATGTTATGATAGATTGATTACACTTCAATCAAGGTTGCTATCTATGATACCACTATCTAAAGATTACCTAAACATCGTTATTTATTCAGGAGTAGGTTATATTGATTCTGAGTTTAATTGAGTTTGAAGATATGAAATTAAACATGTGTAAAACAGAATGTCCTGCAAAAACAATGTTTTAATCACAATTCTGAAGAAGTATATACAGTCGAACTTGGTTATAACAAGATTAAATTTGCTTCTTATAAGCATTACCCTTTATATCAGATAATAGGTATTTTAAAATGCTTACAAAAAAACCCATCAATGATCAAATACATCAAATATGGAATGTTGGCCACACGAGGAGTCGGAGAAATCGACGTGCGTGCATGACACGATGTATGTATGTTGAGGAATAGAGAGAAGTATGTCAGAAAAGAAATGTGTGGCAGTCCATTCTTTCTGCCTACCACTTCGGAAGACGACGTGGTGATTAATTAGTTAGTTTTAAGGTCAGCCATGTTAGAAGTCGGAGGAATCATATATGACACGCTGTAAAAATCTAAAGAGGTTTGTTAGGATATTGGAGTTTGGTGGTCAAATCTCTCCTCCACTACGACTCCACAGAATTTAAGATATTTTTATAAGTGAAATAAAATGAATGTTAAAATAATTACCTCATCACTAGTGGGATCCAACGACTGTTTGTATCTCGCTCGGGGCTGCCACTGTTCATACTGCAACCTCAAATTGGATCCTATTAACTCTAAAGACTTGGTGGGAGAGAGTGAAAGTGGATCTAAAACAAAAAATACCAGATTAAATATCTTAATTATTCTATAAAGTGATGATTTAAGTCGCTTTATTATAATTGATCACATGTTACTGCATTTTTTTTAACGGTTACAGCAGCATTTACTATCTGGTGGTAGATCATCTGGTAATATTGCTGCCAAACCGGTAGAAAAAAATACTTAAGAACTGATTTGAGAAAACCAGACTTGCTTATAAAAATATGCGGAAAAAACTAAAAGATTTGTAAATTTTTTTATGAATTAACCGCCCTATGCATATGAACATACGTGATACGCACACTTTGGCTGTATCATTCTGTGCTATCCCGTTCACGTACGCACTTGAGAAAAATTTATATACAAAACGTTAGGGTTACGCGCATAACAGCTCTTGAGTGCAAGTCTTCACAAATATGATAGTTTTACAAGGGGCAGGCGAAGTATGCGGTCCAGTTTTTTACGTTTCATTATTTTAAAAAATTCAATTTACCCTTACCACTCCATTATTTTTTTATATTATTTGTCAGCCAACTCTAATTTAAATAATGTCAAAATATTTTTATTGATAGGTAGTTTTAAAAAAAATCTTTAAAAATTGATTTATAATGATTTATTATTCAAATAAAAAACAATTTACAAAAAACATTATGGACTAATACTTATAGTTTTGCATACTATGGTACTTTTTAAAATAATCTCCAGGATGGAGAGCAGGTTTTCTGGAACAGGTCTCACAAAATCTCACTGTTTCCCGCCTTCCCCCTGGAATATTTCTGTTAGTGCACACAGTACAGTCTTTAGAATCTTTGTCCAGTTTCGCAATGAAGTGGGGCTTGTACTCTAATCGCTCCTCTGCATGACATATCACGCGTAGTTCCCGCCATTTTAGGTTATGTGAATTTGCAAGGATTATTTTATAGTAAAATAAAAACCGAAATCAGTCAAAATCTTACTAAAACTGAAAATAGCCGACAACTGAGTTGTAGCGTACAAATAGCGATGTCGGCTGGTATTCGACAAAGGAGTGGTAAAGGTTAATATATAATAAATAAAAAACATGATTTTTTTGCATGTTTCTCTTAACTGCCCTACCTTTGGGTTATTTTCCGAGAAACGTGCAAAAAAAACTAGCAGGTTTTTTATTAATGAAATTTAATTCTATACAAATTTTATTTTTTTAAATTACGAAACGTCAAATACTCGGCTGCACACTTCGCCTGCCCCTTGTAAAACTATCATATTTATGAAGACTTGTGCTCATGTTTTGATGGCACACGCGCGTATCCCTAAAACTTTGTACATTTTAGGTACATTACTTTTTCTCAAGCCCGTACGTGATACGGGATATTGTAGAATGGTACAGTCAAAGTGAACGTATCACGTACGTTCAAATAGGTAGGGTGGTTAAAGTTACCTGGAGGTAAAGTGGTTAAATCACTGTTTTTGCCACTTTTGAGTTTATTATTCTCGTCACGTTTCGAAGGCTTTACATCTTCATCATTGGGAAAACGATTATCGTTCTCCCAATGATAAAACATGGCAAGCAAAAAAACTCAAAAGTGGAAAAAATTGTTTTTATTCATAAAAATATTATCATTATGGAATTCCAGTGTATTATATCATTTGAATGAAGTTCTACAGTGAGATATAGTGAGAGTTCAACAAAAAAGCTTTTTTTTTTCAATTGAAATGTATAAATATCATAAAAGATGTATTAACATTTAATACAAATTATATTAGTGTTAGCACAATGCTCAAGCAACTTTTCATGATCTATGACTGACCTGATATAATTTTAAATAGCTTGATGATGGAAGGAAAGAAGATGTTGAATTCCAAAATCGATTCTCAACACACAACCAGCTGGAAGACGAAATGTAGAAAGACCTAAAGTAAGATGGACGGATGGCGCGAAGGGAGATCTAAGGGCGCTTGGAGTTGAAAATTGGAGAATGCAGGCGATGAACTGAAGGAAATGGCAAACAATATTTTTTCCATTTTTCAGAGTTTTCAGACAGACAGAATGGTATGGCGGTCCATCCTCTCTGCCTACGCCTCCGGAGAAACGGCGTGATGGCTAGTTAGTTAGTTATTTATTAAGATGATAATCTATTGTTTTGGCGGAAACACTTTGATATTTTAACATTATTAACTGTTTAATTAAAACACTGTTACAGAATATCACAAATTGATTTTATTTCCTTCGAAATTTTCACGACAGCTGATTAAATCGACTTCGAATTTTTAGTTGATTGTAACACCTGATGATGCTAACATTGTTAAGGGAAGCAGCTGTCATGACAATTTCAAAAGAAATAAAATGAATTTGTGATATTATAGAATAGTGTTTTGATTAAACAGTTAATAATATAATATGGTTAAGTTAAAATAGCTTTTTACACCGGTGGTGTGGATACTCTGAGTATGATAGAGTGTCGAGTGAAAATATAAGAAGTGAATGCGGTGCGAATGATGGTGTTATGAAAAAAATAATGAAAGGATCATTAAGATGGTTTGGACACATGGAAAGAATGAATGAAGAAAGAATGGTAAAAAAAATATGTGTTAACGATGTAAATGGAACCAGAAATAGAGGAAGACCGAGGAAAACGTGGCACGATCAAATAAATCAAATATTGAATGTCAGCCATGTGAGAAGTCAGAGAAATCAATGTGCATGCATGACACGATGTATAAATGTTGAGGAAGCGAGAGAAATGTCAGAAAATAAAAGTGTGGCAGTCCATTCTTTCTGCCTACCCCTTCGTAGAGACGGCGTGATGGTTAGTTAGTTAGTTACACTGGTGGTCGACGTGTTAATTAATCCAAATCAAAAAATTACATATCATGGTCTGCTCGTACAAAACCAAATGCTTATTATATCGTCATTTCTTAATGTTAAATACATTTTATACTGTATAAGGCGCTTGAGATAAAAGGGATCTAGAGTAAACCGAAAAAAATCTGTAATGGATAAGATGTAAGAAGTTTCATACTTATACGAGCTACGAATGAAGCATGTGCAACCCAAATCTTGAAAATACTCTTAAAAATTTGAGATGTGTAACATTAAAACTTATATCAATAAATATGTAACTAGTTGCTTTAATAGATTTCCCTGAGATTATTTTTATATCTGTTCGAACAAAATGCAACTAAAATTTGTTCATGCAGGTGTTCCTTAGTAATAACAAGTCAATTTTTAAACATTACCGATCCAGCATTCTAACCGCGCGCACGGTTGTGTCTTCACGATGTCCGGCGGATCAACTCCGACATTTAAGCATAACACTAGAGCCACACAGTGTGTCTTGTACTGAAATATAAAACACAGAACATTAATTAATGAGATAAGAGGGAAAACTTACAAAATAAAAACAATTCAAAGCGAGTAAGCAAAGCCTTGAGAAGCGCTGTCAAAGTATCCTTGAAACTAACTAAAAGACGTATTTTTTAATACAAAAAGATACCGTTTATCATAGTAATTACATAAATTACAACCTTTTCTTTCATTCTCCATGTCTGTTCAGACTTTTTTGTTCCTTCAATAGGTTCACTGTGTCTATTGCTTACAAAGCTCAAGGGAAGTTCCCAATCGCTCAGCTCTTTACTCGGATCCAGTTGATTATCATCAGAACTTTCCTTTTCCTCATCAGAAGGCAAGTGTGGAGGCATTTGTGACATCTTCGAGAATCGATATAAATGTCACAATTCTTTTATTTACGTCTTCATAAAATTCATAAACAATCAACACGTGACAGACATTCAAACATTTTTCTAAATGTCGTAAAAAAAAATTATAACGCGTATGGCTTCCTTTTCGACTCGTAGCCATTTGAATTAAACCATAGAAAAAGTTTATGGATCTTGTTTACTATGATTTTAAAATAAAGAGTGTTTACACGATATAACAAAGCGATGAAGTTTTTTATGTGATCATGAATTTAAAAAAAAAATGCATTATTCTTTTTTAGAATAATTATTGGAAAAAGGAGAAAGCTATTGATATTCAATGTCTCATTTAAAATGAGTAAATTTAACGCGTCCCGTAAACAAAATCTTAGGTTTGTAATTTCTGAAGTGTTAAAATCTTGAGTTTTTTTAAGTAAAGACAACATATTGATAAAAAAAACAATATTTTTAAATTAACCAAGCACATCCGTTAATACCAAAAAAAAATATTTCTTCATAAGATAAGCAAGCAAATCTGCAGATGATAACGTCCTTTTTGCAAATGACGAAAAAGAATTGCAATCGATGCTTAACGATGTCAATGATCTCTTGAGCTTTGTGGATATGAAAATGAACTAGCTAAATGTTTGCGAGACAGGAAGCGAAATGAATGGATCAGAGTAAGGACCAAAGTTGGTAGACAAGATGCACCCTAGAGTGGCGATCGAGAACCTGCCATAGAAATCCTGGCAGACCACAAGTCAGATGGTCTGATAACATCAAGAGATTGGCAGGAGGTCAATCGCACATAGCGGGAAGAGATAAAGCGTTGTGGGAGTCGGGAAGGGAGGCCTATGTTCATTACTGGACGACTAAAGGCTGATGATGATGATGAAGCAAAACTGTGTAAAAACATGTCAACGAAAACGTCTGTTATCTATTAGTTTTTTTATTTTATTTTATTCAATAATTCTCTTGCAATCTCGAAACATTTTACAAAACAAAAAAACAGGCATTAAATACTCACCGTGCATTATAATTTTACAATTGTTAAAGTAACAGTAAATATGTATGTACAAATTCTCACACATTAAATAGCATCTGAAATTAACAGTTATCAAGCAACTCTATTACCCGTCACGCCGTTTCCGGAAGGATAGGCATTAAAGGTAAATGTAATTTTTCTTTTTGACTGACATTATTCTATAGTAGCCTCTTTCCTATTAACACAATGTGTCATCTATAAACATCAATACTTTTAAATCCGAATAGTAAAATTTTTAAGATTCGATTAATTCTGTTGTGGCAGGTTTTTTCTCGATCTTCTTTGATTCCGTGAATTCAAATCATTAACGTTTTTATACTTTCACCACTTCATTCATTATAAAAACATCATTCCAGAATATACTAGTATAATAACATTTTGAAAGTACCGATATGGTATATAAATTGAGTTCTGGGATAGTAGAACTAAATATGGTATCAACGAAAATGATACCATATTTAGAGTCAGTCGATGTAAAGATGAAGATTGATTTAATTTTTAAATTTATCTATTATGTCAACCTTATTTTCTTAACATTTTCAATTGTTTTTAGAATTGATTCATGATACATAATACTAAATAATGTTCGGTACTTTTTTATTATTATATATAATTTAAAAATAAAATATTCTTATCAAATTTACAAAGCATTAAATGTACTCACATTACGAATATTTCTATTTTGATTTAAAATTAATAAAAAAATATATTCAATACTAAAATATTGGGTAAGAATTCTTTAAAAAAATTATATAAAATAAATAAATAAAATTCTAGTATCTACTCAAATGTAGGATAAGATTATAATTTCAGAAATAAAGTAGACCGAATACACCCAACATATATAGAAGATGAGGAAGAGGCAAGGACAAAAAATTAAACCAATTTTTGTACAATTTGTATTTATAAAGGTTATTTGATACATATTAATATAAGTTTTTCCCATAAAAATAACCAAAATCGAACATTTCTTACACTCCATTTTAAAAAATTTCATAAAGAACACTCAAGTATTGAACACATTTAAAATAATTATATTGGTGTTATAATTATATATTTAACTTTCATTCTTAAACTACAAAGAAATTATACATGTAGATTGATACCAATGATATTACAGAAATTCCCTATGAAAAGTTGGATGAGAACACAATTTTTTTATTTTAACAGATTTTCAATAATCATTTAATCGATTATACCCTATACTTCACATTCTACAGTTTTTAAATAAGTTCGCAATTTTATATATTGGACTAGGAATCACTAAATAATTTTAGACATAATTTACTTTTCATAAAAAATAATTGAATATTCCGTTACATTGTTATCAAGCTAAAAGCAAGATTTGTGTGACTAATATAATATTCTTACAAAATAATCTACTGCAATTACATTTGGTAATACTTTTTTATAAGAACAATTATTAAGGCAAAATATTGCAATTCTATTGTACACCGAAAATGACATTTGTTGACACATCACTATTAAAATTTACTATTTTCATTAGCACCATACTCGAGTATTGAAAGTTTTGTTTGCAATTTGATATGAAATAAGAGGAGAGAGGTTACCAAAAGTTATTTTATATCATGTAAAACTTTAAAAATACCACTAAGCAAAGTTCATATTGTCAATAGCATAGAAAAGCAGTAAGCATCAATATTTAGGATTTCAAAAATCCACTATAAAAAATATTAATTCATTTGTCATTATTATGATATTTATATGGTATATAATATAATTGATCGAAATAAATTAGGATATTTTTACAGGGTTACAAAGCGCACAAGTATCGAGAAACTGAGGTGCGACAGGTAAACATTCTACGTGGAAAGTGTGCCTACAGTTATATACAATCATATCTGTAGCATGAGAAAGATCTTTAATAATTATTTTGCCATGACAAGAACTGCAAAGGTATTCGTCAGATATACAGATGCCTCGCTCGTGTCCCCTTATAAGTTTCTCGTGTAGATCAAAATAATTTCTAAGGGTGATTGCTTTGCAAGCTTCTTGGACGGACAATTGAAGATTGTAGTCACACATCATTTTTCCTAGAGAATCTTTCAAATCTAATATTTCACAGCCGGGCTTAATACCGTGAATCAGTTCTCTCGGATCAACATAATTTCCAATTCTTTTTAATAGCTGTGTGATAAATTCTGGCTTATCCAAAGAATAAGTTATTAAATCTGACCACAAGTCCTCATCATCATGTTCTTGGCAGAATGTAATGGCTCGATTAATGTCATTGAGGTTTGTTATTATAATATTTAATGCTTCTTTTGTACTCCCGATTCTACCTAATAAATATACTGTTTCATCATAGAAATCACACTTTTTACAAATATCCAAAGCGTCTTCAATTGGATAATTATCACTTGATTTTAAGAACGGTAAAAGCTTCTCTCTTGCAAACTTGGAATATAATTTGACCAGTTTCCCATGATATTTTCCACTAGTATCAACTTTACTTAAAGCGTCCAGATATCGGTACAAATAGAAATCTTGCGATTCAAGTTGTTTCTCTATGACTTCCACTGGCACCTCCCGTTTTTCCAAGAGCATAGCAATAGCTTTATCACAATCTAATCCCATCAGGGCGAGTATCTTATCATGAATAAAACTATACAATTTGTGCTGTTTGATGAGGTTGAAGACATCAGCATGTTTCAGCTTGAGATACATCGATAAAGCTTTATCGTATCGCTTTTGGTGACAATATAAAACAGCTAACGATTCCATATAGAAACGCTTATCTACGTCAGTTAGCAACAGTTGCTCTATAACAGCCTTAGTAACAGCATTAGTATTATACAATAAACAATTCCATTCCTTCACGAGTCGCAAGAACTCTTGGGGCTCGAACTTCAAGTATTCATATAAAATCATTTCATAAATATGTGAACTGAGTTTCCTGTCCAAAATCTTGGGAATGTATTCACTGATAGATCTCAGACGATTTACATTTGAAAACTTGTAAATCTGTTCCTCCCAGAGAGACCTATCGGCTGAGCAAATTATAGAGCAGAGCTTTGCAGCTTCTTCAAAAGCATTATTCCTTAATAAACGATCCATGTGCAATATCCCCACAGATGAGACGGAATGTTTGGTTGTTTTACCTCCAGCATTTTTCAATATTTCCATTGCTCGAGTATAAAAATTATGATCAACCAGCCACTGTACCCTGTCATCTAAATCATATTGACTAGCAATCACAACATCTTTTGGAGATACAATGAAAAACCGGTTCTCTTCTATAACAGAAGCTAAATGGTACTCATTGCACGAATACTCTTCGTATCCACGAATATTGAGAGTATCTGAAGAAATTTCCGGAAACTCCGATTCTTTATAATCAACAATATTTAGCATCGGCCGTTGAGATTTTCCTGTTTTAGGATCTGGTTCTTTAGGAAATCCAAGCAAAACCAGTTGATTATCTAAAGGTGCTAATCCACAGATGAAGTATTCCGTTTGAAAAGTATACATGGGATCCACTAGATATTCTGGGACAGCTCGAGTCTGCAGCTCGGAAGCGCTCCTCTTCCTGACTACACACACGCGTACAGTATCAACCCAGCCAATCATGAGGGTCTTATCAGAAGCCCAGAGGAGGTTACAGCGATATTCCTCAATAGCAACTCTGCGCTCCCACTTGATAAGGCCCAGGGAGCAACGCGCTGTTAGATCGTACACACGCACGCCCACGTCCCCGGCCCAAGCCACGAAACGATCTTGCCAAGCCAATGCCTGCACATAACCCTCACTCTCACACAGCACAGTGCTCTTCATGCGATTCAAGAAGCTCTTCTCGTACAAGGTAAGTTTGTTGTCCCCCACGAGGAAACGGCGACCGGAGCCAGGCCTGAAATACTCCGGATCTAGAGCGACCGACTTGATGACCCTGCCCAGGGAAAGGTCGTGGTCATTCTCTGCTGAGTACATTCCGTGGATGATGACCTTCCCGTCGTCGGAGCACGTCGCTATGTACTCGCCATTCCGATCCACCGAGATAGTGTTGACAGCCACGGTGTGAGAGTGCAGACCGCGGTCGCGTGTACTAGCCGTGTTGCCCTCGTGGTCCAATAGATGCACAACGCCCCACTGCGAGCCCACACATACAAATTTTGGATGCACTGCGATGCAGCTGACGGCATCCTTAAGCAGTATATTTAGAACGTCATTCTCCATTCGATGATATTTGAGCTTGGGCTCCTCTGGAGTCAAGCTGTCACAGCTTTCGTTGCCGATTACAGCCATTTCGTTCATATAATTATCTTACATTAAAAACCATATTAACGGCGATAGATATTGAAATATTACGTTATTTTTGTAAACAAAGTAAAAGTGGTTCAAACGTCAAATGTAAACTCTATGGTATTAATGACAGCTGGTAAAATGTTTTTATGTGACTCAATATTTAAATAATCAATACTTTGTATTTACGCGCTAAAAACCTAGGCTTACTTTTATAATAACTTTGAGTTTGCCTATTTAAATTATAAAATACTAAATGGTTGATAGTTAAAAGACTGGCATTGGATTTGATGTAGCCATGTTTTATGGCATATTCGGTGAGATTGCAATAAACAAATTTTACATGGCAGAAAATACGTTTTCCCTCTGGAGGCTTGTTTAATCTTAGTTAAGTTTAATTTTATTTAGTGATAATAATTTAAGATGGTGAAAAACAATAATAGCTGTAAGTGATAATTTTGTAAGTGTCAACACTTTGGGGGCGGGATTCTACTCCATGTGATCTCAACCTCCACCCTGCGGGCTTTTGGAAGTTCGTGAGGCTCGAGGAGCGAGGGAGCGCTCTTCTCGACGGTCGAACGCCGGGGAGATAATCTTAACGAGGAGGAGATCGTGGAGTACGTGCCGCATGGCGCCAGCAACAGCACCCGCGTCAGCAACAGCACCCGCGTCAGCTGACAAACAACCTCGTACAGGGCCCATGAAGGGCCATTATCACCAGTGGGGCCTGATGCTGGCCACCGCTGTCGCTATGAAGGAAACCCGTGCGCTCCACGGTCCATCATCCGCGTGATGCTTGCAGCTCGAGATATAAGTGGACGCCGGGCAGCCTTCTGTGCCGTGCAGCCTCTGGCAGTCTTCGTGCTGGCCAACTCGCCGCCACACCGGCTTTCGTCAGCGTCGGTCCTCGACGCAGATCACCGCCTTCCTCATGGCGCGATCGTCTTGTAGTCTCTAGTTAGTTTTAATTCGTTGGCCGGCGAATAGCATGTAAGTCTTCTTTAGATGTTAAGTTATCTTTTTCAGTGTATAATTTTTGTTGTTAATAAATATAATTTTTAAATAGTAAATATTGGTTTCAATCTCATATCATACATCCCGGAGCATATCTCATATAGTATAATGAATCACATGGGCGAATGTTGGGAAGTTGCTCTAGATCGGGACGTGACGACAAGAAACTCCAGATGCACAAGGAAATGAAGCGTCTCGAAATACAGATGTTATAAAATTGTATTCATTTAAAACGTCATTAATGCCATAGAAATATTTGCTTATGGTCTTTTGATTTCTGTCAAACTATTCAATTGGAAAATAATACAAACGCCGAGTCTTTAGTTATACTGAATATATTGACTCCGTAGTAATTATTTTCTCGGTTAATAAATTCATTAATATTTCAAGTTATTTGAAGATGGACGGAGATAATGATTATCAAGAAGAATTAGTTTTGATAAAACGAGAGCTATCAGAAGTTGAAGCTAAACTTCAAAGGCTTAAACGACGTCAACAGGAATTAATAGAAAGAAGAGATCAGTTGAATGATCTTCAGGATTTACAGCAATCAAAGCTGCTCGGAAAAGAAAACTGGGAAAGGGATGATTTTGAGTGGACTGAAAGACTTAACGCTAATATGCATGATGTTTTTGGAATCAAAGAGTATAGACCTCAACAATTGGGCGCCATGAACGCAACGCTGGCGGGGAATCACGCCTTAGTTCTAATGCCTACGGGTGCCGGAAAAAGCTTGTGCTACCAATTACCCGCTCTTATTAATCCGGGAATTACTATAGTTGTATCTCCCCTTATCTCTCTTATGGAAGACCAAGTAATGGCTCTCTCGAAGAAAAATGTCCACGCTAAACTCATGACCGGAACAAGTTCAAAAGAAGAAAATAATGCAGCGCTCAATAGTATGACAGATAAAAATTCACAAGTCAAATTGCTCTATGTGACTCCAGAAAGGTTTGCAAAAAGCAACAGATTTATGGCTAAGTTACAAACATGTTTTACTGAAGGCAGACTGCAGCGGATAGCTATAGATGAAGTCCACTGTTGTTCCCAATGGGGTCATGACTTCCGTCCGGATTATAAATTTCTCGGAGTCCTTTCTGCCATGTTCCCTGGTGTCCCCATTCTCGGTTTAACTGCTACTGCCACTGCAAGAGTGTTGATGGATGTACAAAAAATGCTAGATATTAAAGGATGTCTGATTATTAAATCTTCTTTCAACAGACCCAATCTATTTTACCACATTATAGACAAACCTAGTTCTTCTGAAGAATGTGTAGACATTTTAGAAAAGTTGTTAAAATATAGATATAAGGATCAAACAGGTATTATTTATGCAACCAGTATAAAAGATTGCGAAGACTTGGCCATTAATTTACGCAAAAGGAACCTTAAGGTCGCATTTTATCACGCAAATCTAGAATCAAAACGACGATCGGAGATCCATTCCAAATGGTCACAAAAGTATTATCAGGCTATTGTGGCTACTGTAGCATTTGGTTTGGGAATAGATAAGCCTGATGTCAGATTTGTAATCCATCATTCACTGAGTAAGGCCATGGAGAGCTATTATCAGGAGAGTGGAAGAGCTGGAAGGGATGGAGAGAGAGCGGAGTGTGTCATGATGTATCGCATGCAGGACATATTTCGTGTCAGCACAATGGTATTCTCCTCTGCAGGCAGTCTGGAGCATCTTTATGGCATGATTCGATATTGCCTTAATCCGTCTTCTTGCAGAAGAAAAATTATTGCTGGTCACTTTGATGAAGAGTTTATGTCTTCTGATTGTCAAAAAATGTGTGATAGATGCTGTCAGACTAATAAAAATGACAGAGAAATGTTTGTAGAAGAGCATTGTAGAGATTTGTATAAAATTATTAACTGGTCAGCAAAACAAGATAGTAAAGTAACAGCCCAAAAACTGATTGATTCGTGGTTTGGTAAGGGAGTTACAAAACTCCGTGTGGCTGGTCTAAAACCTCCATCTTTTTCCAGGATCTTAGGGGAGACTATTGTAATATTTTTACTGGTCGAAGGATATTTAAAGGAATACTTTCATTACACCGCTTATTCCACCATAAGTTATCTCAAAATTGGACCAAAATCTTCGCTGCTGGATGATGAAGATCATAAAATAAAATTGAAATCCAAAAGTTTTAAAGCTCTTAATTTGGAAGAATGTGCCCCTGCAATTTTTACAGCTTCTGCGACTGTCTTACCTGCTACAAATTCTAAATCAAACAAGAGTTTACAAAAATTTACCGTTAATTCATCAAAATTATCTGCTACTGGAACAGAAAGCCGTAAAAGAAAATCTAGTGGTACTGAAGTTAAATCTAGTAGTGTAAAATTAAAGAAAAACTTTGATGAAATTGTAATATTGGATGATTAGTTTTTTTTCTATTCTTTCTCCTACATAATTATTGTGTTGTAAGTGATCTGAATTGAATAATATTTATGCTAATTTAATACAATTTTTCAATAAATCACTTATATGATAATCACACTCTTTTATTATTTATGTTTTAAAATTGATTTTATTTTTTGTTTGTGTACAATTTTTTATGTAAGCAATTTATTATTTGAATGGCCAGGTACCTTATTTAAGTACTTACCATTCTAATAAAAAATGCTCTCCACAAATTCTTAATTTAAATTTGTCTTCAATGAAAATACATTTATTTTCAAATTACAGCATATGATTGGTCGGATATTCACTATTGAATTGTCTAGCAATAAATCATAGAAAGTATGATATAATAAAGTTTCTTTAAAAAACTTATAAAGTTATTATTTTTACATAACCTTAGTCATTCATCAGGTATTATTTTATTATTATTTTTTTCAATATCAAGAAAGCTGAATTATCTATACACTGAAATCTTTTATAATTTTAGGTGCTATTTTTAATTGAATATGTATTGCACAAAATATAAGTTTGGTAGTAACCATATTTATATTTGTAAAGATCAACATTTTTGATAGGTAGATTTAAATTATCTGTAGTACTGCTAAAAATGTGTATTTTTGTGTATTTAAAGAATCAAAAGATCAAAATGGTTCCCATGAAATGGACAAATCATTCGTTTAATCCAGAAGCATATTTGGAAGGCTTATCACCTTTTGCTCACAAAGTTCTGAAATCCTTACTGATATCCTGGTCCAATGAAGGTATTATCAACAAAGGTGTATAATTTAATTACCAATGTCTGATTTTTTTTTCTTACTTGTAATTTTTTTTTTGCAGATGAATACAACACTGATAATCCACCGGATGGTATCAGAGTAATTGATATACCAAGTACATCAGGGTACTATTTTTTTTATTTTTAATTAAATGTTTAAATTTAATAAAACATTCTGACTTGTTTTGAGCTTTCCTAAGGTTTGCTTTATATTATACAGCAATTACTTAGGTTTAATGATTTAAAAAATTGTTACAGAAACATTTCTTATAATCGTCGAGATGAAAAATCATTTTCAAAATATGATCCGGAAAACAACAATGACAATCTTCCTCTAACAATAGTTTCTGAAGAGGACCACCAAAATTACGAAGTCTTATCTAATTACAGTAATAAAAAGTTTCTGTCCCTCGTAGCTTCCCAAGTATCTTCATCTCCGCCAAATAATCCTGATACCAATGGATTTGATTCATCATTTGTTTTTGCTACTCCATATCTACCATCTTCACGGGCATTCAAGAATTCGTCGCAAACTAATATTTTGAATCATGAAAATTTTGAAATTCAAATGTCAACAGTGGATTGTTCTAATTTAAAATGTGTGCCAAAAAGACATATAGTTGAATCTTTCATAGAAGACTCGTCAAATAGTGAAAATAAAATATGTTCTACACATAAAAAAGATAATGTCAGCTATATCGAAAGACTTAGTAAGTTTTCCGCTCCACCAAAGAAAAAGCGTGCCTTCAAATTAGCTGATTTAATAACGACACTTGATAATAATGATACTATTGCTACAGATTTGAAAAGCATAGAAGAAAACTCTTTAAATAAAAAGATAACAGATGATTGTACCGTTGACAATGATATACAATGTAGTAATATTAAAACTTACTCGCAAAATGCTTGGATATTAAGCAAAAATACCACAACTCAAAATTGTAATGTCGATCCTAAAAGCGAAAGTGTAATAAATATTTTAGGAAAAAATGAACAGTCTTCCAATAATAGTGGAAATGCTACACTAAAAAAACAAAAAAATAAGAACAAACGTGTATATGAAATAACTATTGACAAAACTGATAAAGCTAAGCCTAAACGACTCAACCAATTAAAAGTCTCGGATATGCTTCCAGTTAAAAAATCTAAGAATACGAAAAAAAGTGGTAAACTTGCCGAAAATAAAAATAATGACATTAAACCAAAAATCAGTCGAAAAGTGGACAAAAATGTTTTTAATTGGCTAAATCAAATTAAGGATTTTGTCGATACAGACCTGTTGGGTGAAATTGAATTAAATTCTCAAGTAAATGAAATTCCAAATTCTCAAATTAGCGAAATTCCAAATTCTCAAATTAACGAAATTCCAAATTCTCAAATTGATTTAAAAAGTAAAACATTTGCACATGTTATTGACCAAAAAAATGTCAGTGCAGATAGAAAAGTTCAAACAATTATCGCTAATAATGAAGGCAAAATGAAATTTAAAAAGACAGCTCAAATGCCCAAAGTTTTTGTTCCTAAAATATCAAATGACTCAAAGAAGAAAACCAAATTTATTCCACCCACTAAGAAAGATGTTGCTTTAAAAAATATTAACTATACAATAGAAAATTTGGATGAAGCAAATGTATTGTCACTTCAAAATTTGTTGAATCTTGAAGCTCCTATTGAAATTGGTTTTACAGTTCTATTTAGGTTTGAATATTTTTTATTTATTTATTACAATTTCCTTCTACTAATGTATCCAATACACAAACTCTTAATCAAACCAATCCTATTGTAACCTATTTATTTTGGCCAATTTGTATTTTTAGGGAAGGATTTTGTCAACTTGACAAAGTTGCTGGTGCCATGGATACATTGTGCTCCCCTAAAGCACTTATGATATATATAAAATGGACAGATACAGAGAAATATTTTTGTATGAATCTACGTGGAAACATACCTTCTGAAAAGCAATTTAAAAAGTATTACAGTACACATATTATTTAATTAGTACTGAATTTTCTTCCATTTTGTATGATGTTTCTGTGTAATCTACCCAAAAAACATAGTAAACTTTCTTATAATGACCCTTATGTATCCAAGTGAAGCATGGAACTGTCAGTAGGACAAAAGTAGATTAAATGCAGTAGAAATGAAATCTCTTGGATGTAATCTATTCATGGTAGTGTTAAATGCAAGTACATAATATAAGAAGTGAATGCAGTGCAAATGAAAGTGTTTTGAACAAAATAATGAGAGGATCATTAAGATGGTTTGGACACATGGAAAGAATGGTAAAGAAAGTATATGTAAACGGAATAATAAATAGTGGAAAACCGCGGAAAACTTGGCACAATAAAATATTCAACGTCGGTCACATTTGGAGTAGATAATTTGACGTGCATGCATGACAAAATGTATGAACATTGATGAAGCTAAAGATGTATGCCAGGAAAGAACAGTGTGGTGTTTCATTCTCTCTGCCTACCCCTTCGAAGAGACGGCATGATGGTTAGGTAGTTAGTTGTATGATCCATGAATGCGTTCAATATTGATTGAAACATTTGCACTTTGTGAATATTTATGTACATGAAAATGTGTTTTCAGGAATTTGGTGATTGATATCATGAAGTTGGATTCAAGGAAAGTGTGTTTTGAGGCTCAAGATGTAATCATGCTGCTGGTTGATTTGTTTGCTTTCCAAAGAGAGGAGGTCTGTCTTAAGTGGGTTATTATAGATCCTAAGGTAAAAAAAACATTTATGCAACGTTTTATTTTATGTAGATGTCGAGAAATACCACAATTACAGTAGAACATCATTTATCCGGACGTCAATTAACCGGAACATCAATTATCCGGACAAGCCGAGGTGATGCAGCGCAAAAAAAGACGAGGAAATCTTGTTTAAAAAAACCTCTGATTATTTTTCAGTACTGTAGAGTAATCTTAGCCTTTTTATGTACATGTACTACATACATACTTGTTTTTGCAGTAAAATTTGTATTTTCATAATCAATAAATGATCTGAAGAAAAAAAAAATTTACACTTTATTTTGCTAAAACAATTAGTGCCTGTTTGATTATCTGGAAAAATCGGTATCCGGAACACCTACGGTCCTAATCAGTCCGGATAAACGACGATCTACTGTATTACAAATTTATTTAATAGTTCACACTCAACTAACTAACCATCACGCCGTCCTTCCGAAGGGGTAGGCAGAAATAATGAACTGCCACACTTTAACCGATGCGGCACTCCATCCCCCTCTATTCGCCCCCGAGGGAGACGCAGTGTGATGGGTTGCGAACCTCATCGCCACCAATAGGCATCTCCCGCGCACACTCCGATCGTCCAACGTCAACAAAATAAATCTAAAACAAATAATATAAAATCAATGATATAAAATAATATAACACAATGTTATTTTAGATGGTGCCAATGTTGTCAGCTGGACGATCCGGAGTTTTGTGTTTATTTAATTTATATTCCACATATCCACCGTTTTTTTAATTAACTGTAATTAGGCACTTAAAACAATCCAACACCAGCATGAACTTTAAAATATTATTGAAGAAATTATTTGTATAATTGTTTTATATTTCACATACATTTTTTCAAGATTGGATGCTTTCTCTTAAACCCCGATGAACCACCATTGAGTTTTGAAAAGGTTTTGTCGCAACTGTCCATTGAAGTAGATTTTATCATATCAAGTTCCTGTCCCAAGCAAAAAGCCGCTCGAAGTCTTACTCTCCTCTCTGATTGTTGCCAAGAAATGTATATGGAACTTAATAATAAAGGTCTTTGGCAATTATTTCTTAGCCTAGAAACCAAAATTATCACAATTTTATCAGGTAAATAATTCATATTCTTTGTACTTATATATATGATGGACCAGGGGTCTCCAAACATTCCAGCCATACTGATTACTCCAGTAAGTTACAAGGGCCAGAACCGTTTTAATTTTTCTGCCATTATCTATAATTTCTGGACTAGTCTTGCCTGATTGATGACACTAGTCATTAGCTGTCACGGCCCGGATTGATGACACTGGCGGGCCATAGTTTGAAGACCCCTGTGATAGACAATTATGGAATAATTATTTTCTGAATCTTTTTATTTTCAGTTATGGAGTTGAGGGGCATTTGTATTGATAGTAAAGTGTTAACTGAAATGGCATCTGTCTTGAATGAACGTCTCACTCATATAGAGAGCAAAGCTTTTGTTGCAGCGGGAAAATCTTTCCAACTGAATTCTCCGCTACAGTTGAGGAGTATATTGTTTGATGATTTAAAATTAGATGTAAAGCACAATATTCACATCAAAGAAACGTCTAAACTTGGAGCTAAATCCACATCAGAACCAGTTGTGAGAGAGCTTTTATTACTTTTCTATCTTTGTATTACTTTCTATTTTATCTATATATTAAGGATATTTTCAATTTTCTAAATCATGGATTTAATGAAGTTTTAAAAACCCTGGAACAAGGAAAGAAGGATGAAAGTAGGATAAATACAGTAGAAATGATGTCACCAAAAATAATATGCAAAAAATATTGTATGAAATATCAAACAAAGATACAATGAAGGAAAATATAGCAGATGAATGTGTCCTAATACAATTAAAGAAGGGTCACTTAGATGTTTTCTACATAATGGAAGACTGAATGAGGAGTGAATGGTTAAAATGTTGCATGCAAGTCGCATGAATGGTAAAAGGTGTCAAGAAATGCAGAGATAATTACTGAAATGCGGGCATGTTTGAAGTTAGCAAAATCAATGATTTTGTATGTCACGGTGTTTGAATGTAGAAAAAGGTCGAGAAGGATAAAGTAGTGTGTCAGTTCATCCTATCTGCCAAATTCTCCAGGGAAATGGTATGATTATAAATTAACTAACTACATAATTAACTATCACGCCATTTCGCCCGAGGGGTAAACAGAAAGGATGGACCGGTGAACTATTTTATGCCGACATAATTCTCGCGCCTCTTCTTCATTCACACATCGTGACAAGCACGCTCGTCGATTATTCCTACTTGAAACATGGGCGCCTTAAAGTATTTAGTTAATTTGGTCATGCCATGTTTTCTTTCACTTCCTCGACTTTTTTTTCCATTCACACTACTTGTATATATATTTTTTAACCATTCTTACTTCATCCATTCATTTCATATGGTTAATTTGATGTATAAAAATATGTTATATATTTTCTGCCTAATGGTGGCGATGAGGTTCGCAACCCATAACACCGCGCCTTCCACGGGGTCGAAAAAGGAAAGATGGAGTGCCGCATCGGTTAAAGTGTGGCAATCCATTCTTCCTGCCTACCCCTTCAGAAGACGGCGTAATGGTTAGTTATAAATTAAATGATTTTAGATTTTCTTTGCCTTTTCATTATTGTATTGGGTGTTTTTTTAGAGGTATACAATACATATTCAAAATGAAAAAAAAAAAAACACATTAAAATAATGTATGTCTATGATATTGGCTTTATTTAATAGATAATTTTATGCCATTATTGTTTAAATATGATTTCGGGCATATGAGCGCCACGGCTAGCTCGAATGAAGTGCAACCGTGAAGTCCAATTTTCGACAATTGTCATCTTTGTGGATGCGTATTATCCACTAGAGTGTACGTGGTGCGAAAACGATGCATGGTCTTCCGAATAAATTGTTCGGATGGACGATTATGTCGACCGTAAAATGGACGTAGTACACAATAAGTTTGGCGAACCGAACCATGATTTTCAAAATAAATTTGCACAATTTACAAGCGTTGTTCTGACGTAAGTCTATTCATGATAAAATGGCAAAACATACTGACTACAAATCAACTGTCAACTGTCAAATTGACAGTCTGTAGAATCAATGTTGCAAGTTTAAAAACCAAACCTCTAAAAAAAATACTGTATTTAATTTATATGAACATGATCAATTTTTAGCTGCGCCAACTAGGATCACTACACCAGCTTCCAAATCTGGTGTTAAATTATCGTCATATTTACAAAGCAAAAGCTACCTATGTCGATGCCATTTTACAACAGGCAAAGTCTGGAGTTGTTCGAACTACCTGGTAATTGAAAGAACTTTATAACCATTGATTGAAGTCTTAAAGTAATTTTAGTTCTTTTGATCTCTCAGGAAATACATTGATTTATTCTCATAATGTTTTTAGGGAACAAGTCTCTGCTGCCACAGGACGTATCGTATCTTGCAACCCAAATCTGCAAGCCATTCCAAGACAACCCTTGATCCTTAATTTATTTCCTGAAGCAAATGAAAGTATACTACAACACTTTTTTTTTAATACTATAATTTTAAGTATACCAATTCGAATAGTTTTTTTTTTTACTTTAAATTTGTGTCGCATTCAAATAATTATTTGCCGTAAGCTTAAAAAAAAAATGTGCGTAATTATGTACTCACGTAAGAAGTAATACTTCTTTGGCATAGTAAATAAAATAAAAAACACAATTTTGGTCACTGTTATAAAATTTTCACTACACAATGTTGGAAAAACGAATTAATTATTTATCATTTGTATTAATTATGGCGATGAGGTTCGCAACCCATCACACCGCGTCTCCCGCTGAGCGAAAAGAGAAGGATGGAGTGCCACATCGGTTAAAATGTGACAGTCCATTCTTTCTGCCTACCCTTTCGGGGAGACGGCGTGATGGTTAGTTAGTTAGTTAGTTCATTTGTATTACTAATATTAGAATTATTATACGAATACCTACTAATACATTTGGTATAGGTTCTTTCTTCTCGTTAAAAAGTTTTTACAAATAATATAGTACAATGATGGTGTTATGAACAAAATAAAGAAAGGACCATTAAGACGGTTTGGACATATGGAAAGAATGGTAAAAAAGTAATGTTAATGATGTAAATGGAACCAGAAATAGAGGAAGACCGTGGAAAACGTGGCACAATCAATTAAATCAAATATTGAATGTCGGCCATATGAGGAGTCAGAGAAATCGACGCGCGTGCATGACACGATGTATGAATGTTGAGGAATGGAGAGAAATATGTCAGGAAAGAAAAGTGTGGCAGTCCATTATTTCTGCCTACTTGGGTAGACTGCGTGATGGTTAGTTAGTTAGTATATAGGATAAAATTACCCCATTATTTTTTACGACTAACTTCATTACGGTCTCGTTTCATGACATGTTTTGGCAATACGTGAGTTGGCACGCATGAAATGTACGGCTGTTATTTATCATTGATGACTAACTTCATCTTTCTACTTCCGTAATAGCAAAAGAAGTTTAACTTCAAAAACATCATTTTGTTTTTTTAGTTTCAGATGGTGATCAAACATCAGTAGTTATAAGAAAAGCGTTCATTCCTAGACCTGGTAACACATTTGTTGCGGCAGATTTCCAGCACATAGAGTGCAGAGTGTTCGCTCACATGACCAGTGACCCAGTATTAATTGAAAGTTTACACCCCGACAGAGATATATTCACGTCTCTATCAATGAAATGGTGGGTTTATATGACATTTTGAATGTTTACAAATTCTTGTAGACAAATACTGGATTTTACCCACTGCGGATAATTTTTTTTTATAAGGATTAATTGTATCTCAATAGAGACGAAGATGTAAATTGTTTTTATGGGAACAGACTGTGGTGGCCGAGGCGCTTACAGGACTTATGACCTGTCGTTGGTTGGGTTGAGCGATCGCTATATGTTTAACAACATTCCCCATTCCACCTTTCTTATGACCACCACGTCTGACAATTTTTTGGAACTTGTATATATGCTAGAATTCCGGGCTTATCTTTACATTTTTAAGTTCACTCTACACTAGCGTCATCTATTAAGATTGGGAAGCATTAAGCAGAAAACTTTATTAATGCACTGTGAAAGTCTCTGCAAATCATACAGTACTAGATTACGCCTAGAGATGTCTCTCCAATTTTTATGCCTTAACTTGGACCAGTTATTTTATACAACATTTTGAATGTATATAAATTCTTGTAGACAAATACTGGATTTTACCCATTGCGGATAATTTTTTATATTTTTTATAAGGATTAATTGTATCTCAATAGAGACGAAGATGTAAATTGTTTTTTTGGGAACTAGTGGGAACAGAACTACTTTATATTTTGATTAATTGCAACAAACTACAGTAAACAGTATTTTTTTTAAATATTCATTTAAAAATAATTTCAGGTTAAAAAAGCAATCTTATGAAGATATACTTCCAGAAGAGCGTGACCGAACAAAGCATTTAGTTTATGCTTTAATGTACGGAGCAGGAACCCACAAGCTAATGGAAATATTGCACTTGGACTTTGTTGAAACTAGCAAAATAGTATCAAAATTTCTTGGTAAACCTTTTTCTTTTGCATAACTTTTGTTCCGTTATTTGGAGTCGGTATGTCCACTATTATTTTATTAGGCGTTTCGGAATGTTTGGTCTGTTTTACAACAGAAGGATCTGGCTACTTCAAGCCTTCAAATCTGGCGGCCATTTTTTATTTTATATATGGTGTTTTTTTTAGAGGTATACAATACATATTCAAAAAAAAAAAAAAAACACATTAAAATATTAGCTTTATTTGATATATAATTAGATGTCATAATATAGTTTAAATATGATTTCGGGCATATGAGCGCCACGGCTAGCTCGAATGAAGTGCAATCGTGAAGTCCAATTTTCGACAATTGTCGTCTTTGTGGATGCGTATTATCCACTAGGGTGTACGTGGTGCGAAAACGACCTATGGTCTTCCGAATAACTTGCTCGGATGGACGATTATGTCGACCGTAAAATGGACGTAGTGCACGATAAGTTTGGTGAACCGAACGCCAAATTTGCTCGCGCTGTTCTGACGTCAGTCTACTAAAGGTGAAATGGCAAAACGTACTGACTACAAATCAACTGTCAACTGTCAAATTGACAGTCTGTAGAAACTATGTTGCCAGTTTAAAAACCAAACCTCTAAAAAAACACCCTATAGTGTCTGCGTCTGATTATCTGTCGATTAAGTTCAGTTCGCCCATTTTTGTTATTCTCACAACAACATTTGTTTTATCGCTCCTTCAAATGTCGACTTCCGTAGTAAATAAGAAGCATTTGCAGGAAGTTCTGCTGTTTTGTTTAAATTATAAGAAGCTTGCAGCTGAGGTGCATAAAATGCTTGTGGAAGTTTATGGCGATCATGCCCAATCGGATAAATCATGCAGAGAATGGTATAGTCGCTTCAAAGCTTTTCAACACGACAGCGCTCGGCCTCACATCGCAATCGCTGTCAAAAACTACTAACAGAATGTGGGTTGGGAAATTCTCTCGCACCCGCCTTATTCACCAGACTTGGCTCCATCGGACTACCACTTGTTCAGATCAATGACGCATGCCTTAGAAGAGCAACACTTTCATTCATATGCAGATGTCAAGAATTGGGTCGATGCCTGGATTACCTCAAAAGACGATGCGTTTTTTGACGATGGATTCATCTATTGCCAGAAAGATGGCAAAAGTATTGGCTAACAATGTTGTAAAAAACTTTCATTGTATCAAATGTGAAAATAGGCATGATGCTTAGAAACATAGAATTTATAGAAACATGTATAGGCTAGTTTTCCGTCAAACGATCCTCACGTATTGCCATTATTATTTTTGATTTGTAGAAACGTTCCCATCACTCCGAGAATTTGGAGAAAATATCGTAAAAAAATGTCAAGCTCAAAACGGAATCCTTCATTCCATATCAGGGCGTATGAGGAGATTCAATAATATTATGTGTTCTGAATCTGCATTACGAGCTCAAGCTGAAAGACAAGCTGTAAATTTTGTCATTCAAGGTAAATTATAAATAGATTTATCATGTACGAGTATAACGAAAAAAACAATGTATGCAATATTTATGAAAACGTTTTATTATATTTTATGGAGGTGACTTATTTAATATGTATATTCTAATGTGAAATGTGAAACGAAACTTATTGAATATTTGACCGATTAAATTGATTTGTAAAATCTGATTTAAAGGTTCTGCAGCCGATTTGTGCAAAACTGCAATGGTAGCCACCGAACACCGTCTTTCTAATCTATCTGTTCCTCTGAAACACCATTTACTACTTCAAATTCACGATGAACTTGTGTGGGAGGTTCCGGACACCAATGTACAAATATTTAAAGGTAATTGGTTTATTATTATTTGTATAGGTATTACTTTGCCATATTCACAATAATTAGTCTCAATCAAAAATAATATGTAAATTGGTTGTAATTTGTTTTGCACATTTTTCATATTTTATTATTATTATTATGACTTGTATTTTAAGTGCGCCGATTTGTAAAATCAACTACTCCAAGGGCGCACTAGGAAATGACTGACCGAACAGTGCAGTCTTTAAATTTTTCTTAAATTTAACTTCACTATCTTTATACTTAATAATAACATGGAGGCTATTCCACGCCAACGGATCCGCAACGCTGAAATCACGATCATAGAAACTTGCTTTATTTGTTCTGACTGGATTTATTATGTTGTTTGCACTTGTTTCTACTGATCGGAGTGAACGTTGCCTTTCCGTTGGCATGGGTGTCACGCAGAGGTCCGCTGTTATACGCTGGCGCTCTCTGGTTTCGAGCCTTAAACACAATCGATAATTTAATCACTCACTGCACCTCAGAGTGCAAAGTGTCACTGTCAAACACAATTTATATTTTACTCGCTCTCGGATTTCAAGCCAGTGAAGGTCCTTCGGGAGCGGCGTGATATGACAGTATTTTTGTTGCCCCATAATCAATCGGGCAGCAGCATTGAATACGCTTTGTTTTCTACTAAATTGATTATTTTGCAATCCAGCGTACATTCCGTTGCAATAATCTAAACGTGACACTACAAAAGAATTTACGAGGGTCTTAGCTTCACCAATAGGTAAATCTCCTTATATGCTTTAGCTGTCTCAGTTGGAAGAAACCAGACTTAACAAGCCCTGATACGTGCGTATCGTAAGACAGATTGCCATCTAAATGAACACCTAGAAACTTTAAACTCTTTGAAGGAGATATTTTTATCCGTCCTATTTTCAAAGGGTCAGAATCTACAAGATGTTGTCGCCGAGGAGAGGCCACCCATATGAGTTCTGTTTTATCAAATCAAAGTATTCTGATATGTTTTTAAAAGAAGTTATTAAAAATGATTATCTATCCACCCCCTCCCCCCCTAGATTTAGTAAAGGAAGTGATGCAGCATAGTGGAGAATTTTGTGGAGGGCTCTCAGTACCCTTGCCTGTGGCCATCACAAGTGGAAAATCCTGGGGAGAAATGAAATAACTTTTTATGTTAAGCAATTTCAACATAAGCTAATTTCTCGTGTTTTGTTTTAAAATTATTTGAACAATAAAAATATTTATACAAACAATATTTTATCAATCTTTACCAACCCTTTGATGCTAACATATTTGATAATTGAGATTTTTTGCATATTTTTATTTGTTTACGAAAAACAATAGAAGACTGTTAAACATATACATTGTAAAATAATGTTATATCCAATTATGATAATTAATCCCCATTATGAGGCTGGCTTCATTTGTAGTTTAAAAAAAATGGTCTCTAATTGTGGCTGCCTACATTTTCAGCTCAAATAGATCTTTCCAGTTTATCATAATATTCTTCGTCAGCATGTCTCCATCCACTGCTGGACGTGTAAGCCTCTCCACCCCCTCACCATCTCTCTCGGTCTCTCGCCAGTGTTCTCCAGGTCCTTCCCGCCGTCCGCAGAATATTATCGCTCCACCTGGTTGGCTGTCTTCCGACACTTCTCCGGCCCAACCTTGGCCTCCATTCAGTCACCCTCTAGCTCCATCTTCCATCATCCCGTCGACACACATGACCAGCCCACTGCCACTTCATCCTCGCAATGCGTATCTCTACATCGGTGCATCTTGTAATCTCCACGTTGGGTATATGGTATCTAAGCGAGATACCCAACATGGATCTTTCCATGGCCCGTTGTGCAACTTTGGTTTTGTGCATTGCTTATTTAGTTATCGTCCATTCTCGCATTCATAGGTCATCACAGGTGACACACACTGGTCCAACACTTTTGTTTTTAAATTTGGTGGCATGTTCGACTTGAAGATGTTGCCCAGAATTCCGAATGCAGACCAACCGAGCTGTATTCTACTATCAATCTCCTTGACTTGACCCCCTCTTCCAAAAGCCAACAGATGACCAAGGTACACATATTCATTTACCACTTCTACATTTTTATCATAGATTTTCATGTCTTTCATTTGTGTGTTAGTCAATATTTATGTCTTTGTCATATTCATTTTAAGGCAAATTTTTTGAGATGATTCATTTAAAGCTTCCAGCATTTCTTGGAGTTGTTCAGGAGACTCCGACAACAGAATTATGTCATCAGCGAATTTCAAGTGAGATAAATATTCTCCGTTTATGTTTATTCCGTGGTTCGTCCAGTCCAGTGTCTTAAACATGTCTTCCAATACATTGGTAAACAGTTTTGGAGACAAAGTATCTTCCTCTCTTACACCTTTTTGGATCTGTACATAGTTTGTCAAATCATGCATGGTAACTTGTAAACTTGTATTTGAATACATTTCCGAAACTGGCTTGTTCCACGAGCTGAAACTCTTCTAGTTTCTGTGCAAGCCTATTGCATATAACATTAGAGAAGAGTTTATATGTGTGCGAAAGAGTGCTTATAGGGCGGTAGTTTTCCAACCGGGACTTATCTCTTTTCTTGTATATATCATAATATTGAGTACAATTTAATAATGAGAAACTAAAGTAAAATGGATTATTAGATACATTGAAATATGAACTGCAAATGTAATCTTCCACGGACAGAAAGCAATCATTTGCACTGCAAATGTAGCCAGCCGCACTATATGGGTTAAATCGGAAACCAGTTTTGTTCGTAAAGCTTCGACGTGATATGCAACGTATCTAGATACAGGAAATCTTTATTTAAGGATATATAACAAAGTTTAAAAAAAAAATTATATATTCTTTAAATTTATTATATGCAACAAACTATAATATAATATACATTATTTCATTAAAAAAATATGCATTAAGCCAATGCCGTCTTGAAGTCTATATTTATCAAGCCGTAATGTTAAATTTATAAATCTGGGTCCGATCGATCTGACAGCTGTCAAATGTCAAACAATTTTGATAAAAAATATCGTGACTTTTTCGAAACAATTGTTACGAATTAGTTGCTGTCACGGGGTGAAAAATGAAGATTACTCGTATCTCACTGCCGATCTCGAAGCAACTCCTCACAACGTGTTGCCCAGTGCTTATTCGCTAATGTAATTATTATTATGTTAATTGAGATTGCTCCGGGAGGTATAGTGATATGAGATTGAAACCAATATTTACTATTTACAATTATATTCAATGACACAAAATAAAGAAACAAGATTACTTATGAACAAGAGGACTTACATGCTCTTCGTTGGCCAACGAATTAAAACTAACGTAACTAACGAAGTCGGCGATCGGCGGCGAGGACCGACGCTGACGGAAGCCGGCGCGGTGGCGGGTTGGCCAGCACGAGGACTGCCAGAGGCTGCACGGCGCAGAAGGATGCCCGGCGTCCACTTCTATCTCCCGGGCTGAGGGGCATCACACAGATGATGGACCGCGGAGGGCACGGGTCTTCTTCACAGCGACAGCGGTGGCCAGCATCAAGCCCCAATGGTGATTAGCTAGTGCCATGCGGCACGTATCGCGAATTTTTGAGATTATCCCCCTCGCGGGACTCACTACTGAAGACTTTTTAGAATATTTCCCCGGCGCGCGGCCGGGGAGAGATGCTCCTTCCTGAGGGCCAGGAACGGACTGACTGCCGACTAAACTGTCGAGTCCTGATTTGCCAATCCGCAGGGTGGGGGGGTTAGGTCATCCCCCCCCCCAAAGTGTGGCCACTCACGAAAATTGTCAATTCACTTCTTTTAACACTATTATTGTTTTTCCTACCCACTATTATTGTTTCTCATGTTCTTATCACTAATTAAAATTAAACTTAACTAAGATCAAATAAGCCTCCAGAGACAAAACGTATTTTCGGCCATGTAAAATTTGTCTAGTGCAATCTCACCTAGTATGCCATGAAACATGGCTATATCACAATTAATAAACATAAACATTTTTAACCATTATTCTATTACGTATTATTGTGTTAGGGGGGGGGGGGGGTTAGATGTCACGGGGGTGAAAGATGAATTTAATCACAACTTCCCAACGTTTGCCCATGTGATTCGCCAATGTTAACATTTTGTTAAATGAGATATACTCCGGGATGTATTATGATATGAGATTGAAACCAATATTTACTATTTACAAATTAGATTTATAAACAAAATACATACAAAAGAAAGATTACTTAAGAACTAATGAGGGCTTACTTGCTATTCGTTGGCCAACGAATTGAAACTAACGTAACTAACGAAAGCGGTGATCTGCGGCGAGGACCGACGCTGACGGAAGCCGGCGTGGCGGCGAATTGGCCGGCACGAGGACTGCCAGAGGCTGCACGGCACAGAAGGCTCACGCGGAAGGCACGGGTTTCCTTCGCAGCGACATACCAAACATGATCAATATATTACTAGTACTTTTATAAAGTAAACACAATGAAGGAAATACGTACACATTCTTTACAAATAGTCCGACACGAGGAGAAAGGTTAGACAGAGTAAAATTGACATACTAGCATTGCGGAAACACAAATGTATTATACTAAAATATTTTAACGCGCATATAAGGAGTAATAAAACGATCGTAGTAGTATTTTACATTAATTTTACATTTTAATTCGAAATACGAGATTACGGCACGAGACACATGCTAACGGCCCAGAAAAGCTCCATGTTGCAAATATTGTCTATGTGCGTACACACTTGTAAACACTTTCAAGACGGCATTGACGAAGATAAGCAGCGCTACGGCGCGGCGTCATCTCGTACTACTCCCGAAACGCATCTCTTTGGAAATAACGGACGAAAACGAATTGAGCGTTTGAAAATGTTTCTGCACTGATGTTGAAGTTTGTGTCGGTTGTCATGGATTGTTAATTTTTATTTTTCAAAATAGTGCGTTCGTTCGCCCAATTCGCGTTGTATTTGAAACTACTATTATTAAATTCATTTAAAATGGCGAGTACTCTTAAAATCGTTGATAGATTAGTGAAGGAGTCAGAGTCGATAGTGTCGGAAACTTGTATGGAATTGGAGGTAAGTTTATCATGAACGATATAAATGCTCACAATGTTATTTAAGGACCTTAATTTTGTAACATTTGTTTTGTTGTTTTAGAAAATTTCAAAAGCTTGGGATGTTGTACGAGATAGTTTAACCGTAAATTTTAACGAAACCATCAAACTTACAAATAAAAGAACAAAGCCTCCAAAAAGAAAACTTGAAGGAATCATTAAAGAAGAGGATGAAGGTTTGTGTTTAATACTAAAACTTTTATAGTATACCAGGAAAATGTAAAAAATCAATCCAAAAATATTTTTAGCGTGTGCAATAGCTGTTGTCTTGTCAATCTATTTCAAAACACTACAACCGTTTTACAGCATTTAATTTTCCGAGGTTATGAATTATGTGCTATTATTTAACACGAAACCATACATTGAATTGTAACGAATGTTTTTTAAACGTCAGATTTTTTAATGCCATTTTTTCGATTTGTTATAATTATCCCTACAATCTTAATTAAATAACCATAACCACTTCTACTTCCAGACAATTCCACACCTTCATTTAGTAAATAAAGTTTTTTTGTAAAATCACTTAAAAAATATATTGATAAAAAGTTATGACAAATCGAAAATGTCTGTTTATTTTGTGATAAATAAAATATATTTTTAACACAAAGCACCCTAAACCTGTATAATGTGGCAGGCTACATTTGCAGCTCATATTTGAATGTATCTTATAAACCTTTTTACTTACATTTTTAACTATTAAATTGTACCTAATATTATGATAAACTGGGACTATCTGTCTGAACTGTTAATGTAATCAGGCACAGTTTGAGACCAATTTATTTTTGACTAAATAAAGCCAGCAGCACAATGGGTATTAAGATAAGATAATCACACAAAAACTGCGCTGTGCATATTACCCTAATTATAAAGTGAAGATGAATGTAGAGGAAAAAAAGTGTATTTTTTTCTTCTCTTATTTTAGATGGTATTAAAAAAAAGGTACGCCCTTCTGCTGAGAAGGCGAACCAGAACCAGTTGGTGTCTGTTACCAATAATGACCAGACAAAGGAAAATACCATACTTCAAGAGAATATCCCACCGCCCGCTCCTGTGGAAGCCGACTCATTAATAGACTTGTCTGCTCTAAATGGCGAAGTGGGAAGATCTCGAACTAAACGGAATGCTTCTGTAATGGCTGCTGTCATGAATAGTAAACTGGTACAGTACACATATTAAAATTTGTCTAGAATATAAAACTACAGACTTGGAGGACAGGACTTTAATTGGGAAATGATCCAAAAAAAATTAAATTCCCTTTTAGCTAGTGCACTTTGCTTTTAATAACTTTAATATCATTATGAAATGAATACTGCTTTAAGATTTTCCATATTCCTCTGTTTCACATTTATGTATCAATTAAAATAATTATATTATTTAATATATATTTTTTTTTTCTTGAGCAATGATGTAAAACTCCATATTAAATAATCTGACTGACGTTTCGGAGATCGTTGCGTCTCCATCTTCAGGGTAGTTATAAATGCGTGTGCCGTGTCGCTGGCATTGAAAATGAAGGAAACATCCGCGCTTTGATATTAAATAATTAATATGGATGAAAACGTCTCTTTTCTAGAAGTTTTATTATAGATGCCTTGAACATTAATATTGTTTGTAATGTCTGTTGAGATAGTAATCTAATTTGATTTGATTTTATACAAATGAAAACGTCAGTTTTCTAGAGTTTTATTATATTTTATGGGAATGACATGTTTCATCCTTCTAAGGCATTATCAAATGTGAAATTTAATTAAGCCTTAGAAGGGCAAAACGTGTCATTCCCATAAAATATAATAAAACTTCTAGAAAACTGACTTTCGTATTAATTATTTAATATAGAGTTTTACATCATTGTTCAAGAAACAAAAAATAAATCGATTTAATTTGATTATAGTTTATGAAAATGTTACGTTTTGCCTTTCTATGTCATCAAATTCTCTTAAACTACAACTAAACTGAAACGGCGTAATGGTTTATTGTTGTTGTGTTTCAAATTCCAATTTACAATGGAATTCCAGTGTTAACGCCTTAACTTTCAATAATTTAATAAACAAATCTATCAAACTCTTTTTAAAAATATCAGGAAAATTATATTCTGTATTATATTTAAACAGCTTATTTATTTTGATCATTTTAGTTCAATGAAAAATTAAATAAAAAAATGCGGCGTCCCGGTTCTCGAGAAATGAACGATCAAGAAATGTTATTGGACAAGATGCCTTTTGTGGTGCTGAACGATACATTGAACAATCAAAAGTTGTCCTTGCCCAAGGACATTTTGAAATCAAGGAACACCACAGTGGATATAGAAAATGATCCCAATGTTATTAATTATGACACCATTTCCGCCGATTCTACTTTAGGAATAGGTAAATATTGCAATATGTTTTTATCTTTTTGTGTATATTTTTTGGTAAATTGATAAATATCGAATAGTAGAGACTGCAAGTTTTTTATTTATTATTATCTGACAATAGAACGTTGGCAGGACCCAACAGAGCACTTGAAGAAGAAGATATATAGTTTTATTGATTTCTAATTTATGTAAATTTTTATTTTAGTTAACATTTTTCTTAATTATATTATGTATGTTTGACACTTTTAGCAAACACTTATACCACGCGCCAAACTCGCAGCATTCATAACACCGTCAATACTGGTCTGGACGTTTCCAAAATCAAGGATGTGGAGAACATATCTATCATGCCCCCGCCCATCGCTCCAGTTAAAAAAGCCAGTAAGCTATCATATGTTATATAAATTATTTGCAAGATATATTTTTGGATACCCGAGTAATAATTTAAAACTATTGATCAATCATGAGAGTCTGCAATATTAGCGTGAATGGTGAAAATCTGGAGCAAATGGATGAGTTTGTATATTTAGCTAGTTAGCGCCCTAGCACCCTTGAGGTCAGCTATTTATGAAAACGGCGTTATACAAATTAGCCTACTTATTATTATTATTATATTAGGTTCTAGATGAGATCTCTTAGACGAATGTGTAGAAAATCTGTGTATGATAGAGCACGAATGAAAGTGTTATGAACAAAATAATTAAAGGATCACTAAGATGGTTAGGACACATGGAAAGTATGAATGATGACTGGAAAAAAAAAGTAAACAATGAAAAAAGAATAATAATTGGAACTAGAAATAGAGGAGGATTGAGGAAGATGTGGCACAATCAAATAAATCGAATATTGAATGTCGGCCACGCGAGGAGTCAGAAAAATTGATGTGCGTGCATAACATGATGTATGAATGTTGAGGAAGCGAGAGAAGTATGTCAGGAAAGAAGAAAGTGTGGCAGACCATTTTTTCTGCCTACGCCCTTCGGAGAGACAGCGTGATGGTTAGTTTTTTTTTTAAATTTTAATATGTAATAATTCAAATATTTGTGCAATTCAAAATATATTTGTTCTGGATTATTGTTTTGGATTTGTAAATCCAAAATTTTTCATATAAATCCGTAATCTTCAATTAACAATGGTAGAAAAAATTCTCAGTGGACCAGAATAACATTTATTGTTTGTATCTACAAATTACTTACTTTCTTACTTTCGGAAGTTGGTCAAGCGCTGTCCTACTTATGTTGACATATTTAGAATCCTTCTGAAATATGTTTTTTCTTTTACTGATGTAACTTTTACTGATGTAACTATTTGTAAATCAGAATGACAGTTTTTTTTTAGTATCTATAAATATTCTAACTGATAAGTTACTTCTGGAAAGTACGTTGCTTTAGGGTACGCCCACACCGGAGTGCCTGGGTAGGAGTCAAGACACAGTTCACTTGTGATCACGCCCTGTGGTGCGGAGCGTATAGTGTGGCCAGTCCCATAGTGCACCATACGTTTTTTTCGTCGGGTGTTCATTTTGACTCCTACTCTGGCACTTCAGTGTGGCCGTACCCTTACTGATGTCGACCCTTCTGAAATATATTGTTTCTTATAGTGATATTACTTTTAATTTGCATTTAATTATTATTATTAAACACTTATGTGTTCTATTTGAGGCCGCCAGGGCAAAAGTGGTCTAACCCCAAATTTAGACAATGGAGATAAATGCGATTGAAAATTTGACGTTTTTTCCCCATTTTTTTTTTAAAACTATATGGGTTAGGGTCTCCTTTAGTGATAAACCTTGTTTGTTTGGTGAATGTCATTAGAATAGTATTTTGAAATATTGGGAAATATAAAGTTTAAGGATATTTTTTGATGGTTACTTATAATAGACCACATTTGACTCTATATATTTTGATTTTTTGTCAGAGCAAAAGAAGTATTTATGGCGATATCTATGTTTCCACTTGGAAATGGTGGTTAGATTAATTTTTCTTTTATAGTAGGTCACAAATAGGTGTGGGTTAGACCAGTAACTCAATTTTTCAAAAAATGTTGGTTAGACCACTCTTGTCCTAGTGGCCTCAATTAGTCCTCTAAATGTCATTCGTTTGTTGTTTTATTTGTGTAAAAAAATAATAAATTACATTTGTGAATTGAAAGATGTTTGTTTCACAGGAAAAGGTTATCAGAGAAAAAGCAATAACACCGCCGTTGAACAAGATGACAGTCAATCCGACATTACCACTACCCTCAATGTGTCGACTAGAAGTTTGAGAAATAAACCATCCACCAGAGATAATGACACATCAAAAGGTTGGTATCATCATAATAATTGTATTTCTGTTTTCCCATCCACTTCAGAGAATGAAGTGTATTTTTTAATGAAGTCTTTATGCTACTTTTTATTAATTTCAATGATCCTTTTTATATTTGATTGCTACTAGTAGTAACTAACTAACCATCATGCCGTTTCTCTCCGGAGGGGTAGGCAGAGAGGATGACGTATCTCTCAAGCTTCTTCTAAATTCATATATCCTAACATGCACACTCGTCGATTTTTCCGACTTTGAACGCAGCCATCTTTTAATAATTCATTAATTTGGTCATGCCACGCTTTCCTTAGTCGTTCATGGTGTGATGAAACTCCCTCCTCCGTGAGGAACCTAACCTTCATCCGCGAATGGTGGAGCTTCTTCCAGTTATTCCCTCTTCATCCACCTGTACGGAGCCTACAGGTGTTTTACCATACGCGAGATGGCCTTCATGATCATCTAAGAATAATACTGCATGACCCTTCGTTATGAACGATGTAATCCAAGTTCTTTTATTGGCGAATACTGATAATCTCATTCTAAAGCTGATCGTTTCTAACCCTTCCGAATATTCTAAACTATCCTGACGATCCCACGTGTAATCAAACTATATGTCACTCAATATTTCCTAGGAACAGCTTAACCAAACAACCTAAATATATCTAAGTTTACAAAATATAAATTCGAATACTATTTCTCGAAAATGTGCAGACCCTGTAAACAAACATTCGCATAATATGAACGATGGAAGAAAGTTTTATAAATATAATTATTAAAGGATCACTGCATTGATTTGGACGTATGGATGAAGAAATAATGGTAAAAAAATATTCATTAATGATGGGATTTGGAGTACAGATTTGAGGAAGACTGAGAAAAATATGGCATGACCCAATTGATCAAATTTGAAAGGTCGGCCATGTTAAAAATCGGAAGAATCAAAGTGGATGTATGACCCGCTATTTGAATATGGAAGAATCTAAAGAGGTGTGTCAAGATGTGGTAGTCTATTCTCTCTACCCACCTTTCCAGAGAATCAGCGTGGTGGTTTGTTGTTAACTAATTAACTATCACGCCATTTCTCCGGAGGGGTAGGCAGAGAGGATGGATCGCCACATTGTTCTATCCTGACATAACTCTTGCGCCTCTTCTACATTCACACATCGTGACATGCACGCTCGTCGATTGTTCCTACTTCGAACATGGCCGCCGTTCAGTAATTGATTAATTTGGTCATGCGATGTCTTCCTTGGCCTTCCTGGACTTCTTTTTCCATTCACATTACTTGTATATATCTTTTTAACCATTCTTCCCTCATCTATTCGTTCCATATGTCCAAACCATCTTAGTGACCCTTTCTTGATTTTATTTATCACGCATTCATCCGCTTTACATTCATTTCTTACTTCATCATTAGATATTCTATCATACATTGTTTTTCCGCACATCCTTCTTTGTGACCTCATTTTTAGGGCATTTATCCTACTTTTATCCTTCTTCTGCCAACTCCAAGCTTCACTTCCATACATAAGGGTCGGCACTAGAACTCTATTGTGCACTGCCATCTTTGCTTCAGTCGATATATTTCTATTTGCGGTAATGACTTGATCGATATATTTCTATTTGCGGTAATGGTTTGTTGTTAATTAGAATATTATATGTTTTTTTATAGTGGCGGATGTATCAACGCGGACTACAAGAGCCTCCAGGGCCCGAAACAATGTTTCTAATATATCCATTGAAGCTCTGCCTCCACCCCCACCCCCACCGCCAGAGAAACAGAAGAAAACTCGAACTAAGAGAGTAAGAAACTCATTTTGTATAAAATCATCTCTAGTCCAAAATATACAAACTTTCCATATGCGGTTCCAATGTGCCAGGAAATGCAATCAAAATTTGTATTACAGTGAAACCTCTATTTTATGTTTTTATGGGACTGAAAAAAAAAAGGGAAATCCTAAATGGGGGGTATTGAAAAAAACATTTAATTCTTTTTTAAATCACATAGATTAGTTCGCAAAATGCGTGAACCAAGATGAAAATGATGTAAAAAGAAATAAAATATTGTAATTAACGTAATGAAATAAAATAAAACGTAAAAACTGTTTGTAAATGACAATCGCGATTAACCCTCCCTTCCCTATGATGGGTATCTTCTACACGTTGCTTCTGATAACCATCAATATCTTTATAAATATAATAAATACATGGTTAAGATTTTAGGTATTCCTCCATAGTATATTTACGCATTGATTTAAAAAATAGTTTTAATAATAAACAGAATTTATCGGGTACATTGGAGGTATTTTGTGAACATCGGAAACAAATTCGCGTATAACAGCGCTGTGAGTGCCCGACACTATATTCTAAATACACTATATTCGCATCTCACTCTTGCATACTTCACTGTGGAAGCGCGAGGAGCTCAATGTATCACTGCCGCCGGCAGTAGCTTTCGAGCTTGCGACCAGAGTGGACCTATGCCCGACCCGTGAGCGTTTTCAGATGGTTTTTTAATGTTTTCAGCAAATAAATCTCAATTATTTAAAAATTTTATCTCAATTATAACTAATTAAAGGGATTAGCTATGAATGTTCTTTAAAATTTAAAATCCATTCTGATTTAAAATCGCTAATTGTTGATCGCGTACTGACTACCCTACACCAGAACGCGCGTTTTTATTTTAGCACCGTAAGGTAAAGGTTAATGTCAAAAAGAACGAAGCGTTACAAATCGAGTCGAAAACCGAATGACAGAAGGATAGATGTTAACCGACGAAAATTTAAAAATGTCGGCAAATCACCACGTTGCACTTCGTATGCCGACCAATCACAATGTCGCCCGCTGACCAATCAACGTCGCTCGCCGAACAATCACGGGCGAAACGATGCGCCGACTCATTGTCGGGCGCGCATAACTTGCATATTTTGAATATTTTCGACGTAAATTGCAGAAAAAAAATGTTAAAGCGGATGGAATATGTAATATGGGGACATAAAATCCGGGTTTCACTGTGTTTTGTAAATTTTGTTCATACAACAAAAATATATTATTTCTATTGTGACTGTCTCATATCATAACACTGTTTTTTGCAGGGTAAAGCAGGTGCAAATAAAGTTAGCGAGTTGCTTCCTGAAATGACTGAAATTTCCGTAGAAATTCCCAGGCTACCGATTTCAAAGCCAGAATACAGCAGTTCTGATGAAGATTTTGGTATGTTTTCAGTTAAATTTGTTTTGCTTTGCAATAAATTTTATGTGCTCGATTATAATCTCTCCTTAGTTATTTATAGTTTATGCATTAAACATTTTATGTATGTATTGTAACTTTTCAAATATTTTTATAGAAAAGAAAAAAGTGAAACCAAGACCCAAAAGGACCAGAAAAGGGAAAAAGCCAGCTACCCCTAAACCTGCATCGCCTGTTGTGGAAATGTAATTTTTATTTATGTATTCTATCGAAACCTTATATTTAAAGATATTTAATGAAATTTACTATTGATGGACAAAAGAAAATTGATTAAAATATTAAAATTCCTTGTGCCATTAATAATGCGGTTTAAATGAAGTAAAGTGCGGCAACGTGTTTTATGTAGTTAATTGTGTTTATAAATTAAACTCTACATAGTAAATTTTATACTTAGTTAAAATCAATGTAAACAAGATTGCAATTCCAAGTTTCTACAATCATGTTTTCAGTCTTGCGGGTTCGTTGGCATGGGATAATCTCTCTGTTAGTATTAAGTTTGAGGATAGCGATGTTAGATTTAAGAAACAACTGATGATTGCACTGCTCAATCAGTCTTTTCCTAGTGCGCTCTTTGGGGATATCTATTTTACAAACTGCGCACTTTGAAAATCAATTATTAGAAAATAAATAAATGTCCATTATATATGAGTGCTACATTTGATTAATGTGTTGACTACAAATTAGAATGATACGTACTGTAGTTGTGAGGTGGTTCGGTGTGCAAGTGAAAAGTCACAGGTTGGTTGGTACACAGTTATTTATTTCGGCACAGACAAGTGTATAACAATAGATAGGGTGAGAGCGTATAAGCGGACGCGTGTTGCTCGGCCGAAAGACGCAGTATGTATAGTAAGCCCGGAGCAAAGACGGGGTCCTTGTCTCCAGGGGGCGCTATGCTGCTGCCAGAATACTAGCGCCATAAGTTAGGTAGGAGGGATGGGATTAATCCTCCTAGTCCCACATGTACGAAAGTTATTAAAATAATTACGAAATGGGCTGTATCTATTTTATTATGCACATATTTTAATAATGTATCATGGTTTTCAATGTATTATCATCATCAGGTGTGCCTTGATTGAGTCCAGAAGTCTCCTCCATTCTCATTTGTCTACTGGCTTAGTTTTCCAATTTGTTATTTATAGTGAAGATGCATCAGCTCTTCAGTTCATTAATTCCATTTTGCGCCTTCCTGATCTTTTTTCTTGTGGCGTGGGGGGTCTGAGATGTTTTATGGGGATTAAATGAAAATTGTTGAATTATTAAAGCCTGTCCAAAAAAGCTAAGATGGCAGTGCATAATGGTGTTCTTGTGCCGACCCTTATATATGGAAGTAAAGCATGGAACTGGCACAAGAAGGATGAAAGTAGAATAATGGCAGTAGAAATAAGATCTATAAGACGAATGTGTGGTAAATCTGTATATGATAGAGTGTCAAATGCAAGTATAAGAAGTGGATGCGGTGTGAATTGAAGTGTTGTGAACAAAATAATGAAAGGGTCATTAAGATGGTTTGGACACATGGAAAGAATGAGTGAAGAGAGAATGGTGAAGAAGGTATATGTAAACGACGTGAACGGAGCTGGAAATAGACGAAGACCGAAGAAAATGTGGCCCGATTAAATCAATGAAATATTAAATGTCGGTCACGTGAGGAGTCGGAGAAATCGACGTGCGTGCATGACAAGATGTATGAATGTAGAGGAAGCGAGTGAAGTATGTCAGGACAGAACAGTGTGGCAGTCCATTCTTTCTGCCTACCACTCCGGTGAGACGGTGTGATGGTTAGTTAGTTTTTGTTGAATTATTATTTTTCTCATTACAGACCAACATCTCCGGTGGTGAAAATGGATGTTGAAGAAAAGCGCTTGTCAGGCGACAGCGGGGTTAGTTCCTCGGGCAAGCCGGAAGCTGCCGAAGCAGAGAAACAGACCAATGTATCGAGTCACGAGTATATGGATGAAGATGAGGTGTTGTCTCCCAAGAAGAAGTTAAGAGCTTCAGAGCGATTTGAGTTTAATGCAAAGCTGTCTACAGTTGTTGGAAATAACTTGAATATGGCGGCTTCGTCTACACCCAATGCGAAGTGCAGTGATATGAACGTCTCCTACGTCGTGACCAAAGATTCACCCAGGAAAGCGGTAAGTTTTTTTACTTTTCTATTACACATTGACGAAGGATTTAACACTATACTTAGTGCCATTAACCCCTTACCGCATACTGGCTCATATATGATCCAAAATAATCTTTCGCCATAAAAAACAACAAAATAATAAAATATGTCTTGCTTCTAGCAATAATACTGAAGTTTTATCTATGATCCGCGTTACTAGTTGTCAAACTTCTTGCTAGATGTCTCTGGTTGTACTAGATGTGTGTTCGACTGTTTCCAACTGTCGGTTTATGTTTTTCTGTACAAACGTGATATTCAAAGTGTTATTTTTTTTTGTTTATAAAATGCTATAAATAATTATATTGCACTGGTTTACTATTATTTTCATTAGGTAAGTAATAAAATGATCACTTTTATATAAAATTTTGATAATATTGTGTAAAATCTAGGGATAAAAAGGGGAAGACCTAGAAATATTTTTTTGTATTTTCTGTAGGAAATTTTTTTTTTTTTTGAAAAATAAAAAAATTCGTGTCTTTTTTTTCGTCATTTACATAACATATAATTTTTTTACAAATTTAAAAAAAATCATGCAGTAGGTGGTTAACCGTTTAACTGTGATGTTTTAAGCTCAGGAACACTCACATACCGCATGTTTGTTATAGTGGTAATATCTATCTGATTCTCAAAAAATTTAAGCGAATCTTCGACGAATGATCTAATGAATTTTGATGTTTTGGTAAAGATTCTAGTCTAACTTCATTACGCTTTCAATACACATGTCTGTGCTTGCATAGTGTAAATAGTTGTAACTATAAACTGTTAAATTAAAAAACTTCGTTTTATGTATCACAATTGTATTTTTATTTTACGCGACAGCTGTTTCGTCAACCTATGTTGACATCATCAGGTGTTACAATAATATATAATATTTTTTTTTTTACATGTAACATAAATAGTAACAGGTACAATTATTAAACTTATTTACGAGCTTGACCCTATACCCTTTCCGGTCCACAAAAAAAAATGTTCCATCAGGTCCACAATAGATTTACAGAATTACACTAAAAAATACATGGGAATTTTTTTTAAATTAAACTGTATTTATGTTTAATTTTTATTTTTATTTTGAATGAATGGAATAATGCTCTAATTATTACATTTTATACACAAATAGTTCGAATTCACTGTTCACTTCCTTCAAATATTCTTCATCACTACTTTCAAACTCTTTGTCAACGCGTTTTTTTGTAATTCTAGGCATTTTGAGGGGTTCGGAATGTTTAGAATAATAGTATCGGAAATAATAATTATCAAGTTGTTTGCACGCGCACGGGTCGAGTGTAACTGATAGCCGGCGGCCGAGCATCCGAGTGACACGCACCGAGCCAGCCCCTAAAACAAAACTTTGGTATCATTCTCAGATAGAAAGTTAAACATTCCAATGTTCATAAAAACATTGAATCCTTGTCCCAGTATACCGCTACACTAAATACGAGCGCGAAAAAAATATGTTTCCTTGTATTTTGACACTAAACTGAAGAAGAAGAAAAATGTCGAATGACATTCGACATAGGACTCACTGGAATAAAGTCGATGTGGAATGTTATTCGACATAGGACCGGAAAGGGTTAACGGACACAAGTCACAAACTTTTTGAATCTTCCAGGGCGATCTTTGCCGTCAACGCTAAAATCACCAGCTTTGAAGCGTCTATACCATTCACTGCATGATTTATCCAATAAGGCATGATCGCCTTACACAAGCATTTTATGCACCTCAGCTGCACTCTTCTTCCAAGGTATATAGAATAAATATGGTAAGATATTCCGCGTTTTATTTTTGACATCTACTGCGCAGCTACGTCACGTGGAGACCCAAGCATTAGGTTGTGTAGTATGAGTTGAGTATATATTTATACATTGGGTATGGAATTTTTCTTTGTTTATTTATTACGTCTAATTAAAAGAAGTTTTTGTAATTGTATTAAATAAATTATGACAAATCGTTTTCTTTATTTAAGTTATTGTTTTTTTTATTTTTCTTTTTTTAGAGTTAGCATCTTCAATGAGCTTTAAGTTCATTGTTCTTATTTTGAAAAACATTTTACATCGATAAAAAAGATTTTTAACTGGATATGGCAAATCAACTCCATTTGATTTAGCTTGTTTATAGTTATTTAGGTTTGTTTATAGTTTCGTTTCGATTTCGAGTTCACCACATGACGTCACTTGACAGCAAATTATTAGAAAGGGATAGCATGCTACGTGCGCAATATCTTACCATATTATTCTATATACCTTGCTCTTCTTCCAATTAAACAGAACAGCAGAACTTCCCGCAAATGATTTTTATTTACCCTGAAAGTCAAAATTTTAAGGTAGTGCTCTTCTCACTTGACAAACTGCCGACCCCTAGTGTTTAAAATTGACAGTTGTGCAATTTTTATTGCAAAGGCACAATAGTGTAACTATATTAACTTAATAGACTAGAGACATTTGGATCTCTTTCATCTTGGGACAAGATGTTTGATAAGCGTATGTAAACATGATTTATAAATTCATTTTACAACTGTTCTTATTGTTTGCCTGTAATTTTTATCTTCAAATTCAAACAATGTTTTATTTGTTATCTTTATTGCATTAATATTCCAACATAAACAGACAAAAACTCTGATTAACTTTGAATTCATGATAAACTGTGTTCACTATCATTAATCTTATTTGTCACTAACATTAAAATCCAAAAAATTAAATGCAAATGATCTTGTTTTATAATATATCACATTATCAGTATTGACATATAGTGGTCACATTTTTTTTACTGTAGCTGTATCAGGTGTATAAAAATGGTGTAGATTCCACATTTAAAGTGTTGTTTAACCCTTATAGGGCGTCTGGCTACATTTGCAGTTTAAAGTTTTTAATTTCTAACTGCAGCAGACTACATTTGCAGCTCATATTTGAATGTATCATATAAACATTTTTAACATACTATAGTTCCTTGCTACCAAATTGAAAGTAATCTTATGATGAATTGAGAATATCTGTATGCTGCAAACAGTGGTGGTACTTCCATACAAGCCGAAAAGCCGGGCATCCCTTAAAACATCTATAATAAAACAATTTTTTTTGCGCGTGTGAGCTGTCTACGAATAAAATAATATTTTAAATTTTCACCTTAGTTAAAGATACAACTTAAAAATATATTATCGTGACCCTCTACTCATATTAAAACACAAAAAAGACGGACGGGCTTGCCCTACTGGTTGACCCTAGGCACACCACTAGCTGCAAATGTAGTCGGATGCAGTTTTAGATCAATTTGTTTTTACTGCAAATGAAGCTAGCCGCACACCAGGGGTTAATAAATATAAATCTTCGTGCTTTGCATCATGATGGACCAGTTATATTGAAATATTAAATAATCTTGTGGATAACTACCATGATTTTTATCCAAAAAAGTCTCTTAACAGTTTTTTTTTTCCCAGTAACGTATACATATAAATAACATATTACTATAATTCAACTGTGATATTGGTGTACAGAGGATGGCTGAGTATGGACATATGTTTGTATTTCAGTGTGGATAATCCATCTTCTTTGTATTTTCCATGGTTTTCCTTTATCAGTTTGAATCGTCTAGGATTCATGGGCTCCTGTTGGTGTCTCAGCATCACATATCTCGATCTCTCCGGAGGAAATCTATAAACATTATTTAATATATATAATTAAATTTTAGTCTAAATAATGTGAATTTTCATTTATCTATCTCAATATCCACAATTTATTTTAAATACGTTCGGAAAATGCCTTAGATTGTATTTCAACTTAACCAACTAATTAACCATCACGCCATCTCCCAATGGGTAGGGTAGGCAGAAAGAATTGACTGCCACACTTTAACCGATCCGGCACTCCATCCTTCTCTTTTCGCCCCCCGAGAGACGCGGTGTGATGGGTTGCGAACCTCATCGCCACCAATAGGAATCATCCGCGCACATCGATTGCCAACGTCCACAAAATAAATCTAAAATTTCAACTTTTTTTTTCCTATAATTTCTACTAATCGTTAAATAAGATAAAATGGACTGCCACAATCGTTTATTTTTACACAACTTTCAATAATCCCCTAAATTCATACACTGCGACACACAGATTGTAGATTTTTCCAACTTTGAACAGCAGCCTGTCAGTCTTTTAGTACTTAATTAATTTTATCATGCCATATTTTTCTCGGTATCCTTTGACTTCTTTTTAAACCGTTGTTTAAAAATTTATAAAATATCCATTTTTAATATTAATCTTAACTCAAAGCATAAAGAAGAATAGTCTCTCTTTGATTAATTAATAATATGTGCACCTCTGAATGGGTAGATTCTCGCTGGCAATCCTGCTGCTCAAATCATCGTCCTCACCTCCCCACATCTCGAACTTATTGGAGAACCCGTTGATGGCTTTGTACTGCTCCGCCGTGATGGCCAGAGCTCCTCCTATCAGGTTCTCGTACGGCAGGTTGTAGCTGGAAGAGTATTCAAAATGAAATCTTACAAAATATCTACAAATACTTTGCGTTCTTACGACTATTATATTATGACACTTCATTAACCAATGAATGTTTAAATTTAAAGTTTAAGGATATTCTCTCCGAAGGGGTAGGCAGAAAGAATGAACTGCCACACTTTTCTTTCCTGACATATTTCTCTCGCTACCTCAACATTGACACTAACTCCTTACATGGCTGACATTCAATATTTGATTTATTTGATCGTGCCACGTTTTCATAGGTCTTTCTCTATTTCTAGTTCCATTTATATTGTAAACATATACTTTTTTTATGGCAGTACAGCATGTACCTAACGTTCGTCGACTTTGAAAAGGCCTTCGATACATTATCGTGGACTTCAATCTGGTCAACTCTCATTCGCAAAGGAGTCCCACGGAAGATTGTGAATGTCATCAGAGCAATGTATGACGGTTGTTCTTGTCGCGTAGTGCACCAGGGGCAAACTCTCCGAGGCCATCAAACTGAGTGCGGGAGTGCGACAGGGATGTCTACTATCACCCCTGCTCTTCATAGTGGTTCTGGAGGATGTGTTGCGCCGTTCTTTCGACGGTCCTCGTGGCATTCCATGGATACGTGATACCCAGTTGGAGGATCTGGACTATGCTGATGACCTCTGTTTGCTTTCGGTAAACCGGGTGGATGCGGAGCGGAAACTTTGTAGACTTCACGAGGAAGCGGCAAAAGTGGGTCTCAAGATTAACATGTCCAAGACAGTAGACCTACGAGTGTCCACAAATGACTCCACCCCAATCTTGCTCCACGGTGTCCCCCTTGTGACCACGACCAGCTTCTGCTACCTCGGTAGTATGATAGCAGGCTCAGGAGGTACGGAGGAGGATGTAGCCAGCAGACTTGACAAGGCAAGGGGAGCTTTCGCTATGCTTCGCCCTGTATGGCGCTCCGGTATCATTTCGAGAAAGCTCAAGCTCCAAGTATTCAGCAGTAACGTTAAAAGCGTACTGCTGTACGGATGTGAGACTTGGAAATCTACCGCAGACGTTATTGGTAAACTCCAGGTGTTTATAAATAGGTGCCTTCGCTCAATATTCAAAATCTATTGGCCCCAAACAGTGTCAAATGCCGTTCTCTGGACCATGGCAGGTGAAAAGCCAATTAGAGAACAAGTCGCTAGGCGCAAATGGCAGTGGATCGGTCACACTCTGAGACGGAACCCAGCCTGCATCGCTCAGGGCGCACTAGACTGGTCCCCTATGGGGGGAAAGAGAAAGCGAGGCAGACCTAGAGCCACCTGGAGAAGAACCCTGCAGGACGAGGTTAAGGCAGCAGGTCTCACTTGGGACGATGTTAAGCATCAGGCATGCGATAGAGTCGGGTGGAGAAGATTCCTTGAGGCCCTATGCACCACGGAGGTGTGACAGGACAAAAAGAAGAAGAAGAAGATACTTTTTTTACCATTCTTTTTTCATTCAGTCTTTCCATGTGTCCAAACCATCATAATGATCCTTTCTTTATTTTGTTCATAACACCATCATTCGCACCACATTCACTTCTTATATTTTCATTCGACACTATCATACACAGTATGTGCACATTCGTCTAAGAGGTCTCATTTCTACTGTATTTATTCTACTTTCGTCCTTCTTTTGCCAGTTCCATGCTTCGCATCCATACATAAGGGTCGGTACAAGAACACCATTCTTTCTTCATTCATTCTTTCCATGTGTCAAAACCATTTTAATGACCCTCTCATCATTGAATGGAGCTTTAAAATTAGTTATTGGAAACGGGAATTTCTCAATGAAACCGAAAACAGCCATTCACAATGGAGTTCTGGTCCCAACCCTTATGTATGGAAGCGAAGCATGGAACTGGCAGATAAAGGATGAGAGCAGAATAATTACGATAGAGATGGGGTCCATAAGGTTGGTTCAAGCAGACTCGAAAGTGGTTCTGTGATATGGAGTCCTCACGAGGCAAGAAATTCCGTTACGCTGGAGAAGGTTCAGAAAAAATTTCTGAGGTATCTCTACATGAGGGAGTATGGTAGTTACCCGTGGCTCTATCCCACGGCATTTCTTTTGGGAATGCTCGGAACCAATTCTCTACAGGGCACGACTAAATTAACCAAGTTTTAAAGTTCGCCATGTTAGAAGTCGGAAGAATCGAAGTGCGTGTATGACTCGCTGTATGAATGTGGAGGAAGTTTCAGAGGTGTGTCATTTGATTCTACTTGCCAACCCTTCCGGAGAAACAGCATGATGGTTTGTTTTTGTCATTTAAAAAAGGTTTTTCCCCCGCTCACCGGAATTTGTCAATGTTGGCGCTCATGTGGCGGGGGAAGGCCGTGCACGCGAAGAAGTTGCCCTCGTGCAGCGGCAGCAGGTCCACGTCGTGCAGGATGAGGCAGGGGAAGCCGAGGTCCATGGCGACCCGCGCGCCCGCGTTGAACAGCTTCCCCTTGTTCCACGGCTCGCTGTCCCCCTGGTGGATCACGAATATCCTGCAAATTACATATAAATTAGACAGGTAGCGTGCATACCTGGTATACAATGGCAATAGTTGCTCGTCAATTTAATTATTGTTATATTTTTTCTTCTTCGATGGCGCTACAGCCTTAATTTCCTTCAACTTCTGCCTCCAACTCCTTCTGTTCTCTGCCGCCGTCTTACAATTCGTAATTCTTAGTTCTTAATTTATTTTCGAGGATGCTAGAGAGTAGGCCTTGATGGTATTGTTGCTGATGCAATATGGCGTTTCTCAAATCAAATCAGTTTATTTTCTCAAAAGATATTACAAACAACAATTAAAGTTTAAGGCATCTATTGAGATCAGGTAAAACATAAAAAATATATAATACCAGAAACGCATGAGAGATGGTTCGACATTAGGAATACAAGATACTCTCCAAAGTCAAGAGTCTTCTGAACGTACTTTCACGAATATGAAAGACATCATAAGGAACCTAAAGATGGATAGCCTCCAAGATAACGGAGTTCTCAAAGAATCCCCTGATAAGTCTGAAGAAATGGGTAAGTGTGCACACATCTCTTCTTATCTGCAAACTATTGGTCCCCAGCATGCCCAAAGGAATGCAGTGGGATAAAGCCACGTATCGCTACCAAACTCCCTTTATGCAGAGATATCTCAGAAATCTTTTCTGAACCCTCTCTAACATGAGCGAGTATCTCGCCTCGTGGGGACTCCATATCACCGAACCACACTCGAGCCGGCTCACATTCTCTCGATGTGAGCATGGAAAGTCAGCCTACTTTCATAAACAATACCACGATTCTTTATCGTTGAAACACGCTTAAGTTCTCGGCATTTACTGACAACTGCCCATCCAGCAGAACAAGTTTCACCAGGCCCTACCAACCCTCTGAACCTCATTATTGAAAAATAAAGTCACAAGTATGTATGGAAGCGAAGCATGGAACTGGCAAAAGAAGGATGAAAGTAGAATAAATGCAGTTGAAATGAGATCTCTTAGAAGAATGTGTGGATACTCTCTGTATGATAGAGTGCCGAATGAAAATATAAGAAGTGAATGCGGTGCGAATGATGGTGTCATGAACAAAATAATGAAAGGATCATTAAGATGGTTTGGACATATGGAAAGAATGAATGATGAAAAAATGGTAAAAAAATTATATGTTAATGATGTAAATGGAACCAGAAATAGAGGAAGACCGAGGAAAACGTGGCACGATCAAATAAATCAAATATTGAATGTCGGCCATATGAGGAGTCAGAGAAATCGACGCGCGTGCATGACACGATGTATGAATGTTGAGGAAGCGAGAGAAATATGTCAGGAAAGAAAAATGTGGCCGTCCATTCTTTCTGTCTTTCTGTCTTGTTTACTATTATTTTTAATCTGTGGTAGCATGTAATTGGTCTTATTTTAATTATGCTGAATGTTTCTTTTATATATATGTTATTGATATCGCTGTATGTTACCCTAAATAAATAAACAAATAAATAAATAACAAAAAAAAACAGGAACCACTATAACCGTGTCGGATATTATAACGAGTTTAATGGTTCAATTGGTTGGACAACCTGTGACCTAACTGATCATAAGAAATTCACATCGGCGTGTTGTAAGAGTCCCATTTCATACATTTTTACGTGTGTTCGATAACATAGCAGTGTTAAAGAATAATGCATAGTTTATTGATGCGCTCGCCAGCCGGCCACATGTGAATTCCCACTATTTTACCGCTGCATACTATAATATACCTAATTTTCAACAAAATTTGACCCAATTCTTATGACGTTTTATTTATTTATACATCTTCGTTAGACGGAAGACATCGTGAGATAGGGCAAAGAAAATGCCTCCACGTGTTTGTTACTTTAACCTTTAAACGCCCGTGCGCCGCGTGCAATAAAGATAGCCCACTGCCCAAGCATTTTTGTGAAATATTCGCGCGAATTTCAACCTTTGCGTAGCTGTTAAAAATATTTATATATCTAAACTTAGTCATCAGATTTAGCTAAAATAAAAAGCATTATCAAAATAAAAAGATTGTTTGTAATGTACTGAAGCTTAATTTGTAATTTAACATTTTATATACTTACAAAAAATATATATATTAAATTTAAACAAAAAAAAATCGCTTTTCAAATTTTAGAACATTCGTAGACTAATTTTACATTTTTGTCATTTAAATTAATATAGACCTGAATATTCTATTTTTTTTTTTTACCGTAATAAAACACAACGCATTTCCAAGAGTCGACCTTGTAATGGAGGTATAAACACTAATATTACGCATCATGACAAAAATATTTATCGGAACCGAAAATAAAATTATGGATCGGTATCTCAAAGACATTATTTACGTAAGCTAATATTCATATTTTGAATACTATTGTCATAAATCATTGTAAATAGCGAAATGCACCATAATCACCGGTCCCGTGCGGGACCGTTGGGCATTGAACGACGCAAATCCGCGGTCCCGTACGGGACCTGTGCGTCTAAAGGTTAACTTAAACACCCGGTGCGTTGATGGGATAGAGAGTGGACGGGATAGGCTGAATAGTAGAACCTTACACGAGAAAATTAAGAAAAAAGAAACCATGACAGTCTGCAACATTAGCGTGAATGGTGAAAATTTGGAGCAAGTAGTTGAGTTCGTGTATTTAGGTAGTATGTTAACAAGAGATGGGCGAGTGGAGAGGGATATTGTAAGAAGGGTTGGGGCAAGCAACAATGTGAATGGTGCACTTAAAGTTGTCATCGCAAACAAAAACCTATCCAAAAAGCTAGAATGGCAGTGCACAATGGTGTTCCTCTACCGACCCTTATGTATGGAAGCGAAGCATGGAACTGGCAAAAGAAGGATGAAAGTAGAATAAATGCAGTAGAAATGAGATCTCTTAGACGAATGTGTGGATACTATGTGTGTGATAGTGTGTCGAATGAAAATATAAGAAGTGAATGCGGTGCGAATGATGGTGTCATGAACAAAATAATGAAAGGATCATTAAGATGGTTTAGACATATAGAAATAATGAATGAAGAAATAATGGCAAAAAAATTATATGTTAATGATGTAAATGGAACCAGAAATAGAGGAAGACCGAGGAAAACGTGGCACGATCAAATAAATCAAATATTGAATATCGGCCATGTGAGGATTCAGAGAAATCGACGCGCGTGCATGACACGATGTATGAATGTCGAGGAAGCGAGAGAAATGTCAGGAAAGAAATGTGTGGCAGTCCATTCTTTCTGCCTACCCCTTCGGGGAGACGGCGTGATGGTTAGTTAGTTAGTTAGTTACTAGAGAAACTTCAAAACACGTCCTTACAGCTCAACAGACTGAAAAAGATTGTGCATCAGAAAATAACGACATTAGTTATGGGTACCCGTAATATAGTTACCTGTAGTGAATTTCCTGGCGCATCAGAAAGTTGTGCATGTATGGGAGAAATATCTCCAACTGCGACGTCCTGTTGCGGTGCGGCACCAACACCGCGCTGCTGAATTGCGGGCTGCAATGCTCCGGCGCGTACTGCCCCTCGTGCACGCGCCCGCTCACGGGCGGCGCCGGGCGCGCCCCCGGTGGCGGGAGCAGCCGGCCCGCGACCAGCACGTCGTGCCCGCACGGGGGCCCGGGGCCGACCTCGCGCCCCACCAGCTCGCGCGGGATGTCTGCCTCCTGGATATAGTCGTAGTGGACGGAAAATCGAGGCTGGAACACGAGGACAACCGCTAGGGTCACCACAGCACCCTTCGCCCACAGCGGCAAACCGGTGTCGCCATCTGTTTGATTTTTACGATGGTATTGGAAGCGATTCTGCAGTTTCATCATTTGAATAACTGTTTTTATTTCATATGATTTTTCTTTGCATCCATCTTCACTAATTGCGCAGTTGGTGATCGCCTTCTTCGTATTCAACAGTCTTCTTCGTATCAATGGATTACTAGTCTAGTATCATCATATTTTCTATATCTTTTGCGATTGAGGTGGAAGGTTTCGCCGACTTTGCCTTTTCCAGGGGCGCCGGTCGTTATAATAACACCACACGTGGAGGCATCTTCCTTGTCATAGTAATGCATTTCATTGTTTTTAGCATACTTAAAAAAAATGTATATAACATATATCTTCTTTCTATGATTTTTTATTTAACTTTAGTATACCACCATTTTGAACGTTCATATTTTTACTTTATTTTTATAGATTTTTCTTTTATATTCAAAAGTAATTTCGCGTTCTTTTAAACAAAAAATAATAATTAATACAAACGGATATCTTGCATTGTTTGGTTGTTTGTTAAATTATTAGGGAATTATCCGTTTTTCCCTTTGATTATGTCGCGTGTCGACACCTTCACTAGGATATGTACGCTTCTGTGACTTGGTAGAGGCATTGCCTTATCTGAAATAATAAGAATCTTATCAGTTGCTATTGCTTTCTGAGTATCCAGTTCTATACACGTGGATCATGCGTAAACTTGAAAAGTTAAGTACAGTTGAGTAATTATGTAACTAACCAAACTTCACGCCGTCTCCCCGAAGGGGTGGACAGAAAGAATGGACGGCCACACTTTTCTTTCCTGACATATTTCTCTCGCTTTCACATATTTCTCACGCCTGTCGATTTCACCGACTCCTCACGTGGCCGACATTCAATATTTGATTTATTTGATCGTGCCACGTTTTCCTCGGTCTTCCTCTATTTCCAATTCCATTTACATCGTTAACATTAAGATGGTTTGGACATATGGAAAGAAAGAATGGTATGATCCTTTCTTTATTTTGTTCATAACACCACCATTCACAACACATATTTTTGTTCATAACACCATCATTGTGCTATATTATTTGTAAAAAACTTTTTAACAAGATGTAATACTTTAAACTTTCACGACATATGAGGGAAAACTTCTAACTAAATTTAATATCACAACACCTCAGGAAGTGATTAAACTTATCTTAAACGCACCTAATAAGCAGTGTTCGCTTGATCCGTTCCGACATGGCTTCTCAAGAGATGCTGTCACCATGTTGCTCCATTTTTAGTCAAAATTTTTAACAAATCTCTACTAACAGGACAAGTCCCCCTTTTGCTCAAGAAAGCTATTGTTTCTCCCATATTAAAAAAACCTCAACTAGATTCCAAAAATCTTAGTAACTTCCGGCCCGTCTCAAATCTACCTTTCATCTCTAAAGTTCTTGAAAAAATTGTAGCCTCCCAAATTTCTACTCACCTTTCGACAAATAATATTTTGTCTAAATTACAATCCGCCTACAGACGTTTCCATTCAACGGAGACGGGATTGCTTAGAGTCATGTCAGATTTAGTACTGGCAAACGAATCGGGCAAATTGGCACTGCTTTCCCTTCTGGACATGAGCGCTGCGTTTGACACAATTGATCACTCATATCTTATCCAACGATTAGCGATCACGTATGGTTTTAGAGGTAATGCCATAGACTGGCTAAATTCATATCTGTCGGATCGTTCACAAGCTGTGCAGCTAGCAGGTAAAAAATCCTCATTTACTAATATCCAATCTGGTGTGCCACAAGTCTCTGTTTTAGGACCCCTTTTATTTATCATGTTTACAAATGACGTTGCCAAAATAATAGAATCCTTTGGCCTCCTCTCACATTGCTATGCTGATGATCAGCAACTTTATTTTTTCTGCAACCCTGATGACACCAAACATCTTACGTCAATAACTGTCAACTGCATTGATGCCATATCCAGATGGATGGCATCAAACAAACTTAAACTAAATCCATCAAAAACGGAATTTCTCTGGACTTCTTCCGCAAAGCGTCAACATCTTATCGATCATTCCTCAATTTCAACAGCTGACAATGATATCGTTCCCAAAAACTCCACAAAGCTTCTTGGTGTTTATCTTGACGCAAATCTGTCTCTAAAATCCCAAATTAATAACACGGTCAGCGCTAGTTTCTTCCACCTAAGACGATTAAAATCCGTCAAAAGGAGTATTCCCCATGACACTTTCAAAACTCTTGTAAATTCCTTCGTTGTGTCACGACTTGATTATTGTAATGGAATTTATGCAAACATTCCAAAACAACAAATAAACAAACTTCAATCTGCGTTCAATGCAGCAGCAAGGCTCATTAAAGGCATTCCAAAAAAGTCCCATATAACACAACATCTCAAAGAACTTCACTGGCTTAAAAGTCCAGAAAGAATCCAGTATAAACTCTGCTGGACAGTCTTCAAAGCGCTACATGGAATGGCACCAAGTTATATATCTGAACTCTGTATAGCGGACAGCCTAAATTCACGGAAATCCACACTTCGCTCGGCGAACTCCTCAGCAATAGGAAGATTAGTTGAGCCGAAGCGTTGCCCCAGTACGAATTTCGGGGATCGAGCGTTCGCGGTAGCCGGTCCATCAGCTTGGAACAATCTCCCTTCACACCTTAGATGCATAAATGATCCGACAGATTTCAGAACTAAATTGAAAACCCATCTTTTTCATATTTCATACCCAATTTAAACATTTATACTTTGTTCTACTATACTTTTAAACCAATCGTTTTTTAAGCGCTCACATTTAGATTTTTAGATTTAAAACACGTCTTAATGCGCCCTTGAGGTGATTACATCACAAAAACGGCGCTTTAAAAGTTAGCATATTATTATTATTAATAAAATATCTAGAAAGCATACGTTTTTATTCGTAAAATATTATTACCTGTTTAGAGATGCTGTTTAAAAAGTAAAAATAGGCAAGCACTTGTCCGACCTCCGATAGGAGAGAAACAACTTCATTCACCGTTATCGTTTTCGATTTCATTTATTTATTTAATAAAGTTATAAAAAATTACAAAACATTTTATAAACAATTAATAATATAAAAAACACTAACTAACTAACCATCACGCCGTCTCCCCGAAGGGGTAGGCAGAAAATTCTTTCTGGTTTCCATTCGGACTGCCAAACTTTTCTTTCCTGACATATTTCTCTTGCTTCCTCAACATTCATACATCGTGTCATGCACGCTCGTCGATTTCTCTGACTCCTCACATGGCCGACATTCAATATTTGATTTATTTGATTGTGCCACGTTTTCCTCGGTCTTCCTCTATTTCTGGTTCCATTTACATCATTAACATATATTTTTTTTACCATTCTTTCTTTATTCATTCTTTCAATATGTCCAAACCATCTTAATGATCCTTTCATTATTTTGTTCATGACACCATCATTCGCACCGCATTCACTTCTTATATTTTCATTCGGCGCTCTATCATACAGAGTATCCACACATTCTTCTAAGAGATCTCAAAAAACACAAATGAAAAAAAACAACGAAAACCTTAAACATCGGTACTTACAATATATTTAAAGCATTTTCGACGAAAGATCGCAAGAAAACCGGCACCTCTTACCTCATTTGGCAATTCGTTAAATAATTTGAATCCTATATAAAAAAACACATTTCTCTGTACTTTCAAGTCTGGGTCTCCGGAGTCGGAATCTATCAACCCCTTTCCTCAAATAGTCATGTATTTCATAACTTTATGCTACATTTTAAGTTAGATATGCAGGCACCATATTACTCTTAATTTTATAAACAAAAATCAAAGTGTTGTAAAGAACTAGTTTTCTTGAGTTTAAAATTTTTAATTTGGATCGGGTTATTTTTAAAAATCGAATTGATTTGTAGGAAGCACGCGTAGTTGAACACTAAAATCTGATCAAGTTCTTACCTCTGTGTCTTAAGTGTTGATATGTTGCGGATGTATGGTAGTGTAGAAGCTATTAACAGTGATCTCGTATCGCGGTCGCCCGTCTCCCGTGAGCGATTATTGGAACTAGACTGGGCGACCGTCTGGTGAGAATTGTGGACTCTAGCGCCCATTATCGGAATTGATCTATACGGCAATAATAACCTAATGCTAGGTGGAACGGTCCTCCCCGCGCCCGGTTAACGCCAGGGAAACACATCGGCAAACACCAATTGTTTTTAATTAGTTCATACGCTAATGAAAATATGAAGGGGAAATACAATTCCATTATGGACATAATTAAGAAATTAACATAATTGAAGGCTGGTTATTACAAATGGGCTTAATGGTTTTAAAGGTCGGTCGTGTTAGTCGGAAGAATCGACGCGCGTGTATGACCCGCTGTATGAATGTGGAGGAAACTAGATTATCATATCGTGATAGAGTTGTGTGACGGTCCTTTCTGTATGCCTACGCTTCCGGAGAAACGACGTGATAGTACTTTTATTGGAATAATTGGCGTTGAATTTTTTTTCTTGTGAAGGGGGCGATGGTCCGGAAAAGGTTGAGAACCCATGCTCTAGAACAGTGGTTTTCAAAGTGGTCCATACGGACCCCCCAGGGTCCCTGGTATCATTCAGGGGGTCTGTGGAAAATTAAAATTGATATGGGGGTCCCAGAACAACATCAGGGGGTCCGCGCAAGGTTTAATATAAAATTAAAGAATTGGGACACATTTTTATTACTATGGAAGTTATAATAAAAAATAACGGATATTTTTTTGCTCATTTGTGAAAATCGGATCACGAATTAGCAAAAAACAAAGGTCGAAAACGAATTCCAGATTATTTTGTTCTATTGGCCTAATTTTGTTCTGTGTTAGCTTCAAAAACTCATTTTATAGTTATAGGTGAATTTGTAAAAAAATATATATATATTACGAAAGTAGGGCGTCTGCAGGACAATAAAGTTTGAGAACCACAGCTCTGGAACATAAGTTCCCAAACTTTTTGTCCCGCGGACCCCATGCCGAATTTTTCTATTTTGTGTATGCTTTCCCCTGCTTTCCTTTATATTGACTTTTTTTTTACAATTTCATCTATAACTATAAATTTGTTTTTGAAGCTGACAGAGTTACTATATTTAATAGGTTTCACTGTAGAAAAGAATAAAATATATGTTAAATTTTATAGTTATGCATTTATTAATTAAAACGAAACAAAAAGAAAATCCAACATTATATCATTAAATAAAAAATGCAAACAAATCAATGTTTTAATGAGAGGGATGAGCCTAATGCTTTGATATCAAAATTTCAATATTGGGCTTCAATTTAAGACGAACCCCATTTACATCTCTTGCACCCCCTAGAACTAACTAACTAACCATCACACCGTCTCTCCGAAGGGGTAGGAAGAAAAAATGGACTGCCACACTTTTCTTTCTCGACATATTTCTCTCGATTCCTCAACATTCATACATCTTGTCATGCACGCGTCTCGATTTTTCTGACTCCTCACATGGACGACATTCAATATTTGATTTATTTGATCGTGCCACGTTTTCCTCGGTCTTCCTCTATTTCTGGTTCCATTTACATCATTAACAAATAATTTTTTTACCATTCATTCTTTCCATATGTCCAAACCATCTTAATAATCCTTTCATTATTTTGTTCATGACACCATCATTCGCACCGCATTCACTTCTTATATTTTCATTCGACACTCTATTGTACACAGAGTATCACACATTCGTCTAAGAGATCTCATTTCTACTGCATTTATTCTACTTCCATCCTTCTTTTACCAGTTCCATGCTTCGCTTCCATACATAAGGGTCGGTAGAAGTATACCATTGTGCACTGCCATTGAAGTAAACCCTTTGCAAATCGAAATCGATCCCATTGGGTCGATATAGACCACTTTTGAAATCACTGCTCTAGAGTCTAGATGAAAAGTTTTCAAACCTATACATTCGAACGATCTCGCTAACAAAATTACTTAAAGAAACAATTTTTGTTTAAAGCAAGAATAGTGTTAACGGGCATTTAACTTGATTTATTAATTTGGTTGTCTAACAAAACCACGGACGGCGTGTGATGGTGTGTATGTAAATACAATTTATGGGCGTTAATTGAGACGCGGGTGAAGCATATACGCAATCGTTAAGAGCGAATATTGCGGGAGTAAGGAAAGATCTCTTAGGCGAATGTCTGCAAAATCGGTATATAATAGTGAGTCAAATGCAAATTTATGAAAATGCAGTGTGAATGAAAGCGTTATACACGAAATAATTAAAGGTTCATTATGACTATTTGCAACCCATGAAATATTCACGGAAGTAAACCAAATTCTACAAGTTTCATGGTTTGTTTGTTTTATGTCATAAACAAAATTCAAAATAATCCAGAAACGTTATCGGGCATGTGCATTGTGTGCATTACGAATTTCTTTCGCATATAATAAAAGAATTCCTCCCTCGCTCTCTTGTATTCCAAATTCAATTCACGTACTCTTTCTTTAATGACAATCGTACGGGTTTTTGCCTTTTTATATAATGAAGGTTTGGACACGTGGAAATAATGGTAAAAATATATACGTTAACGATGTGAACGGAATAGGAAGTTGCGGAAGACCGAGGAAAAACGTCGTGTGATCAAATCAACAAATTTTTAAATATTGGCTACGTGACAATTATGAGTAATCGTCGTGCGTGATTGACACAGTGTATGAATGCTGAGGAATCGGTCCAGTCTATCTGCCTACTCTTTTGGGGAGACAGCGTGATTGTTAAATAATTTAATTCTTTAAGCAGCAATTTATTTTTTATAATTTTATGGGTAATATATTTTTTTAAACAATAACATTTTAACATAGGAACCGAATTTTCTAAAAACGTTTTTTTTTTAAATTTGAACGTATATTCTAATCACGAATTTTTACATGCTAATTCATTTCTTCAGCGATAACATGGGTGATGTCAGTCACGTAACGGATTTAAAGGTGCAATTTGGGCAACTATCCGCGGTCACTTTTTGGGGTTAACATTCCTCCAAGTGTTATTGGATTTTTCAGTCACTCATCGAAAGAATTGCTTTATTTTAAACAGATGCGCACAGATGGTATGTTTCTTGACCCCGTTCTAGTGGGCGGTGGAAATGTCACGATGTATGCCTGTGTACTACTCTGATATTTGCAAAACTGAATCTATTATATGATAACAGACCCTAAGCCACTCGTCGTATCATTTTTAAATTTGTAACATGCATTAAAAAAATATTCACTTGCATTTTAACATAGTATATTGATTTTTTTTTTCTGGAACAATGATGTGATCAGACTGATCCCATCATACGCCACAATGCCATCCCTAACTGGTCTTCCATTCCCTGACCAAGAATAATGTAGAACTTACGAATTAACCCTAAATCCTCCCTCGCCCTCTTCGGAGAAGCACTCCAGACCACACATCTAGCACCCGCATAAAATAACTACAAATCAAAAATCACATTTCCAACAATGTTTCCTACTAAACTGTAAGCCAGAATATCTAAGTCCAAGTCCATATTAAAAATTAATAATAATGAAAACGTCAAGTTTTATTATATTTAATTAGGAAATAAGGCACGATCAAATAAATCAAAAATTGAATGTCGGCCATGTGAGGAGTCAGAGAAATCGACGCGCGTGCAAGACACGGTGTATGAATGTTGAGGAAGCGAGATAAATATGTCAGGAAAGATAAGTATGGCAGTCCATTCTTTCTGCCTACCCCTTCGGGGAGACGGCGTGATGATTAGTTAGTTAGTTAGTTACTTACGAAATTGAAAATAACTTTGTTTAATCCACAAATAATATTAAAAAACACGACATGTTTCGGAGGATACCTCCATCTTTAGGTGTAAAAATATATTATATTTTTACACCTGACGATGAAGGTATCCTACGAAACATGTCGTGTTTTTTTTAAGTATTTTGTGGATTAAACAAAGCTATTTTAAATTTCCTAAGTATATTACTATGGAATTTCACAGTGTTAATGCCTTAGAGTTCAATAAGTTTATTATATTTTATCGGAACGTAATGTTTCGCTAAGGCATTTTCAAATGTTAGGAAATTACAACAAAACCTTTAGAAAATAAACTGTTTATTTATTTTTGTTAATAATGAACTTATTAACCTAATTAAGAAATCGTTGTTTACAAAAAAAAAAAAACAATTAAATTTGAAATTTGGGTCATGCAAAACGAAGTTCACGATAGACACGCTGTATAAATGCAGTAAAAAATGAGTGTTGCATTATGAGAACAAGGTAATGAATGTTGTGAGTGAGTTAATGAAAACGTTTCTTTTCTAGAATTTGTTTTTATGGGAAGAACATATTTTGCCTTGCTTAGGCATCATCAAATGACTTTTGATGATAATAGATATTTGATATTGCCTTAGGCAGGCAACAGAATAAATGGTGCACTTAAAGTTGTCATCGCAAACAAAAGCCTATCCAAAAAAGCAAAGATGGCAGTGCACAATGGTGTTCTTGTGCCGACCCTTATGTATGGAAGTGAAGCATGGAACTGGCAAAAGAAGGATGAAAGCATAATAAATGCAGTAGAAATGAGATCTCTAAGACGAATGTGTGGCAAATCTGTTTATGATAGAGTGACAAATGCAAGTATAAGAAGTGAATGTGGTGCGAATGAAAGTGTTATGAACAAAATAAGGAAAGGGTCATTAAGATGGTTTGGACACATGGAAAGAATGAGTGAAGACAGAATGGTAAAGAAGGTATATGTAAACGGCGTGAACGGAGCTAAAAATAGAGGAAGGCCGAGGAAAACGTGGCACGATCAAATCAATCAAATATTGAATGTCGGTCACGTGAGGAGTCGAAAAAATCGACGTGCGTGCATGACAAGATGTATAAATGTAGAGGAAGCGAGAGACGTATGTCAGGACAGAACAGTGTGGCGTTCCATTCTTTCTGCCTACCCCTCCGGGGAGACGGCGTGATGGTAATTTAGTTAGTTAGTTATATTGCCTTAGCAATGAACAATGATGCACAAATCCATATTAAATCTTTAATATGAAAACGTTACTTTTCTAGAAATTTTAATGTTTTATATAGAAATGCCATGTTACGCAAATGCTAAGGCAAGTGCAGTAGCAAGGTGTAACATGTCTTTCACATAAAATATAATAAAACTTCTAGAAGATGTACGTTTTCATTTGTATTAATTATTCAATATGGAGTTTTACACCATAGTTAAAGAAACGAAAAATAATATGTTAGGCTGGAAGTTTGTTGTACTTTATCTGTTCTAGGTTACTATTGGTTATTAAAAGTTTTATAATTCTTTCTTTGCTTTGTTTCTCGAATAATATGGTGTAATTTAGAATAGTGCCCTAAAAAAATATCGATTTCGAATATATTTTATTACCGCCATTACTCGCGGTTGTCATTGACCTATTAACCGGTTAGATGTCTTAAGCGAGTATACTCGCTCTCTGTTGCCGCACCCATGGGGGCGGTCAAATAAAATGGGCGAGTTAACCTGCTCAAGTTTATGTCTGTTTCTAAATAAATTCTTGTAAGAATTCACATATTTTTTTTACCACATTTTTCATAATATCCTTTGAGTCTTCGCTAATTTCAATCCAAGGCATTGGTTTTCAGTAAACTGTCAGATTTTTTCTGGTTCTTGAAATGCCACTAGGGTCTTTTTAAATGTGGTTGTTTCCCGTTGCGTTCCACATTTGTACACAACAGGTTATTTGAACCCAATTACTCTATATATTTTTTAGCTTTTGTTTCTCGTGACATGTTATAGGTAGCTAATCTGTCACCATTTTATTTTCACGTGAATTCTATCACGCTGCCATCGTCGGGAATCGAACCCGGGACCTTCGGTGTGACAGCTCTTGCCACACTGTCATGAAGGTCATCAATTCTTTTAATAGTAAAAAAAACAAACCTATTAGGTATTATTTAAAAAAAAAATAACGGCCCTCCGAGAACAGCCATGCTCATTCCATCCAGTATTTAAAGGGTTTAACAAAGCAAAAAAAAAAACCCTAGCATAAACATTTATATAATCGATGATGTCTGCTTGATAAGTTAACATATTATTTTTACGTCATTTGAAATGTATTTTTACACATTGTAACTTTGTACCTCGATTGGATTGTGACTGATTGTCGTTCATAGATAGATTTGATGTTAATAACTACAGGGTGACGCTCGTTAGTACAGTACAGATTAGTTTGATGATAAACATACAGTCGTTCCGGCTAACGTTGCTTTCTAATACACCGGTGAACAAAACAAGAAAACCCTTATTATAAATTTTGAGTAGTGTCCATTGTTTTGGCCGAAATACTATGATACTTCAACATTATTAACTGTTTAAATGTATAATACTGTTATGTTACAAACAACAGTTGTATGTAACACCTGATGATGCCAACATCGGTTGGCGAAACAGCTGGCGCGACATTCTCAATATGTGAATAATAAAAATTGTTATATCATAGCAGTGTTATAATTTTTAACAGTAAATAATGTAGCGTAGCATGAAACTGACAAAAGAAGGATGAAAGTAGAATAAACACAGTAGAAATGAGGCATCTTAGACGAATGTGTGATAAATCTGTAAACATTCATACACAGTGTCATGCATACTTACACGCACGTTGATTTCTCCGAATTGGCTGACATTCAATATTGGATTGTTCCCCGTTGCGTCCGTCTTCCTCTATTTCTTATTCAGTTTTTATCTTTAAAATATACTTAACAATTCTCTCTTCGTTCATTTTGTCCATTTGTCAAAACCATCTTAATGACCCTTGAATTTTTGGTTCATAACACTTTCATCGTAGAGCATGCGTAAGACCAATACTAACATATAGCGTCGAAGCAAGGGCAGACACAGTAAGGACCAAACAAGTTTTGAGAACTTCCGAGGTGAAGACACTTAGGACGATAGCAGGCAAGACGCTGAGAGATCGCGTAAGGAACACCAGAATTAGAGAGATATGTTGAGGATATTATAAGATGGAGCAGACAGGGATAAAGGGACTGGTACGGGCATGTTCAAAGAATAGACACTACCAGACTTCCCTATATTGCACTATATAATCAGCCTCATGGGACTTATCCTCGTGGAAGACCTCCTAAAAGATGGAAAAACAGCTGGGATTCTACCTCACAGGAGGAGCAACACTCTGGAGAACAGACCACATAGGTTTACAACAAGGAAGAAGAAGAAGAAAACTTTCATTTGCATTTGACACTATATCATGTACAGATTTACCACACATTTTGTCTAAGAGATTACATTTCTACTGCATTTATAAAACTTGCATCCTTCTTTTGCCAGTTTCATCATTCACTTTTCTTCATAAGGATTGGCACAATAATACAATTGTGCATTATGGTTCAGGCTTTTTTGTGTATACAGACGAACTCGATTATAACGATCACTGAAATAGCGATATATCGGTTGTAGCAAGGAAACAGATACTTTATGTCTTCAATTGCTGGGTGTTTTTGTAAACATTAAAAAATACCGATTCTCTAATATAACGAGCAAATTGAGTTGTTCCTAACTAACTAACCATCACGCTCTTTCTCCAAAGGGATAGGCAGAGAGAATGGACCGCCACACCACTCTATCCTGACGCACCTCTCTAGCTTCCTCCACATTCATACAGCGAGTCATACACGCAAGTCGATTCTTCCGACTTCTAACATGACCAACCTTTAATATTTGATTAATTTTGGTCATGCCATGTTTTCTTCGGTCTGTCTCAACTCCGTACTCCATTTACATCGTTAACTTATACTTTTTTAACCATTATTTCTCCATCAATGCGCTGCATATGTCGGAACCAACGCAGCGATTTTTTCATAATTTTGTTCATAATACCTTCTTCCGTTTTACATTCCTTTCTTATATCAGCATTTGAGATTCTGTCGTGAATCGTTCTACCACGCATGTCTTAGGAATAATTACGAAAATTGTATATATTTATGAAATTCGTATCTCTACATCTGTGTGTCAATATTCAATACATAACAAGACCTAATCGTGGACAAGGAAATTAGTCTATTTGAAAAAAAATACATTTTTTGTGAACCTTTTTTATTGAATACTTCTGGTTTTTAATTGCGGCATTATTTTTATTATCTTAATAATTCAGCAAACTAACTACGAGACAGTAGAGTTACTGTCACTACTGAATGATAAAGACCATTTGTTTACCAGAAGTCTTGGGAGTAATCCAGAAAATGTCGAAGAGGACTTTCTTCATAATGTCGAAGAGGAGAAATTCTTCATAATGACAATGAGAGCTCTCATATATCGGCTCAAACAAAATCATTTTTAACCGGCCAAAACATCGAATTGATGGGTCATCCACCGTACAGACTTAATTTGGCATTCAATGACTTTTTATTGTTTTCGCACATCAAAAACAAATAACGTGGTAAACGATTTTCGACACCCAAAGATGCGGTTGATGCGTTCAAAACGTATGTTTTGGAGTGCCTCAATCGGAGTGGAAAAAGTGTTTCGAGAATTGCTTCAAAAAATTGTATTGATCTTCATGGAAATTATTTTGAAAAACAATAAAAGCAATTTCGATCATACTTATATTTTTTTCATTATTAGGCTAGAAATATAAATAGCAGTCTTTGTACTAAGTATTCCAGTGTGGGATTTATCAGATATCGGCGTTAAATAGATTGATTAAACTTGTATAAGTCCCCATTAACATTAGTTATTTATGAACAGTTAACAACTAACAGTAGTTGACATTATCAATTTATGATCGCGATTATTATCTCTCTGCATTATAAATGCTAGGTGGGTCTAAGTATTTAACTAACTAACTAACCATCACGCCTTTTCGACTTACGGGTAAGAAGACAGAATGTGTCGCCACACTGTTCTAAACTGGTATACTTATCTCGAATCCACAATGTTATTACATTGTATGATGCACGCGCGTCGATTTTATTTTTTTGTATAAAACAGGTCGCTTGAACCCAACTATTGAAAAAATTTGTTTTTAACTATTATATCGTTTCTCATGACTTGTGATAGATAGCTATTCATCGCCATTTTATTGTCACGGGATTTTTACACCAGACCAAAGACAGTGTGACAATCACACTGCCGTCACCGGGAATCGAACACGGGACCTTCGGCATGGCAGTCAGAGCTAGTCGCTAATCCTCCTAGAAAAGAGATATCTTAGACGAATGTTAGTTAAATCTTTAAACATTAATATATCGTGTCATGCATGCACGCACGTCGACTTCTCCAACTCCTCACGTGGCCGACATTTTTTTTAAAGACTATCGTCAAGGATTTATATCAATGATATTAGAATTCATTTTACGATCTTCAATGTGAGCAGAAAAGCTCATTATTATGAAGAAAGAATCTGGTCGTGACCAGGCTTGAACCCATGTTCACGTCCAACCCCTAGACCACCACCCGGTTGTAATATTTCATTGATTTGATCGCGTCATGTTTTCTCGGTCTTCCTCATTTCTATAATAGTTCCGTTTACGTCGTTTACATATACTTTCTATACGTCTTTCATATTAGTGAAGGTACGTTCAGGGGACAAACACTCTCGACGTCTTGTCTTCCTAATGTCGAACATCTCTAATGCGTTCCTGGTATTATGTTGTATGTGTATAATATTTTGTCTGTACTCAATAGCTGCCTTAAACATTTATGCTATTTGTAATGCCTTTTGAGTAAATTAACTGATTTGATTTACCATTAGCTCTTCATGCATTCTTTCCATGTGTCCAAATCATCTAAATGATCCTTTCAGTATTTTGTTAATAATACTTACATTCGCAATGCATTCGCTACTTATATTTGCATTTGACAACAACAACAACAACAAACCATAACGCTGTTTCCACGTAGGGACCGCCACACTACTTTATCCTGGCACACCTCTCTAGATTCCTCCCCATTCATACAGCGAGTCATACACGCACGTCGATTCTTCCGATTTCTAATATGACCAACCTTTAAAATTGGATTAATTTGGTCATGCCATGTTTTCCTCGGTCTGCCTCGACTCCGTACTCCATTTAGATCATTAACGTATACTTTCTTAACCATTCTTTCTCCATCCATGCGCTCCATATGTCCGAATCAATTATTTTAATTTCAATCTTTTAAAAATAACTCATAATAATAACGGCTTTTTAATTTTAAATTCCAGCTATAGGCTGTCCTGTACCCGCCGGAAACGGTAAGAGCCTTTGTAGATAACAAACTTTTTTAACCGTCCACGCAATTCTCTTTTTATTAAACTTCCAAATTTTATCACTTGTAAATCAAACGTCAAATTATTATTTAATCCCAATTCCAAAATGTGCCCCTGCGGGGCGGCTCAGCAGAACTTGTGAAAAGTGACTTTTCTGTACCTACCCCCCCCCCGATAGAAATTTTTCAAAATTTCCACATTTTCGTGATCGTGGTGCTATTTCAGGATATTCCAGCTTTTTCACCTTCAACCGTCCAAAATTCCCAAAATATTTTCGGAAAAAATATTTAATTTTTTTTTTTTTTTTTGGAAATATGTTAATTGGGTAGATGAGCGCACGAGCGATGGCGCCCTCTCCCAAGAGGATGGCGAAGCCCAAGAGAGGGACTTCGTCCACATCCACGGATCCCACTCCCTCCACCTCGAAGTCCCCCCCCTCCCCTCCTCTGAGCTCAGACCCGAGCCCTTCCTTGAAGCCCACTTCTCCTTCAGCGAGCCCCCCTCCGAGTTCTGTTTCCAGGACCAAAGCAGACGAGCCTTCCGCCATAATCGGCGAGCTGATCAAGAGAGCCACTGTCGCCATGAAGAACAGTGGCAATATTAAAGTCGCCATAAAAGCGGAGGTGATGGACTGCCTCAAGGCCATAGGAGAAGAGGTGGCCGCCAAGGACCTGGAGATCCGCGAGCTGAAGGAGAGGCTCTCTTGCGAGGTGCTCCGCCTGAAGTTGGAGCACGCGGAAGAGAGCCTGAGGAGGGAAGAGGCGCACTCTGCGCGACTTGCACTTGGCCCTCACCCGTCCGCACCTGTAGACGCGCCAATCGCAGTGGAAGCTTCGACTTCCAAAAGCTACGCCGGGGCCGCCGCGACCCCCCGCAGCGCCAACAAAACCTCATATCAGTCAAATCAGACAATAGCTTCACCCGGCGTGAGCCCTAAAGCTGGGCACACCGTGGTCATCTCCGGAAAGGAGACAATGGCCGGCGAGGCGATCGAGAGGATCGTTAGGCAAAACGTTAAGGTGACGGCTCTCGGAGTCGGCATCCAGAGTCTAAAGAGAACCGCGACCAAGGTGATCGTCAGGTGCGACACCCTGGAAGAGTGCCGCATTTTTAAGGATGCGGTCACACAAAACGCCACCTTGGAGGTGCGGGAGGAGGTCAAACTCCGCCCGCGCGTGATCATTAAGGGAGTGGACGCGACGATGTCCAAGGAAGACGTCGTCGCCGCCCTCTTCTCACAGAACAGAGCCCTAGAGGGACTCCTTGCGGGAGCCTCGAGGGAGGAGTTGGCTTCGGTCCTCTTCTTCGTCGGGTTCCGCAAGGATAAAGATCGAAAGTGCGCCATCCTCTCCGTCGCGCCGCCGGTATATGGGCTCTTAATTAATGGGCAAAATAAAACTGTAAATGTGGGGTACGCGAGGGCCCGCGTAGCGGAGTACCTGGCAGTGCTTACCTGCCAGAAGTGTTTGTCGTACGGACACACTTCTGTCCACTGCAGGAGCAAGGAGGCCTGTTGGCGCTGCGGCGGCGAACACAAGGCGGCTAGCTGCAAGAAGGCAGCGGGCGCGAGCGATACTTGTATCAGCTGCGAGCGCTCCAACAGATCTGACAAAACTCGCCTCGCGACCACTCATCGAGTGTTCTCCGAGGAGTGTCCTCACTACCAGAGGCACGTCGTCGCTTACAGGGCCAGGGTGGATTATGGCCAGTGAAGCGTCGACGAATTGGGAATGCAGGGTTGCTCAAGCGAACCTTCAACGGTGCGAGACAGCCACCCTATCTTTTCTTAGAAACATCACATCACTAAAATATGACGTCGCGATTATTCAGGAGCCGTACACTGGACGCGCGGGAATAATTACCAAGTCAACGTACGACGGTCCGGTGTACCAAAAAGGCAGTGCGGATTCGCCGGCTAAAGCGGCCGTGATTATTTTGAACCCGAAACTGGCCGAGAGATCTATTCTTCTGGACGAGCACAGCGATCGCGCGAACATATTTGTACAGGCAGAAGTGGGAGGACCTCCTTTGGTGGTGGGCTCTCTCTACTTTCCTCCAGGCGATGACATAGACGCCGGACTCCTCAAGGCCGGTGAGCTGATAGACAAGAAGAGGCACCACCGCATCCTGATCGGGGCCGACGTCAACGCGAAGAGCATTTGGTGGGGGAGTAAACGGACCGACAAGAGAGGAGACAGGGTCGATCAATTTATTTCCCACAACCAGCTACACGTGTTGAACGAGGGCTCCGTTCCGACTTTCGAAACGATGCGAGGGAGCGCTCTTCTCAGCAGCGTCATCGACGTGACCGTCTGCTCCGCCAACCTCATCAAGGAAGTGGAGCACTGGAGGGTGGATAGAGACATAGCCGCCTTGTCCGACCACAACGCCATCACTTTTACCGTGTCGCTGCGCAAGAGTCCCGACGCCGGGAGATGCGAAACTACATTCCTGTACAAGACGAGCAGAGCGAACTGGAAAAAATTTGACAAGTCGCTACGAATTAACCTCGTATCCAAACAGCTCACAGTCGAAAACATCGAATCTAACACGCGACAAAGCGCGCTCAACAGGCAGGTGGGGGACTACATCGAGGCAATCGCGGACGCGTGTCGGGAGTCAATACCGACCATCAAGCCTCCCGAGCGCCGGAGGAACCCGTGGTGGAACTCAGACCTGGACGACATGAAGAGGGAGGTCGTCCGGGCCAGAAGGAAACTCGCAAGTTCCGGCCCAGTCCGCAAGGAGCTCGTGACGTTGCCCGCCTATCTGGAAATAAAGCAAAAATATAAAGACGCGATCAGACACGCGAAGATTAACAGCTGGAAAGAGTTCTGCTGCATTCAAAATAAAGAGACGGTCTGGTCGTCTGTACAGAGGATCATGAAGAGCGCCCGGCGTCCGCCTCCCGCCACCCTCAAATTCGGGAATAACACCACCGACTCCGCGCTTGAGACGGCGACCGCACTTCTGGAACATTTTTTCCCCGCAGACGTAACTTCACGCGAAACGCCCGAGCAGCTCTGCATTCGCCGAAACGACTACGAGTCACTGCTCGCGGAGGACGACGTCCCATTCGCGGCTGAGGAGATCTCTAGAGTGCTGAATAACATGGATCCGACCAGAGCGCCGGGACGAGACCATCTCACCTCGGACATCTGCTCGAGAGCTTTCGCGACCGCCCCCGAGGTGCTGACCGGCATCTTCAATGCCTGTCTGCGTTTGGGGACCTTTCCGATTCTGTGGAAAATAGCGAGAGTCAAAGTCATTCCGAAGCCCAATAAGGACGACTACGGAGAAGTCGCCTCCTACAGACCCCTGGGACTGCTTCCTGTGCTGGGAAAGACGCTCGAAAAGCTCCTGATCAACCGCATCTCCTGGAGATTCGGAGGACGGGGAGCGCTCAGCGTCCGCCAGTACGGATTCACCCGGCAGATGGGCACTGAGGACGCGATGGTATCTGCGGTCGGCCTTATCAAGAAAGCAAACAGCGAGGGGTGTCACGCTTGTGTGATATCCCTAGACATCAAAGGGGCGTTCGACAACGCCTGGTGGCCCCATCTGCTGTCGCAGCTCGCCCGACATGACTGTCCGAGAAACGTCTACGGCGTCTTCAAAGACTACCTCTCGGACAGGACTGTGGAGATACGACACGCAGGGGCCTACTCGAGCAGGTCGACGAGCAAGGGCTGCATCCAGGGATCAGCCTGCGGACCGGTTCTCTGGAACATAGCGCTGGACGAGCTTCTGCAGCTGCCGTATCGCGAGGAAGTCCACATCCAGGCTTTCGCCGACGACGTGCTGCTGATCGTGAGGCACCGAGACGTCGGAGCCGTGGAAGCGATAGTCAACGAAACACTCGAACAGATCACCTCCTGGGGGGATCGAGTCAAATTGCAATTCTCAGAGGAGAAAACTAAGGCTTTGTTCATCACGAGAAGAAAGGCGTCAGCCCCTAACCTCGTGATGAACGGGAAGCCTCTCCCGCTGTCCAAGGACTGCAAGGTTCTGGGGATTGTATTAGACGACACTCTCAACTGGAGTAAACACGTGGACATGGCGTGCAAAAAGGCCGTCAATTACACCAAGAAGCTGACGTGCATGGCGAAGGCCACATGGGGACTCAGCCCGGAGGTACTGCGGGCCCTTTATATCGGCGTGGTGGAGCCGACCATCACCTATGCGGCGAGCGTCTGGGCAGAAGCGGCATGCAGGAATAACATCCAGCTGAAGCTGAACAGGGTGCAGAGAACGATAGGCATTAGAATTTGTAAGGCCTATAGGACCGTCTCTCTGACCTCTGTTCAAGCGATAGCAGACCTGATGCCGCTGGACCTGAGGCTCAAGGAGCTCAAAATGATAGGTGATGTCAAACGAACCGGCTCGATCGAACTCTTACCGGGGGACCGCGGGTACCAGGGTGTCGTCAAGTGGACGGAGCTGCCGCATCCTGTCGAGCAGACCGGGGAATTGACGGCCCACCCTGAGACATACAGAAGAGATGCATTCCCCTCTGACGAAATTGATATTTACACAGATGGAAGCAAGACCGAAGGAAAGGTTGGCGCGGCGTTCGCAGTGTTTGGCGCAGCCGGAGAGTTAAAGTGTAGGAAGCTGCCCATGGCGGATTACTGCACGGTATTCCAGGCCGAACTCTTCGCCATCGCAGAGGCCCTGAGATGGGTCGTCGCCGACACCTCGTGGAGGAAAGTCAACGTGTTGACCGACTGCATGAGCGCGACGAAGGCTCTGAGCGACGGCGCGCCCACCAATCCGATGGTCTTTCAGATTCAAAAGTCTTCCAAAATCCTTAGAGACCGAGGTACCGAGTGCAGCTTCTTGTGGATCAGAGGTCACAACGGGCTGGAAGGGAACGAAAGAGCAGATGAGCTGGCTAAAGCGGCCGCCCTTAGGGTCAAAACTGCCAAGCTCTACTCTGAGTTTCCTCTCAGCTACGCAAAGCGCACTATCAGAGAACACACGAATCAGCTGTGGGAAGAGAGATACGAGAACAGCGCCACCGGAAGCGGGACCAAGAATTTTCTCCCCTCCATAAGAGATGCGAAAGAGCTGAGGAAGAGAATAGCACCTTCGTTCCAGCTCTCGCAAATTCTCACTGGGCATGGTGCCACACTCTCGTATCTACACAGATTCAAGATCAAAGATTCACCTCACTGTCCCTGTGACTCACAAACAGACCAAACAATCGAACACGTTATCATCCATTGCCCCATCTACACGCGAGAGAGATGGAAACTGGAGAAGGAGTGTCAAAGAAGAGACATCCACATCACAGATCTCCCGGCCATCCTCCGCAACAAAGATACACTATGCAGTTTCGTGGACTTCGCAACCACGGTGGTGGATCGGTTGCGGGTCAGCAATAAATAACAATTGTATTTTTTTTACAGGTACGTCGCGTCCCGACTGAGGTTTTCCATGGTTCCCTCAGTTGTAAGGCAAATGTCGGGATGCTTATTAGCTAGTCCATGGAATTCCATAGATAGGAACTCCACTTCTTTAATTTTCTTCTCTCCCCTCTAAACTCTTTATTTCTTTTTCTCGGCAAATCTCTGCCACCCCAAAGATACACTACTTCGCTGAAATGCCAATTAAACAAGTCCACACCGCCCTGATAAATAAAATGCAGGGCAACAAAAAATAGAAACAACCCAAGTAAAAAAAAAAAAAAAAAAAAATCAACGCAGCGATCCTTTCATAATTTTGTTCATAATACCTTCTTCTGCTCTACATTCCTTTCATACTCGTATATCAGCATTTGAGATTCTGTAATATATCGTTCTACCACACATACATCTTAGGGACCTCATATCTACCGCATTTATTCGGCTCCCATCCTTCTTTTGCCAATTCCATGCTTCACTTCGTTACATGAGGGAACTATTCACAAATATTCGTAATGTCAATAATTCGTTGGAAAACTCCCGTAGATACGTATTATCAAATTTTCTACAAACTGCTTATTGAAACTGCCACTTCCGTCTAATTGTTGCTACATCCTCGCTTTGGGCGCTCGTTAATCAATAGAATAGATCAGTGTTTCCCAATTAGTGGTACGCGTACCCCCAGAGGTACGCGATGTTGCATGAACGGGGTTGGCGCGATAAGATAATTTCATCAGTAAAAAACAATTACGCAAATAACAATTTGCCGAAATATATACGTACTTTTGCAAAGCGAATTTTCGGCCATGACAAACTCAGAGACGGCTCGAGACTCTTCAATCTTGAGACGTCTCTGCGGCTGACCAAAAAGCAACCAGATTTTTTTTATAGTTGTGCAATGAAAAGCGTGCAAATTTGTCACATTAAACTGATTTTCTCCGTCATTAGAACTGTATATTGATGGTTATAAATGTCAAGAAAAGCTTTTTTTTTATGTATCATTCTCGCAATAAGGGGTACGCGATTTCGATGTCTTTCTTGAAGTGGTACGCAGGAAAAACTAATTGGGAACCACTGGAATAGATGAATATTTATCATTACTTTAAACTGGAATACACACTCGTATAGTTTATGCGTGTGGCAATGTTCTGAAATAATGTGTCGTACAATAATCAAATGATTATTTATGTTTCTTGTACAATTGTAGAAAATTCCATATTAAATATTAATTATAATTTTCAATAAAAAAAAATATCGTAAATATTACAGATATAAAGCGACTAACTAACTAATCTTCTATTCTGCCATACTTCTCTCGCTTTCTCAACATTCATACAAGCACGTATTTCTCAACATTCATGTCATGCACGCACGTCGAATTCTCCGACTCCTCGCGTGGTCGACATTCAACATTTGATTTATTTGATCGTGCCACGTTTTTTTCGGTCTTCCTCTATTTCTAGTTCCGTTTTTATCGTTAGCATATACTTTTTTACCATTCTTTCTTAATTCATTATTTGCATGTGTCCAAAACATCTTAATGATCTTCTCATTATTTTGTTCATAACATTCATTCGCACCGCATTCACTAATATTTTCTTTAAAGATATAACATTTTCAGATTCGTTTATAATTACAATTAAAAAAAAAAAAAAAAAGTAAAAAGAAACAATGTAGTAAAATTTGAAAAAGAAGAAAACCAAGTACCAAATTAATATAATAAAGATAGATGCTTTCTGAGGGTAGCCTCACATCGTGAAAAATTACCACATCCGAAGAGATACAGTTTAGAAAGATTATTGCTCTGCCCACGGGCATTACCTTAGGTAGATTGGTTCTACACAGTGGCAGGTGAAAAAATCTATGTTGCTGTTGTCGCAGATAATTGTCAGTTACAAACAAAGCCAAGTCATCCAAAATATGTCTGTTAAAATAATCTTTAAAATCAGTTGTAATTACGAAATTCTATAAAATACTAGGAAATTTGTTTATGTCCCACCATTTAAATATATTTATTGTGTTCTTTTAGTAGAAACCAAAGGTAAAAAAAAATGTTATACCATTTTGTCAAATGTTAGAACCTAAGTTACTATTTATGCTAGATTTCAGATTATTGTAAATCTGTTTGAAGTGCATCGAACGATAGATAATATTTGTTTACTTTATTGTTTTCTGTCCCCCGGGTGTTGGTTGAATGATTTTTCGCGTGATTTTTGATGTGTGACACGTTATTGCAGAGCGCCGGCGTGTTTACCTTGTGCAGTATATCGAACCGCGTGGTATCTTTGTACCGCGCCACTTGTAACAATGGCTGTAGGCAGACAATCCGATATTCTGACAAAAACATTGGTTACTTACACAAATTACACGCCGACCCCTGGCCAAAAGAAGCGTGGATGTTAAACCTTGAACAATACCCAAAATGGTATTAATTATGTCATATATAAAAACTCAAGTCAAATAAATTATAGTTGTTGCCTATTCTGATCGATACTTTTGTATGGTGTTGAATCATGGACCCTTAAAGTTAGTACTGGAAGCATTTTAAAATTGGGTGCATGAGAAAATGTTGTGTATGCTTTGTACCGATATGGTTAGCAACACGAATGTTCTCCAGAGAGGCAGAGCTGATAGATAATTGTTGAACAATATTAAAACACATAGGATGGCATATTTAGGTTATGTGATTAGGGAAAAAAATTACGAATTTCTGAACCTAATCATTGGATTCGCCTCGTTGGCAGGAAGGGAATCCCCTGGCTCCAAAACGCAAGGGACTGGGCTATTATATACAGAGTGTCCCAGAAGTCGACGTCAAGCCGGAAACGGATGAAAGGGAGCTAGTTATGAGAATAAAATAAAAACGGTGTAGATTTTCTCGATTTTTTTAAATGCCTACAATAAATAAAATACAAAACATAGTTTTTTATTTTATTTTATTTTTTACATTTTTCTCATAATTCTGGAAAAACTCTTCGAGTTCGTGTCCGCAACGTAGACATAAGAAAAACTTGCGAAACAGAGGATATCGTTCAGTAGAGTAGATCCAGAAGAAGATACTGGAGGGACCATGCAGCCCCCGGAATCCCCTCCGGACACCGCCCACCTGGAAGACCGCCTAAGAGATGGAAGGACAGCTGGGCCTCATCATCCGACGAGACATGATTTCCGTGTCACAATCGTCAGATCTATTAAAAGAAGAAGAAGAAGATTTTTCTCATAACGTCTCAAGACGCCGACTCCTGGGACATCCTTATTTACAACATTAAAGTTCCTGAGGTGTTATATTTGAGTCATGTGCTTATGGGAAAATAGTATAAATGAGGGTCCACGAGGTGTTGGCAGATGCGAATATCCTGGCTCCGTATCAGGAGGACGTTGAGGAGCTGTTTCGGTTTGTCAGGGGCAGAGATTCTACTCTCGAGTGATAGTCAACGTCGGGGAGACGTTACAAGACACCGGGAGAAGAAATAAAGCTGAGTCCTTCGTCACATCAGTCAATAGTTTGCCAATTGACTGATTATGGATTTGCAGTATTAACGGTTATAAAATGGGCAGTAAAACTGTGAATGTCATTTGCTATGCGGACGATGCCGCATTAATAGCAGAGTCTGAAGATGACCTGCAAAGAATGTTGTACAAATTCCACACAGTATCCCAAAGGCTAAATATGGCTATATCAGTCAACAAAACAAAAAGTCTCACTATATCTAGGCAACCTGCAAGATGTAAACTGACTGTTGATGATATACCTGTAGAGCAGGTGATGAGTTTTAGGTATTTGGGAGTGGAGATCTGCAGCCAAAGTGACCTTTATACCGAAGCACGTGAACAAGTCAGTAAAGCCTCTGCCGTGTCAGGATGCCTGAAGAATCTGGTCTGAAAAACAAGCACATGCGTATCGACAGCAAGATCAGAATATACAAAACATGCGTGCGACCCATCATGACGTACGCTGTAGAGACGCGGGCTGACACTGTGCGAACCAAGGGACTACTTAGAACATCGGAGATGAAGGTCCTAAGATCAATTACTGGAAAAACCCTCCGAGATCGTGTCCGCAACGCAGACATAAGGAAAACCTGCGAAATAGAGGATATCGTTCAGTGGAGTAGATCCAGAAGAAGATACTGGAGGGACCATGTAGCCCGAATGGATGGTGACAGACTCGCATATACAGCCGCCTATGAAATCCCTTCCGGACACCGCCCACCTGGAAGACCGCCTAAGAGATGGAGGGACAGCTGGATCTCATCATCCGACGAGATATGATTTCTGTGTCACAGATCGTCAGATCTATCAAAAGAAGAAGAAGAAGAAGAAGAACGCTATAAGTTTATTATCGGACTACAACCATGTAATCGGATTGGCCTAACTAACGCGTAATATTTTGGATTTTCTTTCGCCTGTTTTTCTATTTAGGCTTTCATGCTAATTTCTTTATTGCCTCCGAAAACGGAGTCACGCTTGCCTTTTAGAAGATACAACTAAACTAGCATTAATTTATGTGCATATATTGAAATCTACAAACGTGAATGATGCTTTATTATTGTCTGTAAATAGTACACATCACAGCGTTTCACAATATGGACTTCAATCATTCTGTCTCGTTTCTCCTCACCCCCGATCTAGAGCTACCAGAATTATTATTATATATTATTTCCTTCCATACGGAATATTCTATTTGACCCGGTGGCGTTATCGTTTCTGTGAAATAACCTGTGATATCAATAATACACTTCAATACCGCTGGTAATTCTTCTAGACAGGTACGCAAAAGTGTCACACACAGTCAGCTAAATATTTTTTATATTGGATTTAAATAATTAAAAATATATTATAATTGGTTAATTTTTAATTTCAAATAAACAAATATGCATTTTGATATCAAAACGAGAAGCTAACGCGACCTATCATTTCTTCTTCTCCGGTCTCAATCTAAAGATTGGTCTGCAGCAAGGCAACGCATCTCCTCTTCCACTCCGCTCGGTCCTCGGCAATTCTCTTCAACTCCGCACAAGAGGTGCAGCCCACATCTCGGCAAATCTGGTCTAGGTACTCCTGGCGAGGTCGTCCTCTGTCAATCGATCCCTCGACCATTCCCTCCATCATGCAGGAAACATTCGTGTCGCAACACATGACCAATCCATCTCGCGCGCCTCTCCGCTATGGTGTTCAACACGTGCCTATTCTCTTCAACTCTGCTGAGAACCTCCTCATTTGTAACGTGGTCCCATGAAACATGGGCAATTCGTCGGTAGGTCCACATTTCAAACGCCTCTAGCCTTTTGCGCTCTCTTTCGCCCAGGCACCAAGTCTCGCAGCCGTATAGTAAAACACTCCACACCATCAAAAACGAGAAACTAACGCGACCTATCATTTAATGTTTTTAAATGTTTTGTACATGATGTTGTTTCAAATGCAAATATAGGAAGTGAATTCAGTGAGAAACGCAATGTGTGGTACACACAGTCAGATATATATTTTTTATATTGGATTTTAATGATTAAAAATATACGTGGTTAATTTTTTATTTCAAATGAACAAATGTATATTTTATTATCAAAACGAGAAGCTTGCGGTTTTGTACATGATATTGTTTCAAATGCAAATATAATAAGTGAATTCAGTGGGAATGAAAAGTGTTATTATTGTAACAGGAGATAGTTCAGATACACGGAAAGAATGAATGAATGGTAAAAAAGCATATGTTAACGATGTAAACAGAACTAGAAATAAGGAAAGTCGATGAAACATTTCACGATCAAATCAATGAAATGTTAAATGTCGGCCACATAAGAAGTCGGAGAAATCGACGTGCGCGCATGACACGGTGTATGAATGTTGAGGAATCCAGAGAATTATGCCAGAGAAGAACTGTGGTGTTCCATTCTTTCTGCCTACCCCGGGGAGAAGGCGTGATGGTTAGTTAGTTTTGAATTATACATGTTTGTACTTTAATTAATTTTATTTTTTAATAAGACAAGGTATCTTTAGTTATATTGTTGTATGACTTGGAAGTTTTTAAGATAGAGAATTTAAAACGTATTTCTGACTAATGCATTATACACGAAAAAAAAAACTTTAATAATTCATAACAAATGAACCCATTTGACAGAAATATATTCAATTTTATTCAATACCATTCATTTCGTGTTTCTTTTGTGCAATAGAAGATTTGAATACGAATGCATTCATCTGCATGAATTATTATTATTTTCGGGTTAAAATCAGACTGCGTCTCTGATGGACTATACGGTGATTCGAAAACGAATTATGGTAGTAGATGAGTCAAATCAAATAAATAATAATACACTTTAAGTAATTTGTATTAACACCACTTTAATTGAGTACTCAGTTTACTCTCTCACCCCGACGAAGCTCCGGCGGTAGCGAAACCGGTTGGTGTTACCAAATAAAGTGGTGTTAATACAAATTACTATAGGTGTACCATTATTTAATTTAATAATGTCACACCACAAATTAAGTGCTTCATACGAAAGTTTAAAATCAAATCAGTTTATTTACTCAAAAGATACTACAAACAGCATAAATGTTTAGGGCATCTATTGACTACAGGTAAAATATTATGTACATACAACATAATACCAGGAACGCATTAGAGATGGTTCGACATTAGGAAGACAAGATACAAGAGTATTTGTCCATAAAAACAAGTTCCCCTTCTATTTCCATTCTGTATCTCAATCCTATTGCCATATTGGTCCCTACCCAAGACCACCGGCCCACACACAAGAGCACTCACGTCCCACCCGCTTCTTTACCCATGACCAACTGGCCCCACCCAAAGTCACTCCCTGTCACCGTTCCTCGGTCTCCATCCAAGACCTCGGCCCCTGTCGAAAGTCACCTCGTCCCCTCCACACTCCTCCATACCCGAGTAGTCAGGTTCAAATGTCGAACTCAACCCGCCAAAAAAACCCTCTTCTCACCATCCAACAATATCCAACCTCAACATCCGAAAAAAAATCGCGATTAGTCTTGCGTCGCGTTAAAAATTTGGAACGAAAGCTAAGTAGGGTAAGGTAAGGTAATTTGGCAGTACGAGTACAAGCTCGTATATGTTTAAACATGACTCTCACATCAATGTTTTGTACCAGCGGAGGCGCGTGTGATAACTGTGTTTTGAAGTTTATTCGTCTAATTCTAGATATTTTGTCATCTATTGGTGAGTTTCCGAAGCTTACATAGCGATAGGTTATTCAGTACGATTGCGTTTCAGAAAGTACCGCTAAATTACCTATACTGCCAAAATACCTAACCTTACCCTACAATAAAATTGGCTTAATTTTTTTAAAGTTTTTTTATTTACACATAGATTCACTATAGGGCAAAGATTTTTTGGAATCGTGATAAAAAAAAAAACATCGATCTTCATACCTTATTAATATTAATTTTATGTAAATAAACTCAATATTAAATCAGGCGTGTTTGTCAAGTGTTGATCAGCCTTGATTTTAAAATTACGAAACGTGTTTTTGATAATATATTGCACAATAAATTTATATGTATATTCAAATCAAATCAAATCAAATCAGTTTATTTCATCAACAGACATTACAAAATTTATTTTTAAGGCATCTATTGAGAACAGGTAAAATAATATATTATATATGGTATACTACCAGAAACGCATAAGAGATGGTTCAACATTAGGAAGACAGGATACTCTCCAGAATTAAGAGTATTTGCCTTCTGAACGTACTTTCACTAACACGAAAGACGTCGATCTCCGAGGAGACCGCGTTCAGCAGACTAATTGCTCTTCCCACCGGTGTCACCAGAGGCAGATTGGTTCTGGCGGCCGGTAGGTAAAACAATCTGTGCTGTCGCTGTCGGAGATATCTATCGGGGACAAAAAGCCGAACATCCTTCAGTACGGCCGAGTTCTCGAAGTATCCCCTAATTAATCTAAAGAAATGGATAATTAGATGTCCATCTCTTCGAAGCTGTAGAGAATTGGTTCCGAGCATTCCCAAAAGAACCATATTATGTGGTATCCTGGGTTCGATTCCCAGCGATGGCAGTGTGATTGTCACACTGTCTTTGATCTGGTGTATAAATTCACGTGAAAATAAATTGTCGATAGATTAGCTGCCTGTTACAATGTCATGTTCTCTACCGTTGTGTTTTGTAACACAAAATGGTATCTTTTTCTTTTGCATTTTAAATATTGTTAATTTCACAAATGCAACGTGTTAATTCGCTAACAATGGCGTCACTCAATGTCGAGGCATTATCTAACATATTATTGTGACAACTCCAATGCGGTATCACAATTGAATGTTCTCGTTCGCTGAATTTAGGAAATCATAATTATAAAGATGCCGTCAACATATTTTACACGTCAATAAAGAAATATTAATACACGAGTATTTTAATAACAAATGTTCATCTACTATACATATTTAATTATTTAATTTTCTGTTCATCCTACTAAATTATTGTTTTTAATTTTTTCACTTTAGCGTACTGTATCAAATGAATGAAACGTTTCGCCCTTCTAAGATTCTAAGACATTATCATGTAGGGCGAAACGTGTCAAATATAATAAAACTCCTAGAAGACAGATGTTTTCATTCATATTATTTATTTAATATGGAATTTTACGTAATTGTTCAAGTTTTAAATTTAATGTGTTAATTACGAGTATATTAATCCTTAATAGGGCGCTAGGAAACCGATTATTTAAAAAAAATATTTTTAAGGATTAATTTTATCTCAATAGACACGAAGATGTAAATTGTTTTTGGGAACAGAATATGGTGGTCGAGGCGTTTACAGGACTTATGACTAAAATGGGTAAAATCCAGTATTTGTCTACAAGTATTTGTATACATTCAAAGACAAAAAATAATTTTGTTTTCAATGGATAATATATATAAAAAATGGATAAGCAATTATCCTCGAAACGCAATTCTTTTGAATTATTATTTATTTCATTCCATCGACAAATACGAGTATGTTTATTTTATTGCCAACCCTTATGTATGGAAGTGAAGCTTGGTCTTGACAAAAAAGGATGAAAATAAGATAAATGCCTTAAAATGAGATCTCTGGGAGGAATGTGCTGGAAAACGATATATGATAGAATACCGAACGACGAAATAAGGAAGAAATGTAAGGCAGATAATTGCATCATAAGTAAAATTAAAAAAATATTCCTGAGATGGTTTGGACATGTGGAACGAATGGACGAGAGAAGAATGGTTGAAATGTGGTATACAAGCAGTGTGAGTGGGAAGTCGTGGGAGACCAAGGAAAGCATGGCATGACCAAATTAATCAAATACTGAAAGTCGGCCACATTCGAAGTCGAAAGAATCGACGATCGTGCTAGTTACGATGTATGAATGTGGAGGAATCTATAGAGGTATGTCAGGACAGAACGGTGTGGCAGTACATCCTCTCCGCCTACTCCTCCGGGGAAACGGCATGATGGTTAGTTAGTTAATTTATATAAAACTTTGTATTTATAAATAGATGCCTTCGCTCAATATTCAAAATCTATTGACCCCAAACAGTGTCAAATGCCGTTCTCTGGACCATGGCGGGCGAAAAGCCAATTAGGGAACAAGTCGCTAGACGCAAAAGGCAGTGGATCGGTCACACTCTGAGACGGAACCCAGCCTGCATCGCTCAGGGTGCACTAGACTGGTGCCCTATGGGGGGAAAGAGAAAACGAGGCAGACCTAGAGCCACCTGGAGAAGAACCCTGCAGGACGAGGTTAAGGCAGGAGGCCTCACTTGGGATGATGTTAGGCATCAGGCATGCGATAGAGTCGGGTGGAGAAGATTCCTTGACGCCCTATGCACCACGGAGGTGTGACAGGACAAAAATAAGAAAAAGAAGAATATAAAACTTTGTGGGTAATACAAACCTGTGTCTACAGGAACATGGAAACTATCAGATGGGAAATATTTTCCTTAGGTCCAATTATCGTTTAAATGTCAATTTTAGGTATAAATAAACAAAAATACGAAAAAAACTAATTTGTTTTGGATTTTTGATAAACTTAAAGGCGTTAACTGTGGTATTTCATAATGACGTTATTTTTAAAGAATCATAAGACTGTTTTTTCCATTTTTGATTTTTATTTTCTCGGACATTTTCGAAGGTTTTACACCTTCATCAGAAGGAGAATGTTATAAACTCGTATATATCGCTCTCCCGATGATGAAGGTGTAGAACCTTTCGAAACATGCTGAGAAAAATAAACTCAAAGGGGGAAAATCTTTTTTTTTTTTACCCTTGTGGAAAAAACAACAACTACAACAAAACATCACGCCGTTTCTCCGCAGGGGTAGGCAGAGAGAGAATGGACCGCCACATTACTCTATCCTGACACACCTCTCTAGCTTCCTCCACATTAATACAACGAGTCATGCACGCACGTCGATTCTTCCGACTTCTTACATGACCAATTTTAAAATTTGATTAATTTGGTCATGACATGTTTTCCTCGGTCTACCACGACTCTGTACTCCATTTACATCGTTAACGTATACTTTCTTAACCATTCTTTCTCCATCCATGCGCTCCATACGTCCGAACCAACGCAGCGATCCTTTCATAATTTTGTTCATAATACTTTCTTCCGCTTGAAATCTATCGTAAATTGTTCTACCACACATACGTCTTAAGGACCTCATCTTTACCGCATTTATTCTGCTCTCATCCTTCTTCTGCCAGTTCCATGCTTCGCTTCCATACGTAACTGTTGGGACCAGAACTTTTTAAAACTAACTAACTAACCATCACGCCGTCTCCCCGAACGGGTAGTCAGAAAGAATGGACTGCCACACTTTTCTTTCCTGACATATTTCTCTCGCTTCCTCAACATTCATACATCGTGTCATGCACGCGCGTCGATTTCTCTGTCTTCTCACGTGGCCGACATTCAATATTTGATTTATTTGATCGTGACACGTTTTCATTGGTCTTAGCTCTATTTCTGGTTCCATTTACATTGTTAACATATAATTTTTTTACCATTCTTTCTTCATTCATTCTTTCCGTGTGTCCAAACCATCTTAATGATCCTTTCATTATTTTGTTCATAACACCAACATTCGCACCGCATTCACTTCTGATATTTTTATTCGACTTTAGAACTTTTTTATCAAACAATATTTTGTAATTTTGAAACAATTATTAAAACACGAAAGCAAGTTACCTGAATCTTCTATTAAATAAACCCATCTTTATTAAAACTTTTTTTTTAATTTGACCGCGATGAAACTGGTACGTATATATTTTTTATTTTATTTCATCACGTGTTCGGCAAATCAATAGTAGTTTATTTATAATCACATTTGTATTTGCACGGCTTTGACGTTTGCAATTATTTTTATGTCAACATCTCGGCTCGTTTCGGCGAGTTTTATTACGCGCGGTCGCCGGACGTACAGCGCGAAGCTATTTTAAATTACAATACATGGATGAAGCGCCGACGAAAGTCGAACGGCGACTAACGGTCCGCACCTTGAGGAATTCCAAATTGGAAAATGGATCTACCAGAGATGTCGATCCTCTCCGCGTTCTTTTTCGGTGGCGCTCCGACCGGGGTTATTGATCACGCTTTGTATTCCTTTAGTTCCAAGATCCTCCGATAGGCGCGCGGGAAAATTTGTACAGCTACTGATAGAAGATATTTAAAAAATACGTGTTCCGAATTTGATGATCTTTGATCACGGTTTGTATTCTTTTAGTTCCACGATCCTCCGATAGGCGCGCGGGAAAATTTGTACAGCTACTGATAGAAGATATTTAAAAAATACGTGTTCAGAATTTGATGATCTTTGATCAAGCTTTGTATTCTTTTAGTTCCAAGATCCTCCGATAGGCGCGGGAAAATTTGTACAGCTACTGATAAAATATATTTAAAAAAATACGTGTTCCGAATTTGATGATCTTTGATCACGGTTTGTATTATTTTAGTTCCATGATCCTCCGATAGGCGCGTGGGAAATTTACAATTATAATTTTTTTAAATATGCTTTCCGAATTTGATGATCTTTGATCACGCTTAGTATTCCTTTAGTTCCAAGATCCCCAGATAGACGCCCGAGAAAAATTGTACAGATGCTGATAAACGATATTTAAAAAAAATATGTATTTCGATTTTGATGATCTTTGATCACGGTTTGTATTCCTTTAGTTCCAAGATCCTCCGATAGGCGCGCGGGAAAATTTGTACAGCTACTAATACAATTTTTTTAAATGTGTTCCGAATTTGATGATCTTTGATCAATCTATGTATTATTTTAGTTCCAAGATCCTCCGATAGGCACACGGGAAAATTTGATGATCAGGATCAGAATGATTTGAATGATTATTTAATATACGGGGTTTCCGGATTAATGGAACTGCCGAATCAATTTTGTATTATGTCTATGGAGATATTATTCAATGTATTCTTTTTTAACCAACAAACCATCACGCCATCTCTCCGAATGGGTAGGCAGAAAAAAATGGACCCTCACTGTTCTTTCTGTACACACTTCTCTCACTTCCTCAACATTCTTACACCGTGTCATGCACGCACGCCGATTTCTCTGACGCCTCATATGGTCGACATTTAATGTTTGAATGATTTTATTGTGCCACGTTTTCCTCAGTCTTCCTCTGTTTCTAGTTCTGTTTACGTCGACAATGATTTAATTTATGATTTATTTTATTTTTCAGGTGCTGAATGAAACTGTGGTGTTGGAGAAAAAGCCCGTAAGCCGGATAACTGAAGTGATCAGCATCCCTAAGCAGAAAGATGTCCCCAGTGCACCCTCTCAGCCCAACTTCAATGATGGGACAATCATTCTGGATAAGCCCCTAGACCAGACCGTGACCCTCAAAATTGGTAAACTTTCATTTGTATTTCTAACCAATTTTATATGCAAAAATATGATTTTTTATGTTTTTGTTTAACCTCTCTCGAGTAGTAAAATATCAATTACATTTATGAAATATCATTTTTGCAGTTTGTAAAACATGTAACTAGCCGATAGATTATTTCATTTTGTTTACACCAATAGATATCGCTTGCAGTCCAAATGTTGGCTTAATCTGGGAATACGAGGTCTGTTCAAAAAGTATCGCGAATTATGTGTTCTTTCAAAAATTATTTATTTATTCATGAATATCTATTACGTCCCCTTCAAAGTAATCCCCACCAGATATTATACACTTGTGCCAACGTTTTTTCCAATTCTCGAAGCACTTCAAAAAATCGTTTTTTTAGATTACAATATTTTTCAGCTCCTTCTTCGATGCCGTCTTTGTGTTATTTTGGGCTAGTAATACCAAAAAACATCTTTCAATTTGTCTCAACTTTTTTTCATGTGTGTTCTATAATTCAATAATTATTGTCTTATTCATGTGTGTTCTATAATTTCATGTGTGTTCTATAATTCAATAATTATTGTCTTATTCATGTGTGTTCTATAATTCAATAATTATTGTCTTATTGTTGTGTGTAGCCACTGGTGAGCTGATACAGTGCAACCCAAATGAGTCTTTACTCACAGATGACCTGAGTGAGGTGGAGAATACTCCGCCATGCACCACTACCAAGCCACTCTTCATCTCCAGCAACATTTCCAAGGGCTTCTCCAAATTCAAGTCTCAGGATTTTGTTGAGTATGTATTGTACTTTCCATTTAAAAATAATAATATTTATAGTTTGTTTTATTATCAAAGAGAAAAATTATTATACTTTAGAGAGTATCTTGTCTTCTTAAAGTCGAACCATCTCACCTGTTCTCACACCATGCCTTCAACCTTTTTTTTTTATACAACATGTCGTTTGAACCCAATTACTCCGTACAATCTGTTTTTAGCTGTCATATTGATTCTCATGACATGTGATAGATAGCTAATCTTTTGCCATTTTATTGTCACATGAATTCTACACCAGACCAATGACAATCGCCGGGGATCGAACCTGGGACCTTCGATGTGGCAGTCATAGCCCTTGCCACTCTGCAACGAAAGTCGTCGTTTATTTGTAATATCTTTTGAGAAAATAAACTGATTTGATTGATTGAAAAATTCATTACAAAGTATTAATATAAAATGTGACATTTTCACCACAGCAGTCCCGTGAAGAGCCGTGTCCAGCACTTTGAACGTCTTGCGGTAGCGGCCTCTGGCATCCAAAGAAATGACGAAATCGATGGACCAAGCCGGACAACGAGGACCAAGACTAGGGCCATGGCCGCCAAGGAATCCGTACAGGTAATGTTTTTGCTTTGTTAGAAAGAAATATAATTTACTTACGAAATATTATATCCTGCATCGATTGTTATAGTTTTTTCTTGAAGTTAAACCACTTTCAAATTTTCATTGTCAAACAGTTTTCGAAATTTACCGATAAATCGGTTAAATGTACATATTTGGAAACTTGATAAAATATTCCCGAATAACTAAAACAGATGTCGGTGTGTGTTACGTTTGTGCCAAATTGTCAATACGGCGCAAGAATACGCCACCAAAAGTTCTTCCGAGGTATCTCCGTCTCTGGCAATACGAGCACTGCACTGTTTGCCGAGATATCTCATCTGTGGCAACCATCGAAATAATTTTTTTTTTGTGTTTTGAATTTCGGATTTATTTTTAATATTTTTTTTTATGTTGAATTGTAAAAAAGAAATGTTGTGTTTATACTCTTGTTTAGGGTGAAACTGTGCCTGACCCTAAGCCTGAACTACCGCCCAAGAAAAAGATACCTCGCAGCAAGATGACCACACCTATCAGTGCTCGCACCATTGCGCAGCTCAAGCTGCCTCTGCCGGTGCCATCTTCCAAAACTGTATGTTTTATTTTCCTATTTATTTTTTAAATAATGTTAAAAAATTATTAAATTAAAAAAATTACACTATACTAATTGAAAAAACTATACAGGATGTTACAGATCTCGACATTAAATGCGCCAACTTTTAATGTTACCTGCCAAAATAGCGTAGTTCATTTTATTTTCAGTACAGTCAGTTAAAATTGGGCATAGTTTTAATTTTGAATACTTGGTTGGGCAAAAAGTAACATTTACTTCCAAGCTGGAGCAGTTAGCTATAAATTTTAGGCAACAATTTATAGAAGCATTATTCAGAATTACATAATAAAAATAAAAACTCTAAATAGTAAAGATTTGTAGAAACGGGAGTTAAAAGACCATCACAGGTTGTTGATTTTCTCGATTTTTTTTAAATGCCTATAATTTCTCAAAATACAAAACTTTTTTTTTACATTTTTCTCATAACCAGCATGACTTGCCCTATCATCTGTTTCCGGGTTGACGTCGAGATCTGGGACACCCTGTATATGTTGATTTGATCTTTACTCCTATCTGCACTTTGTATTTTTTATTTTATTGGCGTTAACACTGGAATTTAAAAACAATGCTGTTTATGTTCCACCAGAGGATGGAGATCACCTCCGAAACTAACTAACCATCACGCCGTCTCTTCAAAGGGGTAGGCAGAAAGAATGGACTGCCACACTTTTCTTTCCTGACATATTTCTCTTGCTTCCTCAACATTCATACATCGTGTCATGCACATGCCTCGATTTCTCTGACTCCTCACGTGGCCGATATTCAATATTTGATCGTGCCATGTTTTCCTCGGTCTTCCTATATTTCTAGTTCCATTTACATCGTTAACATATAATTTTTTTACCATTCTTCATTCATTCTTTCCATGTGTCCAAACCATCTCAATGATCCTTTCATTATTTTGTTCATAGCACCATCATTCGCACCGCATTCACTTATTATATGTTCATTTGACACTCTATCATCCACATTTGTCTAAGAGATCTCATTTCTACTGCATTTATTCTACTTTCATCCTTCTTTTGCCAGTTCCATGCTTCGCTTCCATACATAAGGGTCGGTACAATTTTTATTGTATAAATTTATTTAATAAATTAAAAGTGGAACATAAACCGCTTTGTTTTTCAATCCAATTTTTTTTATTTATAAATAATTTAAGTCCGAAGAATTGACGTGCGCATATGACATGCTGTATGAATGTGAAAGAATCTATAGAGATAGTATGTCAGGATAGAGAAATGTATGTATTGGTCCAATCTCTGGTGATATTTAATAAATTAAAAGTGGAACATAAACAGTGTTGTTTTTCAATTCCAAATTTTAAAATTTTTAATTTATAAGTAATTTAAGGCAGAAGAATCGACATGCTGTATGAATGTGAAGGAAGCAACAGAGATATGTCAGGATATAGTAGTGTAGTGGTCCATTCTCATGCCGTCTTATTACTTACTTGGCATTCTAAAAAAGTCCCATATAACACAACATCTCAAAGAACTTCACTGGCTTAATAATCCAGATAGAATCCAGTATAAACTTTGCTGGACAGTCTTTAAAGCGCTACATGGAATGGCACCAAGTTATATATCTGAACTCTGCATAATGAACAGCCTAAATTCGAGGAAATCCACACTTCGCTCGGCGAACTCCTCAGCAATAGGAAGATAAGTTGAGCCGAAGCGTTGCCCCAGTACAAATTTCGGGGATCGAGCATTCACGGTAGCCGGTCCATCAGCTTGGAACAATCTCCCTTCACACCTCAGATGCATAAATGATCCGACAGATTTCAGATCTAAATTGAAAACCCATCTTTTTCATATTTCATACCCAATTTAAACATTTATACTTCGTTCTACTATACTTTTTAACCGATCGTGAACATTTTGATTTTTAGATTTAAAACACGTCTTAAAGCGCCCTTGAGGTGATTACATCACAAAAACGGCGCTTTAAAAGTTAGCATATTATTATTATTGTTGTCCAGGAAAACAGCATGATGGATTGAAATTAATTTTTTATTTTTATTAAATGAGTAAATAATTGCAGAAAAGTGTAAAACTTGGATCGGGCTTCAGCTCTTCGGAGTCTTTGATGTCTCCCCGGGTCCACATAGTCCGGGAGGACGATGCCCAGAAGAAGAAGGAAGTTCGCACGCTCGCCGTGACCATGGAAAAGAAGAGGTATTTACCCATTATTTTCAATCATCTCCTATTCATCATCATCATCATCAGCCTTTTGTCGAGGCTAAGGAAGCTAAGGATATTATTTATTTACTTATTTTTATTATACGCAAATGAGACATAACAAACAAAAAATAAAATAACAATATAAAACTAATAAATAATATATATTTTAGAAGGGTCCCAAATATGTTGACGTCAGTGAGGCAGTACTCTTTCCAGAATGTGTAATATATTTTTTATGAACATTGTCTGACATTAAAAATGCCAAAATCTGAAAGGATTAGATTCAGCGTCGGACTTGCTCTTCATACTGGCATCACCAAAGGCAAGTTGGTTCTGCGTGACGGAGCAAAGAAGATGGTTTTCAGTCGCCATGCCAGGGTGCATCTGGTCCGCAGAATTTTATTAGCCTAATTTAATAGTCTTCTTTCATACCATGAGAATATTTCACTTGTTCCAATTTTTTGTATAGATTTTCTGATAGTGTCAACTAATCAACTGTCAACTGTCAAATTGATAGTCTGTAGAAACAATGTTGCCAGTTTAAAAACCAAACCTCTAAAAACAACACCCTATGTAAGTATGTATGTAAGATGTGGTTTGCTTTGCAGGAAGAGAGAAGACAGGAATCGAGCGGCAGCGCTGGCCAGGGAGGCACAAGAGAAGCTGCGGCAGGAGCAGATGGCGAAGGCAGACCGCGAGAAGGAGGAGAGATTACAGAAGGCGCAGGCTGAACGCGAGGAAAAACATCGAGAAGAGATGGAAAAAGTGAGTAATGCTAAGATAATCTCTCATCCCGTAAATATTAAACTTTTGACTGCATCAATGATATTATTCATATTAGTGGAGAGGGATATTGAAAGAAGTGTTGGGGCATGCAACAAAGGTAATAGTGCACTTTATGTTTGAAGTGAAGCATGTATCTGGCAAAAGAAGGATGAAAGAAATGAATAAAATAAATGTAGTAGAAACGAGATCTCTTACGGGGGTCTTTGGACTACAGAGGATTTATTGTATGAATGTGGAGAAAGAGTTTTGTCAGGATAGTGTTGCGTTGAGGTCCATTCTATTTCAGTATCCCTGTGGTGAAATGGGGTGATGGCTTATTTGTTTGTTGTGTATTTGTAAACTTCCTATTATTTGGTGTCGTTTATTGTTGCAGAAGCGTCTGCGAAAGGTACAGGAGCTGGAGAAGAAGCGGGCGGACGAGGCGGCACAACTCGCCATCGACCAGAAAAAGGAGGAGATGCGGCGAGAGGCTGAGGCTGCCAAGATCAAGAACCAGAAGGAGATTGAAATGTGAGAACCCCCTGACGTTGTAAATGGACCCCAAAATCAAATTTCATTTTCCACGGACCCCCTGAATGATCCCGGGTACCCCTGGGGGTCCGTAGGGACCACTTTGGGAACCACTGATCTAAACCATCCGGGGACCCACTCAACACCACACAAAATTTCATCATAATAGATCTAGCCATTAAAGAGGAGTTCAACTACATACACCCATACAGAAGAATGATATGTATAAAGAAAACAAATCACTCTCCGAAATCTTTGCCGGCGAGAATTTGAAACATCGGAACGCTCTTGTAAAAAATTAAGTTATTCTTCCCACAAAATACATAAAAATATCAAATAAATTGTATTTTGTAGTCAAATGTTTTACATTTTTTATTTTATAAAAATAATCAGACTTGAGTGAAATTTCATTTTGAGTTTAAGAAAACAAACAAAAATATATTACATTGAAAATGTTGTTTATAAATGAAACCAAAACATCGCGCCGTTGATAACTAATAATGTATAAGAGTCACCCTAAGTAAACACACACTCAAAATCAAAGATTCCGACACAGTACGAGAAACCAACACTTTGTATCTCGACGGTTATACAACTGTGTGTGTGTGTGTGATGATTGGGCGTGATCCGTATGGGGCACGCAATACAAAAAAATTAAATTTAATTAAATCTTTGTACAGAAAGGAGAAAGTTTAACTCTTAATAACAGATAATACATAATAGTATATAAGACACATTTTTACTTTTGGTCCGTCGTAGTAAATTTACTGGATATTACATGTTAAACACGGATCCGATAAATATATGCGGACTGGTATTGTAGCCAGCCGGACTATAAGGGTTAATAATGTTCATCTATTTTTAGTAAATACTTACATAATACATTTTTATTTATTTCAGGCTGCGTAAAAAGAATGCATCTAAAGAAAAAGATTACAAGAAACAGCAAGATGCTATGAAAGCAGGTATGTTCACTATTATTTTCACAAATACAGTCGAAATTGAAGACGGACGAACAAGAAGAAGACAGGACCGACGTTATAAGCATTACTCTTTATATCAGAGAATAGTTATTTTCAATTGCTTACAAGCATACCCATCACACGAAGGCATGAAGTATCTGGAGCGGTCACATAACACAAAAAGGTGCAATTCAAACAAAAATACTCATTTACAAATTTTTACGCACATACATATTATTGTTAATCCACTTTTCGTATAAAATTTAAAATTGATGCCTAACATCATCCCAAGTGAGGCCTGCAGCCCTCTTCTCCAGGTGGCTCAAGGTCTGCCTTGCTTCCTTTTTCCCCCCATAGGGGACCAGTCTAGTGCACCCTGAGCGATGTAGCCTGGGTTCCGTCTCAGAGTGTGACCGATCCACGGCCATTTGCGTCTAGCGGCTTGTTCTCTAATTGGCTTTTCGCCTGCCATGGTCCAGAGAACGGCATTTGACACTGTTTGGGGCCAATAGATCTTGGAAGGCACCTATTTATAAACTGAATATTTGGAGCTTGAACTTTCTTGAAATGATACTGGAACGCCATACAGGTCGAAGCATAGCGAAAGCTCCCCTTGCCTTGTTGAGCCTGCTGGCTACATCTTCCTCCGCACCTCCCGAGCCTACTGTCATACTACCAAGGTAGCAAAAGCTGGTTGTGGTCACAAGGGGGACACCGTGGAGCAAGATTGGGGTGGAGTCATTTGTGGACACTTGTAGGTCTGGTCTACTGTCTTGGACGTGTTAATTTTGAGACCTACTTTTGCCACTTCCTCGTGAAGTCTACACAGCTTCTGCAATACATTAAAAAATATGAATACATCTTAATTAATCTTAAAACTGTAGTCCTCTATTTTACGGGTTCGGATTAACCCCAACAGTCAACACAGACAATGAGTTGGGATAGCGCCAGGAAGAAGAGAAGATGAAGATTCCCAGAGAATTTTTACCTTTTAGACAACTCCAAATAATCAAGGGTTTACTGTATTATTATTTGGATTTATTATCTTTACAGCACAAATATCTTCTCACAAGCCTGTTTCCTTTAAGACTTTGGAGGAATTAGGGACAGACGATGAAAGTGAAGATGAGAAACATGTCAAGAGACATCTACCCAAGTGGACCATACGTAAGTTTGATTTATTTCTTACTCTTTAATTTTTAAATTAGGATATTAAAACGTTTTTATATATCGTCTATAGATGGCAGTACTATCAGCAATAAAAATAGGAATGGTTTAACCCTTTGCACTCCTCAACCATGGACTGCCACACTTTTCTTTCCTGACATATTTCTCTCGCTTTCTCAACATTCATACATCGTGTCATGCAAGCGCGTCGATTTCTCTGACTCCTCACGTGGCCGACATTCAATATTTGATTTATTTTATCGTGGCACGTTTTCCTCGGTCTTCCTCTATTTCTAGTTCCATATACATCTTTTATAAATACTTTTTTTTTACCATTCTTTCTTCATTCATTCTTTCCATGTGTCCAAACCATCATAATGATCCTTTTATTATTTTGTTCATAACACCATCATTCGCACCTCATTCACTTATTATATTTTAATTCGACACTCTATCATACACAGAGTATCCACAAATTCGTCTAAGAGATCTAATTTCTACTGCATTTATTCTATTTTCATCCTTTTGCCATATGAATAAAATTTGTAATTCATCATTCTTCCAATGATGAATGCTTAAAAGATTTGGTATGACTCGTCACTTTAAATTTTCTATTAGGTGTAATTGTTCTATCTGATATAATTGTTACCCTAGCTGATATTTTTATTTACTATTTCACAGATAATTACCGCAGAGAATACATTAAGATCCAATCACTTTTGAAACCTTCGGTTATCGACACTTTCTACTCTACGACAAAGTTTACACCCAACTTGCTGGACATCTTCCCGGGGATAGATAAGAAGAAGCTCGCTCGCAGCTCCAGTGCACACTGGAGAACTCCACCGCGGTACAGCATGATGCCTAAGGAGAACTAGTTCCCAGACTAAAACACAAGACTTAATTTTCTCAGGTGTGCCCCCGTACAACGAGAATATTTCACTTGTTATAATTTTATTCACATGTTTAGTATAGATTTTCTGATAGTGGCATTAAAAAATAAAAATGAACATTTATACTACCATTTGATTGTTTTAAAAGAAATGTGCCAAGAATTAAAAAAGTAAAAAAAGAGATTGATCCGAATTGGTGTTGAATATAAAGTATTTATTGTTTCTTGAACCAGCCTTCAATTTTTATTTTGTTTTAGTTTTTCAATGTACATTATATATCTTCTTCAGCCTATTCCTGTCCACTTCTGGACAAAAGCCTCCTCCATTCACTTCCACCCCATTCTGTCTTTGTCTTGTGCAGACTGGATCCAAGTTATTTCGACATGTCTGTTCAGGTCATCTTTCCACCGTAGTTGCGGTCCGCCCTGCACTTCTATTTGCCGTCCACGGTCTCCAAGTTAGCAGTCTTCTTGTCCAATTTTCTGTCTACGTAACCTGCCCATTGCCACTTTAGGGTCGCTACCCAGTGCATGATGTCAGTGACCTTTGTTTTTTTTCTCACCGTATCGTTTCTAAATATGTCTCTTAGGCTTATTCCTAACATGGCTCTTTCCATGGGTCTTTGGGTCACTCGTAGTTTCTTGGCACTTTGTTTAGACAATGTTACAGTCGTGAGACCATAAGTAACAACTGGCAGCACACGCGCTTCATAAACTTTTCTTTTCAGGTTGATCGGTATATTCTGTGCTTTTTATTTATTTTTAAATGTAACCCTTTTTTCCGAAAGCTCCCCGGTTTAATCCAATTCTTCTCTTGAGCTCTGCGGTTTGGTTTTCTCTGCACAATCGAATATTGTGTCCCAGGTATGTATATTCCTGGACATTCTGGACTGGATTTGAAGCCTTTCCGTGCCCATTACCTTGGTCTTTGCCAGGTTCACACTCAAACTTACAGATTTCAATACATTTTATTTACACATATTTTAGCACACATATTTTACACATATTTAGCACACATATTTTACACATATTTTAGCCTACATCAATAAGAAAATCTCTATTCTGTTTGTGAATGAAATGTCGGTATATTTTTAGAAATATTGTCTCTACGGATCTTTTATAATCCTTTGGAGGGCACACCACAATTAGGTCACCGTGACAGGAAGTTGTTTTTGATGTTACACCACAAAAGTGATACTAGTATTACATATATGTGTGTCACCAACATCAAACTGTAAACCAGGCCTGTCGTGCGTGGAAACTAAGAAGGAATTATTTAATTGAAAGTCCTAAATATTTATTATTATTATTTTTTAACTTTATTGTTATTAGACCAAATTACAAAAAAATAACAATTTTTAAATATGTGCGTGTGGATTGGTATTATTCCAATATTTAAGGGGTTCTTGATTATATGAAAGTTGTCATTTGAATGAAATTGTTTCTTTTCAAACAAAATAAACGGTTAAATCATAATATATTGATATCTTTGAGCATAATGCTAATATGATTATGGATTTATGACTTTATGAGGAAAGTGTAACAGTTAAAGTTATTTATTTTCAAATTCAAACAAAAAATGTAAGTTTGTGTATAATATATGCAACGCAATTTACTCTCTAATTTTTATTTAATTGCTAACTTAGTTAATGCGTTAAATGAATAAATAATACATTATAAAAATATTCGCTTTTCTTCTCTTCTCAGTCGTACTCCTCATGATTGAGGGTCGTGTCCATCCTGTAAACCATTGACCATGGCACGCCATGCGCTACTTTCACACGTCAGTCTCCAGGCTGCAGCCAATGAGAGGCCAGTCAGATCCTTGATTTGATCGGACCAGCGGCTCTGTGGTCGCCTTCCCTCCACTTTGCCCATGATGATGAACTTTTCAAGGTTGTCCTGATCTCTCCGGGCTATGTGTCCAAAATATTCCAGCACTCTCTTGAGAGTCTTGCCTTGATACCCAGCCGGTTAATAATTGACTGGTTTATTCTTCTTGCCGTCCAGGGTATATGCAGCATTCATCGCCAGCACCACATCTCGAAAGCGTCAATTTTGGACATCTCTGATGTTTGCATAGTCCAAGACTCGCAACCATAAAGGAAAAGGAGAAAACAAGGGTTTGAACCAGTCTCGTCTTGGTCTTGTTGGAGATATTTTTGTTTTGCCGTATCTTGGCGTGCTTTGTCATGGCAGTTTTAGCCATTTGGGTTCTGCGTCGAATCTCCCTCTCACATCCCCTCTGGTCAGTTATCAGCGATCCAAGATAGACAAATTCATTCACAAGTTCCAAATCTGAGAGAAGGCCCGTGTTTGTGAGTTGGTTAGCTCTGCTTATCATCATTATCTTTGATCTATTAATCCTCAAGCCCACCAGCTCACTCTCCTTTTCGATTCTTCCGATAAGTTCTGCGAGTTCACTCTCTGTGGATGCAATTAGTGTTGTATCATCTGCGTATCTTAAGTTATTAATTCTTGTTCCACCAACCGATATGCCGTGCTCCCACCCCTCCAAGGCTTTTCTCATTATATATTCACTGTAGATATTAAACAACATGGGAGAGAGCACGTATTCCTGTCGAACGCCCTTTTCAGGTTTGAACGGTTGCGAGATGACGTCATTTACCTTCACAACTGTCTCACCTCCCATGTATAGATTCGCTTTTAGTCCTAGACAATTCTTACGTATTTTAGTTTTTAATATTGATATCATGTTAGCATATTGTAACACCGTATTTGATTGTATTTGCTAATTGAATCGTGCTTTTCAGAAGTAGCACACATCCAGTAACCTCAACTTTACAGGACGGACAAAAAACTGTCTGGTACAAAATTTTCCTACAATACATATATTTTTTTCAATACACATTTGTCTATTTTACTCCCTATGACAAATGTGTATTGAAAAAAATATATGTATTGTAGGAAAATTTTGTACCAGACAGTTTTTTGTCCGTCCTGTAAAGTTGGGGTTACTGGATGTGTGCTACTTCTGAAAAACACGATTCAATTATTGTTAAGTTTGTGTAATATCCTCATTTATTTAACTTTAATTGTTTCATGGAAAAAGTCTTTTAGATTTTTAGTATATAGAAATGTACATAATTAACCCTTAGTTTCACGCAAACTTGATGAAAGGAGTTAAAGGCTGTTTTAATTGACTAAGCCGTTTTTGATTTGTTTTAATTAATGACTAGTTTTATTACATTTGTCAATATTTACATTTTTGTGACAAACATTTCACAATAAATATGATTAGAATGTCTTCTAGTGTCTTTAACAAATTTCACGTTTGCTTCTCCGGTGACATTATTTTCCATCTGCAAAGTACAGTAATTTTGTAATTATTCCATATACGTAATGGTCTTTTTAATTTCAAGTTGAAATTTTTTATATTTAACCGCCCTAAGCGTATGAACGTACGTGATATGCACACTTTGACTACCCCTCTGCTTTATCCCATATCAGTATAAGCTTGAGAAAAAATTATGTAAGTCTTCACAAGTATGATCGTTTTACAGGGGGCAGACAAAGTGTGGGGTTCAAATCTTTGACATTTCGTAATTTAAAAAAATTAAATTAATATATAATTAAATTTAATTAATAAAAATACAGATTTTTTTGCATGTTTCTCGGAAAGTTACCTGAAGGTAGGGCGGTTAAAAGTGAAGTCTTTTATTGAAAATTAATAACCATAAAACAATGTGCTATGTCAAAATACATATGTATCTTTCTTCATCTTCTTATTCCTGTCCTATCGAAAGTTAGACAACATCATGGCTATTTCCACCTTTGATACATCAGCTCTAAATAGGGATGTTGTGCTGCAACTGAACCAATCTCGAAGGTTTTCTAGCCAGGATTTTCTTCTTCTTCTCCTGCACTTCGTTTTCTGTTAATTTGGGGGTTCAGGCGAGATAACTTGAAATAATTAGATTTTCAACTAATTCTATAAATTTACTAAAATGTAATGTATTTGAATGTTTTTATTTTATTTTATATCTTATTATTATTTTAATATATAGACATGTATGTACTTTTCAAGTAATCAGTTATTTTTTCTGTAATATTTAGGATTAATTAAATTTATAGGAAATGTAGTTTTTATGTTTGTGTCAATAAAATGTATTGTAAAATAAGAAGTCAGCAGTTTTATTTATGAGACCCTGTAATCATCTTAATAAAAAATACCAGGAAAAAAACTTTATATTTTTAACATTATGCAACAAACTTTGTGGTTAACCTATTAGTTGGCTCATGTGAAAGATAACAGATGCAAAAAAATGAGTCAATGCATGTGATTACATTTGTTCCCAATGAATGGATTTTTTTCTTAACACTTTCAATACTAACTAATGCAAATGAGAACATCTGTTTTCTAAAAGATTTAATATGTTTATTGGGAATGATATTTTATAATTTTCTGAGGCATTTTCAAATGTCATTTAGTCAATTAAACATACGAAACACTGAAAAAGGGAAGAATTAGAGAAATGGACTCTATAATTTCAAATACTACCAATACTCTTAATTAAATAATGAATGTGATGTAAAGGGGAAGGAAATATTTCACACAGAAAATATTATTAGCTATTGCTTAGGGTAATCAAGAGCCAGGACCCAACCAAAGAAAATCTACCTGGAACGCATCCCTTTAAAAAAGGTGGACCACTTCAGATATCTCTGCTCTATTCTTACCGATGATGGCACGATTGAAAATGACGTAGAGCATAGAATAAACGTAGGATGGCTTAAATGGCGTGCCCTTTCAGGAAAATAAAAGGAAAAGTGTACCGAACCGCCGTAAGACCTGCTATGCTCTACGGACTGGAATGCTGGGCCGCAAGACGACAAGAAGAACAGAAGCTACACGTAGCAGAAATGAAGATGCTGAGGAGGGCTGCCGGGTTTCGATGCTGGATAAAGCTAGAAATGAGCACATCAGAGGTAGCCTAAAAATCACTCCCATTGCGGAAAAAATAGGGAACATTGTCTGCGGTGGTACGACCAATGCGAGCAGGAGGGACAATGAATACATCGTTCACAAGACCCTGCAACTGGAAGACGGAAAGAGGGGACCAGATCGGCCTCCTGCAACGTGGATGTCCACAGTTGGACAGCCAGATGACCCTGGATCGTGAGACTCGGCGGAGCCATATTAGGGTAATCATATTTCATATTATTATTGTGTTACCAACCAGGGTACTATAATAGACATAATATAGCTTTACCACGTATGGCAAGAAATTCTGTAGATTTAAGGCAGAAACATACTATTAACACGCCACGCCACCCGATGCCACGTGATGCGTGTTGAGTCGAATCAAATTGTATTGTTTTCTATGGACAGAATCACACTATGAACACCCGACGCGACGCCATGCCCGCACACGCCACCCGATCTAGACGAGCTAGATCGACGTGTTGCCGATGGTGGGAGTAAACACGCCACGTCGCGTGTTAATAGTATGTTTCTGCCTTTATTCTGTAGTGGTAGCTGATATTTTAGACTTAACGGAATAATAACAAGTTGATATAGCCATGTTTCAGGGCATAATAGGTGAGATTGCACTAGACAAATTTTACATGACCGAAAAGGCGTTTTCTCTCTGGAGGCTTGTTTGATCTTAGTTAAGTTTAATTTTAATTAGTGATAAGATTATGAAAGACAATTTAAAAACAATAATAGTGATAATGACAATACTGTGAGTGAAAAAAAATAGCGTTCTGCCCCGGTATCGCAAAGCAGTTAGGTACTGCCGGCCGGATGCAGAGAGTGGCCACACTTGAGCTCATCACCATTGGGGCGTGATGCTGGCCCCGCTGTCGCTGTGAAGAAGATCCGTGCCCTCCGCGGTCCATCATCCGCGTGATGCTTCTGTGTTATACAGCCTCCGGCAGTCCTTGATGCTGTCCACGACAGCGTCAGCGTCGGTCCTCGCCGCAGACCAAGTAGCGTTATTCAGTGACGGAGTAGTTTTAAGTCGTTCCAACGATTAGCAAGTAAGTCATCTTTAGTTTATAAGTGATCTGTTTCTTTCTTTTTGTGAAAATAAATATAAGTGTAAATAGTAAATATTGGTTTCAATCTCTTATCACTATACCTCCCGGAGCAGTCTCAATTAACGTAATAATGATTACATTAGCGAATAAACAATGGGCAATACGTTGTGAGAAGGTGCTTCGAGATATGGAGTGAGATACGATTAATCGTCATGTTTCACCCCGTGTCGAAAGCATCTTCGTAACAAAGTTTCTAAGGGAAATAATTGAATTCGCCTTATTTAATATTATTTTAAAACCACTTAATGAACAAAGCGGAATTTTTGAAGATTTTCGAAAATATTTTTATTATAATTTGTATAATTTGTGCATAAAATATAATAATACAAAATAGATGATAATAAATTGCATCACAGATTTTTTTACGGTACCTACTCCAATCGATTGCTATTTTTCTAGTATGGCCATTTAGGGGTTTAGATAAATTGACCCATTTTAAAAACCGCGCGCTTTTATCTGTCAAGTATGTTTTACTCCGGTTTTTCATTTTACTATAAAAGCGTTATCTCATTCATATCGTGGTTTATTGTAAATCGATCTAGTTTTACTGAATAATATAATAACACGATTATCACATAACATATCTGACGGCAATAATGTCTAGTGAACCAACTACGATGGACGTCTGTAGACCGATCAAAAGTCTATCAGAACTGTATATTTTCATGGAAAATCCACCTAACTGGGCTCAACTCGTGATACCAATATCAAAACGGAGTAAAATAGTAAAAAACGCCGACCTCTATTGCGATGGAAACGTTTGTCATTATATGAAAAATAAAATACAGCTTCCTGCGAGATATGAATACGGCACCGTACCGCGAACTCTGGTTTGTCACGACATGAAGAATGGATACCACGAAGATAGGTAAATACTATATTTAATTTTTCATATCACAACCTTTTTATTCGTTCTAGTGCGACAGTAGTAAGTGACTTTCAATTGAAAAAAAATCAAAATATTTGCACTATTTTGGTCTTTAACTGCAGTATTTAAGCTAATTAGATGATTTATTTATCACAATAACCTCACTGCAGTACTCATCCAAAAACACATTGTATAATAATTCGTCTTATTTATTTAAATCAGCTGTTTGAATGTTTTTTTTTAAAGTACAGTAAAACCTCGATATAACGGACTAGGACTAATTGGGGGGAGGGGGTGTCCGTTAAAGCCGAAAGTCCGTTATATAATACAAAAATAGGTTTAAAATAAATAAAATAAAAATTTAAAAATATCTACACCGCATATGATATAAATAAACTTTTAGATAAACTTAAGGCGTCACTGTGGAATTCCATAATGACGAATTTTTATGAATTAAATCACTGTTTTTTACACTTCTGAGTTTATTTTTCTCGACATGTTTCGAAGACTTACACCTTCATCATCGGGAGAACGATATAAACTATATATCGTTCTCCCGATGATGAAGGTGTAAGCCTTCGAAACATGTTGAGAAAAATAAACTCAAAAGTGGAAACTACAGTGTTTTAATTCATAAAAATTCGTCATAAATAAACACTACAAAACACAAACAAAATACTAATTATTGTCTTCGGACACTCGTCGTCAAGTGACGTTGCTGTTTGATATCGACGCGCTTGCTTTCAGTAATCCTGCTTTGAAAAAGGAATAAATTTTTCATTGCACTTTTGAAGTTTGCTGTGTGAAAAAATGCGTATAATATAGTTGAACTTCTTTATCTGACGAATAATTAATAAATGTTATTAGATCGTCGAGATGTGATCTTAGCACTGATAACTTCATTTTTGTCAGTGTTGTTTCTTCTTCTTCGCTATCTTCACTTCCATCCTCGGCATTATGTCTCAAATTCTAGTGCTAGACGTATGACGTGATTATCATGGCCGCTAAAAGTTATTTACATGCGGCGACACTTAAATTTAAGCATGTATAATATTAGCAGGACATTGTTATTTTTTTTCATTTGACCGGATATAACTAACTAACTAACTAACCATCACGCCATTTCCCCGGAGGGGTAGGCAGAGAGGATGGATCGCCACACTGGCCTGTCCTGGCACACCTCACGGGCTTCCTCCACATTCATACATCGCACCATGCACGCACGTCGATTATTCCGACTTCGATATAATCCGGATATTTTGTCCGTTATATCCGAAGTCTGTTAAATAGAGGTCCGTTATATCGAGGATTTCTTATTCTTCTTCTTTGTGGCCTGTCACACCTCCGTGGTGCATAGGTCCTCAAGTAACCTTCTCCACCCGACTATCGCATGCCTGATGCCTAACATCATCCCAAGTGAGGCCTGCTGCCTAAACCTCGTCCTGCAAGGTTCTTCTCCAGGTGGCTCTAGGTCTGCCTCGCTTTCTCTTTCTCCCCATAGGGGACAAGTCTAGTGCGTCTCAGAGTGTGACCAATCCACTGCCATTTGCGTCTAGCGACCTGTTCTCTAATTGGCTTTTCGCCTCCCATGGTCCAGAGATCGGCATTTGACACTGTTTGGAACAAGGATCATTGGAATTTTTTGTTCTTATTATAAAATAACGTTAATTAAAAACATAGAGGATTTCAATCAATATTAACGGCCTAGTTATTAGTATTGATTTATTTTTAGTTTAGTAAATTTTGTTTATTCTAATTTTTTCAGTTCTGTGGATGACAACGAAGATTACTCCGCTTATTTCTTTTACCACTGGGCGGCTATTGACATGTTTGTTTACTTCAGCCACCATTTCATCACCATCCCCCCTCTTGGGTGGATCAACGCTGCCCACAAGCATGGTGTACAGATAATGGGTATTTTTTTTAATACTATGTCTATTTCATTAGCACAATTTAATTTGATACCAATATTAAACATGGCCTTAAAATTTACCGAACAAAAAACAATTCGATTTGTTGCTACAATTAACATAATTACCGAACGACGAAATAAGGAAGAAATGTAAGGCAGATGATTGCATCATAAGTCAAATAAAAAAAAGGATCCCTCAGATGGTTTGGACATATATAACGAATGGACGAGAGAAGAATGATTAAAATTTATTCAAGCAGTGTGAGTGAAAAGAGAAGCCATGGAAGACCAAGGAAAGCACAGCATGACAAAATTAATCAAATACTAAAAGACGGCCACATTCGCATGATAGCGTGCATGTTACGATGTATGAATGTGGAGGAAGCTAGAGAGGTATGACGGTCCATCTTCTCTGCCTATCTCTACAAAGAAACGGCGTGATGGTCAGTCAGTTAGTTATTAAACGTATGAAGATAAAAAGCATAAGAAGATAAATGTGCAATTATGGAATTTGCAATTTTTAGAAATTTTAAAATGGGTTTTATAAAAACACCCACATTTTAAAATTTAATTACTTTGCACCCACATTTTAAAATTATATTTTCATTCGACCTTCTATCATATGCAGAGTATCCACACATTCGTCTAAGAGATCTAATTTCTACTGCATTTATTCTACTTTCATCCTTCTTTTGCCAGTTCCATACATAAGGGTCGGTAGAAGAACACTATTGTGCACTGCCATTCTAGCTTTTTTGGATAGGTTTTTATTTGCGATGACAACTTTAAGTGCACCATTCACTTTGTTGCCTGCCCCAACCCTTCTTTCAATATCCCTCTCCACTAGCCCATCTCTTGTAAACATACTACCTAAATACACAAACTCATCTACTTGCTCCAAATTTTCACTATTCAAGCTAATGTTGCAGACTGTCATGATTTCTTCTTTTTCAAAAATCATTACCTTGGACTTATTAACATTCATCATCAGATCATTTTACATGCATACCTCATACATACTATTCACCAGGATTGTAGTTCACGCTCGTTGTCTGCAAGTAGGACAGCGTCATCCGCATACAAGAGACAGCTTACTGTGACACTCCACTCATTTTGGCATCTACATCCAACCCTTTCAGCTCTTTCATATATTAATCACATCTTCTTCTTCTTTTTGTCCTGTCACACCTCCGTGGTGCATAGGGCCTCAAGGAACCTTCTCCACCCGACTTTTAATTTTTTCTATTCATTAATCACATATACTCGTATGTGTTCTAATCACAATGGCTTGCCGACTGCAGTTATGTATAGTATAGTGTTTTTCCAGGTACTATAATCACGGAATGGCAGGACGGATTCCAGATATGCGAACAGTTCTTACAATCTGAAATTGAAATGGAAAAGTTTGTGCATGAAATTGTCGTTGTATCAAAATATTTCAAATTGGACGGCTGGCTGCTTAATATTGAAAATCAAGTTGATAAGGTGGAGATGCTTTTGAAATTTGTCAAGTACCTAACCGTGAAGATGCACCAAGAGATACCCGGCTCCGTTGTCATGTGGTACGACAGTGTTACAAGGAGTGGATCTCTTGAGTGGCAAAACTGTCTAAATGAAATGAACATGTAGGTATATTTATGTGTTATTTTCTGTATTTTTTGTTGTTGTAAAGTTGTGACTATGGATTAATATTAACTAGGTGAAATATTCTCAGATGTAAACCAAACTCTACATTTTTGAAATATTGAATGGAGATTAGCTTAAAGTTTTTTGGGTTCATTAATGTTTAAAGCAGTGTTTCTTAACCGTATTGAAAGAATCGCCCCCTTTACCATGGTAAAATTATCCAGCGCCCCCCCACAAAAGCCGAAATTCAAAATTTACACTTTTTTCCACGTATGTATTTTTTGCAATCGATTTCCTACTATAAATAAAACTACCCAACGATGATTTGCGATGATTTACAGTGATGATGTGTGCAGTGCACGCACCAATTGAGCGTACCTTATTTTTGTAATCCGACATAACGCCCACTGGAACTCCTGCAGCGCCCCCTAAATTCTAAAAATTAATAAACGCCCCCCCAGACCTCTAAAACGCCCACAAGGGGGCGCTGGCGCCCCCCTTAAGAATCACTGGTTTAAAGACTTAAATCTCTTTCTAAACGATACGTTGTGTATAAACATAACTGTTGTTCAATTTAAATCTACGATAAAGTTTTCTTTAAGACTTGTTTCAGATATACTGACTTTAATGTTTTCGCATTTCCGACATTGTGAAAAAAATACCATTCTTTTTTTCAAATATCTAATAAATAATTTGAGGTTAGTTCTTCACAAACAGCTCTCTTTTTACGAGATTTTCTACTCTTAAAAACCTCGTTCACTGCACAGTCATAATCTGTAACAAGTTTAATGTAAATTATTTTTTTCTAACGCCCTTAAAATTTGACAATTAACTCGTTTTCTGACTGCCAACGTTGAATGTATTTCAAAATAACATTACTAAACATACATACTAATGATCGGGCATGTGCATTAGAAGTATTTCTCTGTCTCCTTGAAGTATTTCTCTCTTACTCTATTGGATTCAAAATATTTTCGTTCTCTTTTCTGATTACATCCGTTTTTGCCTATTTATATTATGATGAATTCATATATTTTCTAGAAGTTTTATTTAATGACTATATTTCATCTTGCTAGGACATTATGTTTTTCCAGTAGGGTAGGCAGACAATGGACCGCCACACTACTATATCTTGACACATCTCTCTAGCTTCTTCTATATACAGCGAAACATACGCGTCGATTTTTCGGGCTTTTAAATTTGTTATTAATTTGGTCATGCTATGTTTTCCCCTGACTCCGTAATCTATTCACATCGTTGACATATACTTTCTTAACCATTATTTTGCATCCGTGCGTTCCGTATGTCCGAATCTGCCTAGTGATAGTGTCATAATTTTATTTATAATACTTTCTTTTGGTCTACATTACTTCCTACATTTGAAATTGTGTCGTGTAACATTTTACCGCACACACTTCTAAGCGATCTCATCTTTACCGCACTACCGCATTCTGCCAGTTCCATGATTTGCTTTCATACATAAGAGCTGGAACCAGAACTCCACTGTGAACACCCATTTTCACTTTCATTTATAAATACAGTGGAACCTTTAGTTACGAGTAATTCCCATATAGAGTATTCGTAACTTCTGCTTGGAAGAAGTTTTGGCCAGAGACGGTTGTCGAATGTGATTTTGAGCAGTTTGAAACAGGACTATAGTCAACAAGATTGTGTTTTTGGTCAATACCATGGGACTAGAAGTGGATAAAAACGATATTGATATTGATGAGCACAGTCAAGAGCTGACCTCCATAGAGCTTATAGAGTTGCTTTGTGTTTCACAGCAAGAAGTAATGGAGGAAAGTTTGTTCATAATCTTCTGGCGCAATAAGAGAAATGCTGAAAACATGTGTAACTGCACGGGTAGTATTTTTTTCGGCATGGAACACATTATTGTATTTTACATTGTTTTATATGTGAAAATTTGTTTCGTTTAATGAGTGTTTCACATAACGAGTAAGATTCTGGAACGAATTGAATATTGTCATTTTTCTTTAACTTCTTTCTTGCAGTGATTTCTTTAATGCATGCGACGGCATCTTCACCAACTACTGCTGGACGAGGCGGCATCTTGAGCGATGCGTGCAGGAGGCGGGGAATCGACGTTACGACGTGTTCGTAGGTGTGGATGTCTGGGGACGGAACTTCTGGGGCGGAGGTTGCTTCAACACTGTTGAGGTCAGCGAGGTCCCATGTAGCTGGTGTTTTTAAAAATTTTAGTTTCAACCCTAGGGATTGGTTTGCAGCAAAGCTTATTCACACCTTTGCTGGTTCTTGGGATGCTACTTGGGTCTTTAACCACCCTACCTATTTGATTGTACGTTATACGTTAACTTTGACTGTACCATTCTGCGCTATCCCGTATCACGTATGCACTTGAGAAAAAGCAATGTACCTAAAATGTACAAAGTTTTAGGGATACGCGCGTGTGCCATCAAAACTTGAGCACAAGTCTTCATAAATATGATAGTTTTACAAGGGGCAGGCGAAGTGTGCGGCCGAGTATTTGACGTTTAATAACCCAAAGGTAGTTTCCCGTTACTTTCCACATTTCTATACACTGGGTTATTTGAACCCAATTACTGTATACTAACTTTTTAGCTGGTGTATTCAAGTGTAAAAAAAAACAACGGAAAATGTGGCACGATCAAATCAATCAAATATTAACTGTCGGCCACTTGGGGAGTCACTTAGAAAAATTTACTTGTTTGTATGACACAATATATGAATGACATGACAATTAATCAAATTTTAATGGTCGGCCATGTTTGAAGTTAGAAGAATCAACGTGCGTGTATGAGTCGCTGTATGAATGTGAAGGCATCCAGAGGCGGTCTATTTTTCTGCCCACTCTTCCCGAATTCAATTGCATTCCTCCTTAGTTCAATTGCATTATTTTTTCTTCTCTTAAATATGTATAGTATAAACTTCCTGTGCTACCTTCCCTATTCCACATATTAAATCAATTTCCTTATTTCCTCCGTCCTGCATTTTGTCTTCTCCCTCCCTCCTGTGCCTCCTGATGTGCATTATTTCTTTTTTATTCTTTCTCTAACATACTCGTATGTTATTTATGTATCAATTGTGTATTTTCTTTTGCTGTTGTATTGCTATGTGTGTACGGCGGGACATCGAGGGAGAGTAGCGTATCTTAAATGTGGTCTGGGTCCCCCTTGGTTGCAAATATACATATATTATTATTATTATATTTTAACGTAAGTCCCGCGCGGACGGGGGACGGGCCTAGGGAGTGCACGAGTGAAGCTGACGAAAGGCGCCGTTGCGCCTATAACAGCTTCGGGTAAACGGAGGGAGCCCTCTATGGCTCGGCCATACCATATATACTCTTCCAGAGAAAGGGTGTGATGGTTTGTTTGTTTTGTATTGAGTATACCAAATTTTTTTTACATTCAATTTAAAATTCATTACTAGCATAAATTATTTATTTATGTGACATCTTTGCTTTGTTCTTGAGATGTCACTTGTGTGTTTAATGTGGAGTTTCGCATTGCTTTCCATATTTTTGTATACAACAGGTTATTTGAACCCAATTGCTGTATACAATTTTTTATCTATTGATTCTCATGACATGTGATAAGTAGCTATTCCATCGCTATTCTCTTAAATACATTATCATCAAAATTCTATTATTATTATGATTTCAGGCAGTGAAAGAAATTCACAATTTTAATTTATCAATGGCCATCTTCGCTCCAGCCTGGACACACGAAGCCATACAGTTCAGTCAAGCGATGAACCAGCAGGAGGCAGTCGACTCCGCGGAGAGCGAAGATAATACCAAATCGTGTTCCACAAAACAAATCGAACTATACGAATCCGTGAAGAGGCGTGATGGAATAGACACGGACCTTTTTAGGAAGTGCGCCGTTCGGGAACATTTTATATTGAGAGAAAGTGCTTTGTGGAATTCATTTTGGCCGTTTTTGAATTCGAGGGGCCCATCTCAGCTTCCGTTTCAAACGTTCTTTTGCTTAGGGTCAGGAGAAAAAAGACGAATGGATGGTGAGGTAAGTAATTTATTATATAATTTTTTTTCTCATCACTTTTTCATTTTAGATAAACTTAAGGCAACACAGTGGAATTTCATTATGACGAATTTTCTATGAATTAAAACACTTTTTTCCGACTGTGAGTTTATTTTTCTCAACATGTTTTGAAGACTTTACACCCTTATCATTGGGAGAAAAATATAAACTAACCAAAATTATTACAAAATGAATGCAAGAACCTAGGAACATTTATATTACATGTGTTAGTTAACTTATGCAGAGTGCCAGGGACATCTTCTTCTTAAAGTGCCCTGTCAGGTCCCCCCGACGTTGGCGATCACTCTGGTAAACTCTTCCCTATCCTGCGCTGTCCGGAATAGCTCCTCCACAGTTCTGATTCCCGTCCATTCCCTCACATTGCGCAGCCAAGAGATCTGCCTTCTCCCTGCCCCCCTGCGGCCCTCTATTTTTCCCTTCAAAATTAGATGCAGCAGGCGATATTTTTCTCCCCGTAGAACGTGCCAGGGACATAACATTACGAAATCAATGGGTTAAATTTTGAAAAAGATTTTTTGAGTGGATGTTTTGGGTTTAGCGTGATTTATTACTTTACTAAATAATTTTTTTGAAGATTTCATTCAATAGCTTCCTCATCTTGTTCTTTTAATAGATCTGACGATCTGTGACACAGAAATCGTCTCTTGTGGGATGATGAGGTCCAGCTCTCCCTTCATCTCTTAGGTGGTCTTCCAGGTGGGCAGTGTCCGGAGGGGATTTCATAAGCGGCTGTATATGCCATCCATTTGGGCTGCATGGTCCCTCCAGTATTTTCTTCTGGATACTCCACTGAATGATATCCTCTATTTCGCAAGTTTATCTTATGTCTGCATTGCGGACACGATCTTGGAGAGTTTTTCCAGTAATTGATCTTAGGACCTTAATCTCCGATGTTCTTAGTAGAACCTTGGTTCGCACATTGTCAGACCGCGACTCTACAGCGTACGTCATGATAAATCGCATGCATGTCTTATAAATTCTGATCTTGCGGTCGATACGCATGTGCTTGTTCTTCCAGACCAGATTGTTCTCGTACTTCGGTATAAAGGTCCATTATAGCTGCAGATCTCTACTCCAAAATATCTGAAACTCATTACTTGCTCTACAGGTATATCATCAACAGTCAGCTTACATCTTGTAGGTTGCCTAGATATAGTGCGACTTTTTGTTTTGCTGACTGATATAGCCATATTTAGCCTTTGTGATACTGTGTGGAATTTGTACAAGATTCTTTGTAAGTCATCTTCAGACTCAGATATTAATGCGGCATCGTCTGCATAGCAAATGTGTTCAAATGCATTCAATAGCAATTTTTTTAAATTATGAATTTACATTTTAGGTTATTAAAAATTCTCTATGGTTCAATCTAAGAGAACAGCAGTACCAAATATCAATACCGCTATGCCAGAATAGCTACATATTAGAAAGTGTAGCCGAGGTGGCTCCCGCTAGAATACCCACACGACCACCCTTCACTCTTCTGCCGAAGAGTGACGCTGAAGTAATAAGTGAGAGACAGAAGCGTAATACACCAGAGAAAGAAGTCACTGAAGGATATGAAAATAAAGATGTAATTAATATTGAAAAATGCACGCACGAAATTACCACAAGCAATTGTACCAAATGCAATCAAATTGAAGATGTAATTACTAAAACAACAGTCGTTGGAGAATCTTCTTCGCCCTCATTAGATTCAAAACCTCCGATCAAAAGGTTTACTGTTAAACCTAACATGGATGCTGCAAAATGTATTTCTCTTTATGACGAAGACAGCTTTTATGGAGGAAGTTGCATCAAAATTTCACCGGTGAACCACACTTCTTCCAACGATAAGAGTGAGTTAATACGTCTGCTGATCTGTGAGTTTTTATGCGATTACAACTTTATTGTGTATTACGCCATCAAGAATACTGATGAAGAAGAACAAGACTTGAACCTTTTGATTTCGTTAAAAAATAATAATACCGGAAGGACGTTCTGCGTTATTTTATCAGATAAGTTGGAGAAGAGAAATTCTAATATGAACGAGGTTATCGTGAATCCAGAGAACCAAAGTAATTCAGTCAGTTTCAGGAAAATGCAGGAAAATTTACTGTCTCTGCATCCCGGATTTTATATTCCGGTAAATAATGATAGAAAATGGAAAATAAGGTTAGTAAATTTATTTTCTTTAATTATATAGTCAAGGTAGACCAAGGAAAACATGGCATGACCAAATAACTAAAATTTAAAAGGTTGGTCATGTTAGAAGTCGGAAGAATCGACGTGCGTGTATGACTCGTATGAATGTGGGAGAATCTAGAGAGGTGTGTCAGGATAGAGTAGTGTGGGGGTCCATTCTCTCTGATTACCTTTCAAACTATGAAAAAATTATGTTGTATGAAATTTCATGGTAGAAGTACATTGTAAAAAATAAAAATAAATGTAAAAAAATTATGTTTAGTTAAATTCCACTTATGTTTGTGTCTTCGACTGGTTTAAGCAGCTTGCTGTCATCTTCTAGTCCGAAGATGGAAGCGCGCTGCTGAAAATGGTCAAAGACACAAACATAACGTCACCTGAGAGTAAGAAGGTTCCAACTGACAAAAGTAAAAAGCTGAGAAAAATGAAGTCAAAGTTTTATGGGTTTCGGGTGTGTATCTTGGAATAAAATAGTTTTATTCCAATTTCCAGAAATTATTTTACCGAGAAACTTGTAAATGTTATCTGGCAATAGTTGGAATAATAAAGTTCTAAGTGTAAATGAATCCTTCTTCAGTGAATCGTGTGTTTTGAATGATCAGATGAAACTTGATTCTTTTCGTAACATCAAAATGACGATACTATTACATGTTTTTTTAATTGTACGTATAGATAAGGTTAGTAAGAACCCATTTCACGAAAAAAAGCCAAATGAGAAATTTTGTTAGTTGGAACCCTCTTACTCTCAGGTGACGATAAGTGGAATTTAATTTAATTAAACTAACTAACTAACCATCACGCCGTCTCCCCGAAGGGGTAGGCAGAAAGAATGGACTGGCACACTTTTCTTTCCTGACATATTTCTCTCGCTTCATACATCGTGTCATGCACCCGCGTCGATTTCTCTGACTCCTCACATGGCCGACATTCAATATTTGATTTATTTGATCGTGCAACGTTAACATTGAAAAAAATATGTATACTCGTATGTTTTTATTATTTACAAACCATCATGAATTTTGCCCAGAAGGGTAGACAAAGAGAATGGACCTTCACATTTCTTTATCTCACTAGCTTCATTCATACAGCGAGTCATATAAGCACGTTGATTCTTTCAACTTCTAACGTGGCCGACCTTTAAAATATGATTAATTTTCCTCAGTTTATTTTCAAAAATTACTTTTTTTAAAAGATTTTTTTCTTATAATTGCATAATTTATTTGCTGAAATTTTATTATAAATAACAAACTCCAAACCATTGAAAACATTACACACAATGTATTAAGTTTATCCTTCTCATTACGATTATTTCATAAATTCTTATTTTTCTTCTTTCGGTGCCGTGTAAGTTCCCCTAAAGTTTGCAATCACTGCAGCAAAGGTATCTCTATCCGGCGCCACTTGGAACAGGTTCTGAACTCTTGTTATTCCTGTCTACTCTTTAATGTTCCGCAGCCAGGACAGCTGCCTTCTACCAACTCCCCGACGTCCCTCCACTTTACCTATTAATATCAGCCGAAGGAGGTGGTATTTTTCTCCCCTTAGCACATGACCCAAATATGAGACCTTTCTAATTTTCACACTCGACAACAGCTCTCTATTGGCTCTGCCTTTCTGTAGTACGTCTGTATTACTGACCCTATTGGTTCACGGTATACAGAGCATTCTGCGGTATATCCACATCTCGAACGCTTCCAACCGGTTCATTACATTCACTTTCAGAGTCCAATACTTAATGCTTCAACAATTTAAATACCACCATATCTTATTCATAACATTATGGATTTCTGTATTAAAAAATCTATTCCTTTTTCTGTTTTATTTAATTTAAAAAAGATAATATCCTTTTTTTCTGGATGGGGTGCCATGAAAATCTGGTGTACATGAAAGGAATGTTTTTGTTTGATTCTTTCTATGGATGATGCTAGTGTGTGTTTTAAATGTTAAATGATCTTTTTTCTTAACAGATATTTCTACCTGAAATTTCCAAACAGTACAATGCTGGAAATTAATTGTGAACTTACAAACAAAAGGGGAACCTTGCTTCTCGGAGGACTGGGGATAGTCAGAGACATTGTTCCTTTCTAATCGATGTTTAACCGAAGAAGTCAAAATGGTTGTTGATTGAATTTGCAAATTTTATCATTAAAATATCAACTGAAATATATTTATTATCAAAACATATTTATGAATCTATTTATATTGGATGAGGTGTAAACACATTATTTTTATAACTTTATAACTATATTTTTTACAAATATATTTATATGTAAATAAATAAAAACTCTTCTATTTATTGTTCTTTTTTTAAATTAACTAGCTTACTAACTATCACCCAATCTCTCCCAAGGGCTAGGCAGAAAGAATGGACCGCCACGCTGTTCTTTCCTGACATACTTATCTCGCTTCCTCAACATTTAACGACCTTCGTGGAAAAGTAGTAAGAGCTCTGACTGCCATACTGAAGGACCCGTGTTCGATTCCTGGATGCGATGGTAGTGTGATTGTCACACTGTCTTTGGTCCGGTGTGGAATTCATGTGACAAAAAAAATAACATTGTATCATGCACGGTCGTCGATTTTGAGCAAAAGAAAAAAATGATAAGTGGTCTACGGTTCAAATAAGTTTGGGAACCTCTGTAGTGACAACCTTCGTGGCCGAGTGGCAAGTGCTTTGACTGGCACCCCGAAGGTCCCGGGTTTGATTTCCGACGATGGCAGTGTGATTGACACACTGTCTTTAGGTCTGGTATAAAATTCACGTGACAATAAAATGGCGATAGATTAGCTACCTGTCACATGTCACGAGAATCAATATGATAGATATATCCTTTAGATAGATTTGGCTCCCGCTGTAATGATGTACAGAACGATTCAACAAAATAATACTTATAATAATAATAATCATAATCATCTAGGACAGTGGTTCCCAAACTTTTTTGTCCCGTGGACCCCCTGCTGATTTCTTTTATTTTGTGCAGACCCCCTACTTTCGTAATATTGTTTTTTTTTTACAAAATCACCTATAACTGAAGACTACAGGGGAAAAACAAGGAATGTCAGTTAAAATTCAAAATAAATGTAATAATGCCATCTAGCGGCATTTGTACGTATCTATTCACAGTAAAATTTTCATATTCAAAAATCATGTGTGTCATCGACTATGGCCAGATAATCGATTGCTAATTAATTGCTAAGAAATATATAGACTTTGATTAGCTTTATTCTCAATTTATTCAAATTAACCTTCTACTGACATTCCTTGTTTTTCCCCTGTAGTCTTCAACTATAAAATTAGTTTTTGTACCTGACACAGAGCAAACGTAAGCCAATAAGAAAAATAATCTGGAATTCGTTGTCGACCTTTTTTGTTTTTGTTCATTCGTGATCCGATTTTTACGAATGAGCAAAAAAAGGTCGACAACGAAAAATATCCGCTGTTATTTATTATAACTTCCATCGTAATAAAAATGTGTCACAATTTTTTTATTTCATATTAAACCCTGCGCGGACCCCCTGATGTTGTTCAGGGACCCCCAAATCAATATTAATTTTCCACGAACTCCCTGAATGATCCCAGGGACCGCTGGGGGTCCGTAAGGACCACTTTGGGAACCACTGATCTAGGCCATAGATTCCCAAAATTACCGTTGCCTTACTTTTTCGGAAAATAAACGTATGTGTACATAATTTTATTTTTTCAATGAAACTAGCATGGTAAAGGGAGTTGGTTTATTAATCAACGATTTAAAACGTTTTTATTTAATACATATATATTACCTGTATATTATATTTTCAATTTAAAATTCTTCTTCTTCCTCTGCCTATTCCCGTCCACTCCTGGACAAAGGCCCCCTCCATTCGCTTCCATGTCACTCTGTCTTGTACAGACTGCATCCAGGTTATTCCAACATATCTGTTCAGATCATCCTTCCACCGTAGTTGCGGTCGCCCTGCACTTCTCTTTGCCGTCCACGGTCTCCAAGTCAGCATTGCCATTTTAGACATTAGTGACCTGCCCATTGCCATTTTAGAGTCGCCACCCGGTGGATGATGTCAGTGACCTTTGTTTTTTCTCTCACCGTATCGTTTCTGACTCTGTCTCTTAGGCTTATTCCTAACATGGCTCTTTGGGTCACTCGTAGTTTCTCGGCACTTTGTTTGGACAATGTTACAGTTTCAAGACCATAAGTACCAACTGGCAGAACACGGGCAGAACAAATTTAAAATTATAACTATAAAAAATATATTTATTGTAATATATCCAGCACAAAAAAAACTTGTAGGTATAATAGATTTTCAAAATTATTTAATGTATTATTTTTGCATTCACCGCCCCCAATTCCACCCGAGCCCTTCCAAGGGGGCGATATCTACCACTTGTGAAACACTGAGAGACTAATAACTCGAATTTTACTGTTTCAATTCGTAATATCTCTGTACATTATTGTACATGTAAAAGATCAAACTACAATACAACGATGTGAATACTATCACTGATCTTGACCCAGTTAAGAGAGCTATTGATATTTACAGGTGTTACGATTGCTAACACTTCGCCTCTTTGAATAAACATTTGTCTTTAATGATCAGGCAATGATATACGTATTCACTCTATGTTCATTACTACTTGCAATAAAAAATAACAACCAGTACCTGCCCGCGATGCGTGTACTCGTATATTGTAAGCACCCGTAAATAGGACATAAACACCGCAATTCGTACATAATAATGCCGAGTAGTTACTTATTCAACAGCGAGAGATAGTAGACTATCGTATGAATGGTAAGTAGGTAACTTCACTATTCGGACTTTGCGTTTGCGTGTTTCGGAAGGCGGTTGAATTTGCACTAGACTCGTGATAACAATACTACCTGTGTAGTTAGAAGTTCCCGTTCTGGTGAAGGTGTTATCCGTATCTTGTTTTAACATATCCCTATTAACCAATCCCTTTATACAAACTTCAATAAGGTAAATTTTTATTTTATATTTTTTATTTCTACCCACCTTTTTTTTTCTCTTTTAAGATCTTATTGTTGCATTAATAACCAACATTTTTTAATTATGAATCGCACTAAACCACCCGACCCCGTTCCCCCCGACGGGAATATGTCGAGTGATTCGGCGGCGAGCTCCACAAACGTGGAATCGGCGGAACCAATGGTCCCAGAGGCCTCCACGTTTGTCACCATTAAGGGAAAAAAAAATCCCAAAATTAGAAAGTCCTCCTCCACGGCAGCAAGTAGGCAAGTGACGAGTTCCGACTCGGATCATCTTCCTCACAAGCCCCCAACCCCAAAGATAATTCTCCCTAGGGAACGGCGTATTGCCCAAAAACCTCTCTCGTCCGCTACCTCGGTTCCTTTACCACTCCCTGTTCCTTCTACCTCGTCCACCCTTTCTCCCCCATCCCCCTTACCCTCCAATATCCAATCTAAGATCCCACCTACGACCCGCCTCTTCAATGATCTTGACAGACCCCCCTTTATCACCCATGTCACCCGGCAAAATTCAGAAGGCTCGATGGGAACATTGTACGGCATTGATTTTGGAAAGTTTCTTTTCAAAAACAATATCAAAACTTCCTGGAACGGAATTAAAAACATCGGAAGAAATAAACTCTCAGTTGAATTCAACAATTCAAAAGACGCAAACTCCTTTGTGAATTCGGAAAAAGTTAAGAACGCATCCTACAATGCTTTCATCCCGACCTTCCAAGTTACCAAACAAGGGATTGTCCGAGGTATTCCTCCGCACTGGTCTGAAGAAGACATTGTGGAGAGTACTGAGGTTCCCACAGGATCAGGTAAGGTATTGAGGGCCCGTCGCTTGAATTACCGAGTTAATAATGGCACAACGGTGGAGTGGAAACCCTCCCAGACAGTCGTCCTGACATTCGACTCCAAATCGCTTCCCTCCCATGTATCCTTGTTCCACGTATCCCTACCCGTGGAGCTATACGTGTTCCCAACGATACAGTGTTTTAAATGCTGTAGATTTGGGCACACCAAGGCACTGTGTCGATCTCAGCCGCGATGCTATAAGTGTGGCTCAGACCACCTTGGAGAATCCTGCCAGATCGATACCCCACAACTCAAATGCCTTAACTGCTCTGGGAACCACTCTGCTGTAAGCAAAAATTGCCAGGAATTCACGAGGCAACAAAATATTAAACATACAATGGCCGACAAAAGTATCTCCTATGCAGAAGCCTCCAAAGTGCACAACAAAGCCTCTATCTCATATGCTGAAGTTGCTCGTACAAGGAGCATTCCCAACCCCACTGATCTAACCCACAAGCAACCATCCACGTCTTCTTACGTAAAAACAGTTACTAAGAAGACTAACCCCAAACCTTCTTCGTCAAACAGACCCCCAACCATGACCATCTCCTGATTTCCCCCAACGGACAACCCTCCTCATCCCCTAATAAGGGATTTACTTCCTTAACCAACAACTCAAACTCCTCAATTATCACCTCCCTACTTCAATTACTCCTCTCCATTTTACAAAATAATAATCAATTACCGTCCAACGCTGCCTCAATTTTGACCAACCTTATTTCCCTTCACCAACCCACTCATGCTCCCCCCGAGGAGGATTCTTCAGTGGAACTGCCACAGCATTTCTAATAAAAAAGCAGACTTTTTAAATCTTCTCACCAACGAAGATGTCTCAATCGCCGCGGTCTCGGAGACTTGGCTGGCCCCCGGGTTTCATTTGAAATTCGGCTCTTACCAATGTATTCGGGATGACCGTATAGATGGGAAGGGCGGCTCCGCTCTTTTCATTAAAACCCCTATCCAATTTTTTCCTGTGAACGTCAAGCCCACCGGCTGCCCGTTTCAGGTGGTAGCTGCCACGGTTCTTGGCGTTACCATAGCCTCCCTTTATATTTCCCCCTCCAACAAACCCACCAAAGCAATGCTTGGTGGGTTTTTTTCCAATCTCCACCCCCCTTTCCTTATTCTGGGCGACTTCAATGCCCATCATAGTTTGTGGGGCGCTCCCACATGTGACAGATTAGGTAGAGACTTGGTCGACCTCCTGGATCAAAATAATATTTGTGTTATTAACGATGGCTCCCCCACACGTCTAAGGATTCCCAACCAACGCCCTAGCGCCGTGGATATCTCCCTCTGTAGTTCCGACATAGCTTCCAGTGTTAACTGGAAAACTTTGGAGGATACTCTTGGGAGTGACCACTATCCCCTCATCATTGAATCCCAATCTCTTCCATTAATCCAAAATTTATTTCACAAGTCAAGTTCAACCCGTCGCCCTCGATACATCACTTCAGATGTAAAATGGAAGGATTTTTCTGACTCTCTGGAGCTCTCCGTTCTGAACCTCCCTCCTCCATTAAAAAAAATATTATTTCCTCCTATAATAACTTCATATCCTGTATTGACTCCGCAGCAACTTTACATGTCCCCGTAAGGAAAAAATACAAAGGCGCCAAACTCCCTCCAGCTCCTTGGTGGGACTGGGAGTGCTCGGAAGCAGTCAGTGAGAGAAAATTATATGCAATCCATTACTCTAAAAATATGACCCTAGATAACTTTCTTTCTTATAAGCAGATCCAAGCAAAAACAAAAAAACTTTTGAAAATGAAAAAGAAACTTGGCTGGAAGAAATTTTGTTCCTCCCTATCTCCAGATGTCCATATATCAGAGGTATGGAATACTATCCGCAAATTCCGGGGCTCCTTTATACCCCCAAACCCCAAACCCGAGTCGTTAGATTGGTTGAAGGGCTTCATAGACAAGCTTGCTCCTCAAACCGCCTATAATTGGAATGAATCTCCTTATACTTATGATTTTAAACAGAAGGGTTGGATGGATGAACCATTTTCCTTGAGAGAGCTGAGATCTGTACTAGACCGGCTTGATGACTCGGCTCCGGGAGTGGATGGTATCCCATACAGCTTCATGAAAAATTCTAGCGACGTAATTCTCTCCTATTTTCTGTCCATTCTCAATAAAATGTTTGAATCTGGAAATATTCCCCCCTCCTGGAAAACTCAAATTATTTTGCCCATCCTTAAAACCCACAAAAATCCCAATTCCTGTAACTCCTACCGACCGATCGCTCTCTCATCATCGATGCTTAAAATTACAGAACATATGATAAAAAGCCGTCTAGACTGGTTCATTGAAAACTCACGAGCACTACCCCATTCCCAATTCGGATTTAGGAAACGTAAAAGCACAATCGAAAGTATATCGGTCCTAACTTCAGAAATTAGAATCGCTCTTTCAAAGGACGAACATCTCATGGGAGTCTGCCTTGATATCGAGGGGGCATTTGACAACGTCGTCATTAATATATTAAATTCCAAATTATTAGAAATGAGCATTCCACGCAGACTCAGCAGTTTCATAATCAACTTAATTCTTTCAAGGAAGGTTGAAGTCCACGTGAGAGGTACTCCTACTACACAACGAATATTGAGTCGAGGCCTTCCACAAGGTTCTGTCCTTAGCCCCATCTTATTTAATATATACACCCAAGATTTAAACCTCTCCGTCCCAGAGCCCTCTAAAATTTTACAATACGCGGACGATTTATTTTTATATGTTACCGGTCCGAGTGTTTGCTCTCTAGAGAAACTTCTTAATTCAAACCTGAAGAGACTTGCAGCTTGGTTTGGCCGGCGAGGGTTGGAACTCTCCCCGGGCAAATGCAAGGCCATTGTGTTCTCTAGGAAAAGGAAAATTCCCACAATTAAAATCATGTATAACCAATTTCACATCCCCGTTTTTAACCAAATAAAATTCTTGGGCGTTATCCTAGACAGTAACCTCTCCTGGAATGCATATGTCAACCACGTGGTCAATAAATGTCAAGCAGGGCTCAATACCCTACGAGCAGTTTCACGTGTCTGGTGGGGTTCACACCCTACTATTCAAAGACTTTTTTACTGTGCCTTCATACGTAGCCATTTGGATTATGCGTCTTTCCTCATCGAGCCTACTTCCAAAAAGAATCTTCAACGATTAGATCGGATCCAATCCCAAAGCCTTAGACTTATCATCGGAGCCATGCGTTCTTCTCCAATAAATACTTTGCAGGTGGAATCTGCAGACCCCCCACTCCATATGAGGCGACAATATCTAGCAGATAAATTTCTTCTAAAATGTTTTATTATATCCGACCATCCCCTTTTGACAATTCTATATAAGCTAAATTTCCAAGTCACTACTTCCCCATACTGGAGAAACAAAGCCCCTCCCTTATTAGTCAACAGCTTCCAAACCTATCAATATTACAAGCCAAGCTTAATCTCCCAAGATTTATTACCCCTATACAGATCCCCTTATAAGATTAATACGTTTATGCCAACAGTCTTACTTTCATTTGGTATTCACTCTGGTATTCAAGCTCAACGGGACTATTCCCGAATCATGAGATCTCAATGGCCCAACTGGAGACCTATCTTTACCGATGGTTCCAAAATAAATTCCGAATTTTATACTGGGGCTGCATTTTTTTGTGAATTTAACAACCACGAAAGACTTTTCAGACTACACAAATTGGCCTCCGTTTTCACAGCCGAATGTGTGGCCATCCTGGAGAGTCTTAAGTATGTAATCTCTCAAAACTTAACAAAAATTATTATTTTATCAGATTCCCTGAGCGCCCTGCAAAAAATCCGTGAACCTCCTTCCCAGTATCCCGAAGATGAATTCTGCATCGAGATTCGTCATGCGCTATGCTTGTTGCAAGACTCAGACAGAGAGATCGCCTTGGCTTGGATCCCGAGTCACAGCGGGATCTCTGGAAATGAAAGAGCAGACAATATAGCTAAACAGGCAATTCATTCTGGTGATGACAAATATATCACTCACATCCCCATCAATGATCTTATCCCTGTAATGCGCGAAAAATTGCAGCTCACATGGCAGAATGAGTGGAACATCTCCAGTCAGTCCAAAGGAAAAATGTATTCGGAACTTCAGCCCGATGTCCTGTCGACACCCTGGTATAACAAACTAAAATTAAATAAATTTGAAACCAGCTCGATCTGTAGAATGCGCATCGGTCACTGTTGTCACAGAGCGCATCTTACCAAAATCCATATTCTAGACTCTGCCATATGTGAATGCGGCATCGAAGATGAAAATCTCGACCACATATTCTTCAACTGCCCGTTTAATGTACAATACCCAAATTTTATTCCAGACCTTATAGACCTTAATATATCCTTACCTACTAACATGTCCACTCTCATCTCCTCATCTAACAAAAACCTGTATAAAATACTAACAAAATTCCTGACTCTCAATAACATAAATCTGTAACATATTCCTTACTACTAACAAAAATTTATTAGATACTAACCCTAGATGTAATTTGTATATATAACAATCTTCCATAGATTAATCCCTTAACCCACTACTACTATTACACATCTACCCCTACTTGAGACTGGCCCAGAACACCCACAAGCGGTGAAAAGCCATAAAAAAAAAGAAGAAGAAGAAGAAGAACTTCACTATTCACGGTGTCTATGAGATTATAAACAAGTACCTACCTAAGTGTTAGCGTATGAACCCGGATTTTTTGCGGTCGCGATAAAAATAAATATAACAATTATTTCTAATAACGTGAAAATAACTACGCTGTATTGGGGCCTCGAATCCCGTTAGGAAGAAATTATTTTTGTTTATTGCTAAATGCTGTTGGCAGAATGTTTAATAAAATAACAGATCACTTATAATAAATTTAAAATAAAGGTCCTTGTCTCTTTCCTGAGGACGTTTTGAAACATTTTGTTTTTATTGCCGACCATGCTCCAACAACTTCGCATAATGGTGGTCTAAGAATTAAGTAAGAATTAACCCTTACCACTCCTTTGTCGAATGCCAGTCGACATCGCTACATGTATGCTACAACTCAGTTGTCGGCTGGCGGCCGACAAGATAAGGCTTGCGCGCGTGGTGTATTTTCGCGCAGAACACTTGACTTTCTTGCGATAATTCGTTAAAAAAACATTTAATTTCACGTTTTAATAAGATTTTGACTGTTTTCCGTTTTTATTTTACTATAAAATAATCCTTGCAAATTCACATAACCTAAAATGGCGGAAACTTCGCGTGATACGTCATGCAGAGGAGCGATTAGAGTACAAGCCCCACTTCACTGCGAAAATGGACAAAGGTTCTAAAGACTTTACTGTGTGCAGTAACAGAAAGATTCCAGGGGGAAGACGGGAAACAGTGTGGTTTCGTAAGACCTGTTCCAGAAAACTTGGTCTCCATCCTGGAGATTGTTTTAAAAAGTACCATACTGTGCAAAACTATAAGTAGTCCATAATGTTTTTTGTAAATAGTTTTTTATTTGAAGAATAATTTATTACAAATGAATTTTTAACGTTTTTTTTTGTAACAACCTATCAATAATTTTTTTTGACATTATTTATATTAGAGTTGGCTGACAAACAATATCAAACAATAATGGAGTGGTAAGAGTTAGGGTTGATTTTAGACGTAATGATATAAGCCCTAACCCTTACGCAACACACATAATATCAAAACGCCCTTGAGGTGAGTAACCAAAATATAAAGATGACTACAGTTGAAGTATTGTATTGTAATTATATGTCATTTAATTCCATTTTTATTTTTATTTAATAAATATTACTTTCATTTTTTTTCTTCTAGGTACTACATCATGGTGTGGGATTTCTCCTTCACAACAGCTCTCCACTCGGCCCTGTCCCTGGCCATCCATTTCCATTCTCCAGGTCTTGCCAGTTTCATCCAGACCTCTTCGACATAGTCCGCCATCTTTTTCTAAAACTGACTTTCGGTATTTTAATATTATCTATCTTTAAATAATATTCTTATTATTATTATTATTTTGTTGAATCACTCTTTCCATCATGACAGCAAGAGTCAAATCGATGTGAAGGGTATTATTATAGCTATCTTAGTAATCCTCGTGACATGTGATAGGTAGCTACTAATCCATTTTATTGTCACGTGAATTCTACACCAGACCAAAGACAGTGTGACAATCACACTGCCCTCGTCGGGAATCAAATCCGGAACCTTCGGGGTGGCAGTCAATGCACTTACCACTCGGCCACGAAGGTCGTCGTAGTGTTACTATAGGTACCTGTTTAAAAGCGTTTTGATTCAGTTGATAAACGATGAAAAGAAAACATTCGTCAAACATTTAAGTTCGTAAACCAATTGTAAATAAAAACGAGCTATCAAAATATGCCTTAACCATCTAATTATTTATTTTATTGGTTTAATACCAAAACATGATTTTGCGTTTTTTTGTGAATTTTCTATTCTAAATAATAGTGTTAAATTAAATTGGTTGTTAAATTAAATTACATAAATAATGTAACAATTTATGTTAATTGTAGATAAATGAAATTTTCTATGTATTTAAAAAAGATAAATTTCCAAGAGAGCCTTGTGTATTTTTTCTATATACCTAATAATATAGAAAAAATACACAAGGATAAAACAAGTTTGGGAAACCACAGCTTAGTTTTTGGTCGGGCATTTCATTGCTTACCCTTTATCTCAAACTTCCGAATGCGTTACTCCAAATAATCAAATATTGTTAAAATCCTAACACCTTGTATTTGTAGGTACTCGTATCTGTGTATTAATTACGCTGGTAACTTTAACAACAGGTAGGCACTTTTGAATTAATTCGCCTATTAGTATTCTAAAATCACCGAGTTCCTGTCTTAATGCATAATCCATGAATCGCATACCTTTTGGCTGCAGTAAGTGGGGTAAATGTCACTGGCTCAGGTGTGGCACTTGCTTCAGAGCAGGGGAAGTGAACCATTGGAGGATTAATACAATGTGATTGGAAGAGTCAATATTCGGAATGAAATTGGTACTTCGAATTATTCCCATTCCCAACAAAGCATTTTCTACAGGTGGGGGAGCAATAGCCTTCGGACTGATACTCCTGAAAGACAAGATCTAGACTTCAAATTACTACAACTGAAACAATGAAAAACTTTCCTAGTAGCATCGACACCATCCCACTCTGGATGGTGAAGGTTCTGATATCGTCTCCGGGGCAGGTGATAAAAGTGTCGCAGATTTGCTGTCAGTAAGCGACCACGATTAAATGTTAGGTATGTATGGTCTGTTCTACTATATGGCTGCGAAACCTGGACTCTGAAAGTGAATGAAATGAACCGGTTGGAAGCATTCGAGATGTGGATATACCGCAGAATGCAGTCGTACTACAGAGAGCCAGAGCCAATAGAGAGCCATTGTCGAGCGTGAAAATTAGAAAGGTCTCATATTTGGATCATTTACTAAGGGGAGAAAAATATCACCTCCTTCGCCTGATATTAATGGGTAAAGTGGAGGGACGTCGGGGAGTTGGTAGAAGGCAGTTGTCTGGGCTGCGGAACATCAAAGAGTGGACAGGAATAACAAGAGTTCAGAACCTGTTCCAAGTGGCGCAGGATAGAAATGCCTTTACTACAGTGATCGCCAACGTTGGGGGGTCCTGACATGGCACCGAAGGAAGAAGAAGCGACCACGACTTAACTCCTACCGGCATGTAAAGTGAGCAACGCAATTATATATAAAACGGGTTATTATTATTTTGTTGGATCGCTCTTTATATTATTACAGGGCAAGCCAAATTGAGTTAAAGGGTAAAGCTATTATATTGATTCTCACGACATGTGATAGGTCGCCATTTTATTGTCACGTGAATTCTACACCAGACCAAAGACAGTGTGACAATCACACTGCCATCGCTGGCCACTCGGTCACGAAGGTTGTCGAAGTATCAGTAGGACGAGTAAAAGTATCTGATGATTTTGAATTTTATTGTTAGGTAAATCGCTAGACAGGTTTGCGATTTCTGTTTTTAGAAGGTTTTCAGAGAAGTTAGAACTGGAATGGAGTCATTATCATCCCAACTTAAGCCGCCTCGGGGTAAAGTGTATCAGTTGTACGGTTCACTCGCGTGACAGGGACGGGGCGTGAAATTATTTAAATTTCATTATGTAAATACGCGTATAAACAAATGTTAACATATTCTGACTGAGTGTATAAGATATTAGTCTGGCATTGATAATCTAGTCGAGCGATCGATACATTTCAAATCCATTCCCGACGATGGGAGTGTGATTGTCACACTGTCTTTGGTCTGGTGTAGAATTCACGTGACAATAAAATGAAGGCTGGCTATCACAAAGGTGTGGTTTAAACATAAAACAAAAAAAGAGAAAAATCTGATCTGCAGATGTCATGTATAACGGATGGCATCTTTAGGGCGACGTTTAGACTTCAACATGTGATTTAATCGCTTTGCTTCTTTACATAGTTAATGGCCTTTATGTTTAACACATTCTTCTCTCTACTACCAGTGCTCAAATCAAGAAACGTACACAGAATTAATAAAACATGCATCAGGCCCATAATGGCATACGGAATCGACGAAAGAGCAGACACTGTCAGAACCAAACATCTCTTAAGAGTAGCAGAAATAAAAACATTGCAACCTATTGTGGGGAGAACCCTTAGAGATAGGATACCCAATGAAGAAATTCGCAAATCCTGCAAAATTGCAGACATAGTGAGATGGAGTAGGCAGAGAAGACGATTCTGGAGGGACCACAACGAGAGAATGGATCCAGCAAGAATTCCTAATATCGTGATGCACGAGACTCCAGAGGGCCGTCGACCACCAGGACGACCACCGAAGAGATGGAAAGAAGGCTGGTCGTCTTCATCACAGGAATAAAGTTGATATCCTGCATAAACAGATCGCAAGATCTACAATCAGAAGAAGAATAAGTGTAATTTTAATTTTGGTGGAGTTGGATATATCTTAATTTCTCCAGACTTTTTTCAATCGAGTTAGCATTTTTAGGTATGGCAATTCATCTTTTCATTTCTTTCTCACACCCACCCTCGCCACAAATTTGAGAACACAGGTAGACAAAATATTTTACCATTTGCAAACCTTGCAGTCTTCCCGATATCTGTAGGAGATTTGCCCTGTCAATAATCATAATCGGAGATCGACATCTTTCATATTAGTGAAGATATGTTCAGGGGACTATTGACTCTTCGAGCGGTGCATGGCCATTACCGTGGTGATGGCCATGCTACGCTGGAGGATTGATCTGATCCCAAGTACCTATTCACACCTCCTCGACTTTGGTCTCCCCTGGAAACTATGCGAAATGTTAGAGATCGAGTGTGAATAACCTCGGTGGATAATATTGATGCATAGGCTAACGTGGAAGGACACCTCGCCAACCCGTCTGGCAAGCGTGGCGTTGTAATGCCAACCACCCCCCGTATGACATGTCATACATGGAGAAGTATGGGGGAGGCCTGTGTCCAGCAGTGGACGACAACGGCTGTTAAAGAAGAAGAAGAAGAAGAAGTTCAGGGGACAAATACTCTCGACTTTAGAAAGTATCTTGTCTTCCTAATGTCTAACCATCTCTAATGCGTTCCTGGTATTCATCATCATCCGCTGTCCCTCGTTTCCGAGGAAGACTGTCCTTCACGGTTGTGGGTCCGCATGTGCCTGCAGAGCAACGACCCACACATTCTTGGGCATCTGCGGCAGGGGAAAGCGCTTGTAGTGGAGCCGTCACCGTCTCCCAGTGATTTCTTCTTTCTCCTCCTCCTCTCTGCGACGTCGTCTCTGCACTGTGCTTTGAAGTCTTATTCCTGTTCCTGGTATTATATTGCATGTGTATAATATTTTACCAGTACTCAATAGATGCCTTAAACATTTAACTCTAACTAACCATTACGCCATTTCTCCCGGAATAGGCAGAGAGGATGGATCGCCACAATGCTCTGTCCTGGCATACCTCTCGAGCTTCCTCTACATTCATACATCGTACCATGCACGCACGTCGATTATTCCGACTTCGAATGTGGCCGCCTTTTTGTAATTGATTAATTTGGTCATGCCATGTTTTCCTCGGTCGTCCTCGGCTTCTTTTTCCACTTACGCTGCTTGTGTACAACTTTTTAACCATTCTTCTCTCATCCATTCGTTCCATATGTCCAAACCATCGCAAGGATCCTTTTTTAATTTTATCCATGATGCAGTCATCTGTCTTACATTTCTCTCTTATTTCATCGTTCGGTATTCTATCATACAACGTTTTCCCGCACATTCTTCTTAGTGATCTCATTTTTACGGCGTATATCCTGCTTTCATCTTTTTGCCAGCTCCAAGCTTCACTTCCATACATGAGGGTTGGCACTAGAACTCCATTGTGTACTGCCATTTTTGCTTCTGTGGATATATTTCTATTTGCAGTAATGACTTTCAGTGCGCCATTTATTTTATTCCCAGCACCAACCCTTCTTCTATGTCTTTCTCCATTTTTCCGTCTCTTGTAAACATGATTCCCAGATACGTAAATTCGGTAACTCGCTCCAATTTCTCGCCCATCGCACTTATATCACAAATCGTCATACATTCTTCTTTCTCGAAAACCATCACTTTAGATTTAGACACATTCATCACCAGGTCACTCTTTTTGCATGCCTCATACATCCTTGACACTAAGACTTGCAAATTGTCTCTACTGTCAACGATTAACACAGCATGGTCTGCATATAACAAACAGCTGACTGACAAACAATTCATCTTAGCACCAGCGTCTATGCCTTCAAGTTCTTTCATGCACTTGTCCAAGTATAGATTGAACAACCACGGGGACATCACACAACCCTGCTTGACACCTTTGGTGATGTCAAACCAAGATGTGACAGCCCCGTTTACCCTGGCACAAGCGGTGCTTCCCTCATAGAGGTTTTTTCTTCTTCCGTTTATGCTGTTTGTAATGTCTTTTTAGTAAATGAACTGATTTGATTTGATAGATTTGGTTTTGTTTCTGTTTTTTTCTAACTCTAATATCGCCTTTCTCTCTCTCCACCCGTTCGATCAGCTCTGCCATATCAGATTCGTTTACTGTCAATAATGTGGTGTCATTTGCAAATAGAGGATTGTTTCTTATGTGGCCACCAAAATTGATGCCTTTCTTCCAGTTCTCTAGTGCTTGTCTCATACTTGCCATACATATTGAATCAGAAATCGATTTTTTAAGCACCGACTGCACTGAACCAAAATCTGTTGAGCAACGTTGGGTGGATAATTTATTATCAGTCCGTGTGTACTTATTGTTAGCCTGGATCAATGTAAAAGTGTTGACTTTGAGATTATTCTACAATCTCCTCTATTATAATAATGCTTCCAGTTTTCAGGCGGCATTCAAGATTATGTATCTATAAAGCATACATATTTTTTTCGCAATCATGTGATACAAACGATTCTTTGTATACTTATATACACAATGAGATTAAACAAAACAAGTTTGAAACAATTGATAATGGCGTGACACAATAACTGCCCAATCTAAAAACAATAATGCTACAAAAAATCTATCTGGGCATTGCTTAATATCGCGTAAAATATAAATTGATTTACCTGAATTGTTTTTTTTTAACTTTGTATTATATTATATGAAATAAAATGCAGAATTGAAGTTGCACGAGCTGCATTTATTAAAATGAGAACCTTCTTTTGCAACGATAATCTTAACTTGAAACTCCGACAAAGAATGATTAAATGTTATGCAGTAGAACCTCGATTATCTAAACACTGAAAAGCTTCAGAATGTGTAGGACTAACAGAGCCAATAAAGAGCTGTTGTCGAGTGTGAAAATTAGAAAGGTTTCATATTTGGGTCATGTGCTAAGGGGAGAAAAATACCACCTCTTTCAACTGATATTGATGGGTAAAGTGGAGGGACATCGGGGAATTGGTAGAAAGCAGCTGTCCTGGCTGCGGACCATTAAAGAGTGGAATGTATCAGTCTCTAAATTTTAAATGCTTGATAGTCTGCGTAAGTTCTAAGGTACATGCTGTAGCTATTTTTTGCTGGATATTCTTTAGCATAGCGGGCTTATGGAAGAATCCTTATCACTCTGATAATTGAAAGGGTATGAATCAATCTATAATATGTACAACCACCAACTATTTGTCTCCAACGTGTCCAAGAGGAATGCAATAGGCAGTGGCGTGCATACCATGTACCTAAGTTACATAAAAGGTGAGTTATTGATGAATAAAACCATATCATACATTTTTATTTATATTTCTCAATCAATTATTACCATATTGATTAAGACCAACGCGCAGTCAATAACTTTTATGGAATGCTCGTTTCTGGTAAAAGAAAGAGCTATGAATGTACCTATACAATTCCCTGCTTGATACCACATAATGGACTTAGCTCCGTTATGATAATTAAGTTATACAACTTTTTTTAAATACAGTTTATGTTTCAATGGCTAAATATGGCTATATCAGTCACAATATTTAGACAACCTACAAGATTGGTGATATACCTGTGGAGCAATTAATGAGCTTCAGATATTTGCGAGTAGAGATCTGCAGCCATAATGACTTTTATACCAAAGTACAAGAACAAGTCAATAAAGCCTCTGTCGTGTCAGGGTGTCTGAAGAATCTGGTCTGGAAGAACACGCACATGCGTATTGATAGCAAGGTCAGAATATATAAGACATGCATGCGACTTATCATGACGTATGGTGTATAGACGCAGGGTGACACTGCACGAACTAAGGGTCCGCTAAGAACATCTGAGATGAAGGTCCTAAGATCCATTACTGGAAAAACTCTCCGAGATCGTGTCTGTAACGCAGACAAAAGAAATGTGAAATAGAACTTGTGAAATAGAGGATATCGTTCGATGGAGTATATCCAGAAAAAGATACTGGAGGGACCATGTAACCAGAATGGATGGTGACAGACTCGCATATACAGCCGCTTACAAAATCCCCTCTGGACACCGTCCACCTGGAAGACAACCTAAGAGATGGAGGGATAGCTGGTCCTCATAATTCCAGGAGACATGATATCGGTGCCACAGATGGTCAGATCTATTAAAAGAAGAAGAAAAATATGTAAATGTCATTACATTTCCTCCATTTGCATGAATTTAGTTCCTTTATCTGGGCGCCCCATGAGGTTTGATATTCCCTGATGGTGGAGAGGGTGCAGGAGAAATTTCTGCGATACCTACCTCTATCTTAGGGAGTATGGATATTACCCGTGGCTCTTTCCGACTGATTTCTTGCTAGGGATGCTGGGCTACCAGTCACTCGAGAGGAGACAAGACATTCTCTTGGGTGTTCACTTCTTTCGACTGATAGGCGGTTGGACACACAACTCAGAAATCCTGAGTGATGTAGGTCTGTTCGTCCTGATAATTGTCTTCGACAAAGGGGCCATAGATTGTTTTATCTCCCACGATGCAGAACCAACCTGCCAATGGTTATGCCGGTAGGTAGAGCAATATCATTGCTAAATCGTATCACCTCGGAGTTTTACGTATTTGGTGATAGTCTGCCTCACCCGAAGGAAGCACTGTCCTTATGATAATTGTATATTCATTTTATTAATTTGTCATGTATTTTATGTTTCTCGCTCTTTTTATTATTTTATTAAGTTTAACTTATTATTGTGTATCTCCAACTTGTATCCCTAGTGTATTGGAAATTAATTCTGTAATGCTTAGGATATATTTAAATAAATAAATGAAATAAATATTTTCTTCCATATACGCCATACTTTGTGTTGTTATGATGGTTTATTTATATTTTTCTTTTTTATACACTTTGTATATACAACACTGTGATATTAAAAAAATAAAATTATATAGACATGTTTCGGACAAACAGTCCTTCTTCAGTATAGATACATGTTTATAAAAATATTATAAAATTGTTGTTGTTTATATGAATTGATAGATGTTATAAAGATTTATTTTGGAACGTTTATGCTTTTGTTATAACAAATATTTTGATTCAATTAAAAATTTTAAATAAAATAATTGGGTTCAGGTAATTACTTACAACAAAGGAAATTAATCAAAAAATGGAATTGACGTTAAATTTATTTGATTATTAATAATATTTAATTTTTAGAAATTAAAAAAGCTATTAAAAATAAAGAAAATATTAGAATCAAATAAATAGTAAGTAATAGTAAGTAATAACCTGAACCCTAATAAGAACTTTAAATTATTATCTTAACCTTTAAATTGAATCATAATATTTCTTATAACAAAAGCATAAACTTTCCAAAATAAATCTTTATAACATCTGTTAGATCATGTAAACAATTTTATAATATTTGAAATATGTATCTTTATAATATGTATCACCGAAGAAGGACTGGTTGTCCGAAACATGTCTATGTAATTTTAATTTTTTTAATGTAAGTGTTGTACTCGTATATACAAAGTACCTATTAAAAAAAGAAAAAGACAAATAAATAAATAATTGTTCAAAAAACAATAAATGACATCATAGCTTATGACACCGCTTCTATTCAAAATCTTAATTAAATACAGTACATAAATATATAAAAAAAATAGATTACAAATGGATTCACATATTGAGGAAGCATCGTTTCATTTAATTTTCATTTCTGTTATTTCCCAATGCTATAAATTTGATTAGTCTACAGACGTACAGAAGAAAGGCGTCATGAACCCCTGTTACAAAATTGGTTCGATTGTATTCTGCATAACAATAATCGCTCTTAATAACACGAACCAGACGTAATCATTCTAACACAATATACTGTACTCGCATCGGCAGTGAAAGTGTTCACGATACTTAGGTCGCCATTAGCAGTTCGATCGCCTTGCCTGACAGAAGGCCCGACTACGTTAAGCCCAAAAAGGTGCAAATATTTTACTCTATACAGAAGCGTAGCAGCTTTTCCTTTTCCGCAAACTATTTATAAAATTAACTTTTACTTTTTCTTGTAATCAATAGCAAACTAGTCTTGCATATCTTCAGAATTGTCCTTAAAAAAATATCTCCTATTTCTGGGCTGGATGTCTCCTATTTCTGGGCTGGACCGTGGCATCGTTGGTTGAACGGTGTTCTGAAGGACCTGCAATTGAGTCAGACCTGAGGAGTGGAAGTCCAGGGCAGCTCAGGATAGAGTCGGATGGAGAAACTTTTTGGAAGCGGCTGAGGTCCACCTAGGTTTGCCTACCCCTACGGGGAAACGGTGTGATGGCTTGTTGTTGTTGAAGTTGTTGTTGTTGTTGTAAATAGCCGATAAATTATTTAATTTTGTGTATAATAATAATAATAATAATATATTGGATAATTTATAGAGCGCCATTTTTATGAATTACTCATATCAATGCTCCGTTTTATCAACGAGATAATAATAATATTAATAATGATAACAAAAATAATAAACATATTTAGTATGAGGGCTGCACCTGACGAACTCGATCAGCCCTTCCTGTCAGAAAATGATCATTTGAAAAGGTGCGTTTTGAGTCTAGATCTAAACTCTGATTGATTCTCTGCTGGAAGACTGTTCCAGGATTGTAGTGTAGATTGTCTAGCATTCAGGTTCTCGTTGATGCAGAGTTCAGATATATAAGCTGGTGCCATTCCATGCAACGCCTTATAGACCGTCCAGCAGAGCTTGTATTGTATCCTTTCTGGACATTTCAGCCAGTGGAGCTCCTTAAGATGCTGTGTTATGTGACAACTCTTTGGCACACCCCTTATCAGTCTTGCTGCTGCATTGAATGCAGACTGGAGTTTATTTGTTTGCTGTTTGGGGATGTTGGCGTAGACACCATTGCAGTAATCTAGTCGGGACACGACGAAGGAATTGATTAATGTTTTAAAACTGTCAATGAGTATATCAATAGAATGCGATCGGAAGTCCAAATTTTAGCATAATCTGGGAGCTACAAGTATAGAGTTATAGACCATATATTCAATGGCCCCACGGTTGGGGCGGAGAAGTAAAGTATCGCATTTACGCTACTGTGGTGTGTGGTATAACTATAATATGCGCCGCACGCCAGCAATTTAGCGTCCATCACGAATATTTCTTCTAAAAAGGGTACCAAATGCATAACGATTTCACACTCCTTTTATTCTTGTATGGAAATCAATTTCACTGCTCTTTCCCCGTGTTACACCACAGCGCCGTCTGACGTTTTGCTGAATGGTCCGGCAAGAAGTCGCAGATAATGGAATGCAAAATAATGACAATGAGTGACATTTCATTACTCTGAAATCTACGCTTTTTACCTCAATTTCAGCTCACGGTTAAAGGAAATATAAATCACATGAGGTTCTTTTTTAAATGGAAAGTGCAAAAATCCACAGCAAATCTGTCAACTGCTAAAAAAAGAAAAACAATGATTATTATTTTCATACTATTTATATATTATTTTTTTTAAAAGGTATTGTGCTGTATAGTGCAAATATAAGAACCGTGAAATTTAGAAATTTGCTTTCGACTGACGTACATTTTTTAGTCTTTGGTACAAATATTTTTGAAAATGCGCACCACGTTATTTCATTAACTGAAAACGCTTGTTTTCTAAAAGTTTTATTTAATTTTATCGGAATGATATTTTTGCCTTTCTAAGGTATTATCATTTGATATGTCTTAGTAAGACGAAACTTGTCAATCGCATAAAAAAGAAAACTTCTAAATAAATAGACGTTTTCATTCGTATTAATTATTTAATAAGGAGTATTTTTTTTAAAAGTCATAGGGACTTAGAGGAGTCCCACCGCTTTCCCGAAGCTGTTATAGGCGGACGTCGCCTTTCGTCAGCTTCGCACTATCAATCCCTAGGCCCGTCCCTCGTCAAAACAAGAGGGACCCAGGCCACATTTAAACTACCCATTTCCTCTATGTCCCGCCGAAATGTAAATTTATTTAATAAATACAATACAGAAAAATTAAATTCAAAAACAGAGCTACTGAAAACTATCTACATGTACATAACAGCGGAAGGTCAGGCGAGGATCAGAGGAGCAAATGCGGGCAGGGGAAGTTAATAAGGAATTTTAAATTATCGTAATATCATGTATTGTAATATAGTACAAATTTCTGTCCAATTTACACTTAATAAAGGCATAAACAACAAATACGGTCATAGATACGTGTCTGTACTCATAACCAATCTAAATGTTTTAAAAAACAGTTGAAGATTAATGTTTTTTTCATCGTATCGTTTTAACTTTCTTCACCAATATATTTATTTTTAATTAAATTTTTTTTAATACAACAGGTTGTTAACCCAATTACAGCATACAACTTATTTTTAGCTATTATATTTATTCCTTTCATTAATTTGTTCATAACACTTTCATTCGCAAAGCATTCACTTCTTATATTTTCATTCGATACTCTATCATACATGTTAACCGAAAGTAAAGTCAAGATATACGAGGCATGCGTGTATTACAACAAAATCAAAAACATGTAACCTGTCTATAGGGAACAAATCAAATAAAATCGGTTTATTTCATCAATAGACATTACAACATTAATTTTTAAGGCAGGATACTCTCTATGATTAAGAGTATTTGTCTTCTGAACGTACTTTCACTAATATGAAAGACGTCGATCTCCGAGGAGACCGCGTTCAGCCTATAAAAACCCATGAAAGGGTCAAAACCTTCAGATATATAGGCTGGTTGAAAGAGATAATTTGGGTGAAGAAATACAAGTCCAAGTAAACAAGGCAGCTACAATCTCCAGGCTCTCAAATCTATAATATGGAAAAACAAAGACATGTAAATTGAGAGTAAGATTAGAATTTTTAAAGCATACCTAAGACCAAAAATAATATACCTAAGCGTTGAAGCAAGGGCCAACTCAGTCAGCTCCAAATAAGTTCTGATGATGAAAACACGACGGATGATATTAGGTAAGACATTAACACTAGAATTAGATAAATATACGAGGCTGAGAATATTATAAGATGGAGTAGACAGAAGGAAGTCTGGTTCATGTCCAAGTAATGGACACCAGCAGACTTTCCTATACAGGGTGGCGCCCGGCAGATGCATGGATTTGATGAAAGCATTGCTCCTTCTAAACGGTTGTAGAAAGTTGAAAGTAAGTTAATTCAAAATAAGAAGACGGGAAGTTTATGTTCCATAGTAGTTTTATTCGCCATAATAAAGTGATTTGTTGAAATTTTTTTTTTGTGTGGAGACTAATTATTCGAATGCCTGCTCTATCGCCCGCGAGCAGAGTATCTTCCGTTTAAGGTTCACTAGATCATCCTTCCAACGTAGTTCCAGTCCTGCACTTCTCTTTGCCGTCCACTGTCTCCAAGTCAGCAGTCTTCTTGTCCACTTTTCATCTGAGCTACTGGCTACGTGACCTGCTCATTGCCATTTTAGAGTTGCCACCCGGTGGATGATGTCAGTGACCTTTGTTTTTTCTCTCACCGTATCGTTTCTGATTCTGTCTCTTAGGTTTATTCCTAACATGGCTCTTTCCAAGGCTTTTTGGGTCACTCGTAGTTTCTCAGCACTTTGTTTGGTCAGTGTAACAGTTTCAAGACCATAAGTACCAACTGGCAGAACGTAGACTTCATAGACTTTTCGTTTCAGGTTGATCGGTATTTTCCGGTTTTTAAGGATGTAACTCATGTTTCCGAAAGCTGCCCAGTTTAGTTCAATTCTTCTTTTTAACTCTGCGGTTTGGTTATCTCGGCTCAGTCAAATATTGTGTCCCAGGTATGTGTATTCTTGGACATTCTCAATTCTGTTGCCGTCCACGTTGATTGCAAGCTTTTCCGTGCCCATCAACTTGGTCTTTGCCAGGTTCATATTCAAACCTACAGATTTGGATACATCGTTTAGTTCTCTAGGAATAACCTGTATGTAGTCTGCACAGGACAGAGTGATATGTAAGCGAATGGAGGAGACCTTTGTCCAGGAGTGGACGGGAATAGGCTGAGAAAGAAGAAGAAGAAGGTTCACTATCGCGCCTCGCGACCGAATTCTAGTGCACCAGCCTCGTGGGATTCGTACTCATGGAAAAATACAATTAGACAGTCGGATATCCACCTTACTTGGGGAGCAGACCTCTGGAGAACAGATCACATAGGTCAATATAGCAAAGAAGAAGAAGAAAATATTTTTTTAATACACAAATGAGACATAACAAACGAAAAACATTTAGGTGACTCATTAGGACACAAAACAGTGTTAGAAAGATAAAATAAAACAACATGAAACCAAAAAATCATATATATCAGAAGGAACCCAAATATGTCGATGTCAGTGAGGCAGTACTCTTTCCAGAATTTGCAATATTTTTTTTTATGAATACTGCCTCATTGACACTGAAAATGTCCAAATCCGAGATGATTAGATTCAGCGTCCGAATTGCTCTTTCTACTGGCATCACCAAAGGCAGGTTGGTTCTGCGTGACGGAGCAAAGAACAATTGAAGTCGGCGCTGTCGCAGGTAATTATCGGGAACAAAAATACCTGTTTGCTCCAGAACATAGGGGTTCTCAATAGAGCCCTGAATCAGTTTGAAAAAATGCGTTGACAATAATCCTACCCTCCTCAGTTCGAGGGATAATAACGGAATAACGGAATAATAACGGAATTCATGCATGTAATAAATAACCTCCGTTATTTCCTTTGACTCTTCCTATGTACAACAATATTTAGTGATCGGAGGTCATCCTTGTATCGATTCGCCACATCTTTTTCATGTATTTTATGTCTAGTGCCGGATAACTAATAAAACCATGTAACATGGCACCTTCGTGGCAGAGTGGTAAGAGCTCTGATTCCCATTCCGAAGGTTCTGGGTTCGATTCCCGGCGATGGCAGTGTGATTGTCACACTATCTTTGGTCTGGCGTAGAATTCTCGTGACAATAAAATGGCGATAGATTGGCTACCTGTCACATGTCACGAGAATCAATATATATCAGCTTAAAAACAAATTGTATACTGTAATTGGGTTCAAGCGACCTGTTGTATACATAAAAAAAAAATAATAATAATAAAAATAAAAAAAAACATTAAAACATCTGTTTATCTATTGTAGATTTATACCAGTATAGAAAAGGGGTGTCAATAATAGAAAAAGCTTATTCACGAGAATCGAGTCAAGTCAGTCAAAGTCGAGATCAACATGACTTTTAAAATCAAAACAAACTACTAACTAACCATTACGCCGTTTTCACGCAATTTAAAGAAAATTCGAGAGAACTTACTTGTGTCCTATGGCCATACAATTCTTGAAGAGTTTTAGCCTCCTTGATGATTTTTCGACAAGTTCCTCGATCCTGCGCCATTTGCTCCCAGCAGTCTGATTCGCCCAACCTAGCCAGGTCAGCCAGAACATTGTCCATTAGGCGCTGTCTAGGCCTTCCTAGAGGTCTTACTCCAGTCGGTCTAGACGCGTACAGGGTCTTGATTGCACTGGTCTCTTCGGCTCGGCATACGTTCCCGATCCATGCTAGGCGACCGGCTCTCACGGTGCTCGTTAAAAGGGGCTGCTGGGTCATCGTACGGATCTCTTGGTTGGTCCTTTGCCTCCAAGTTCCCGCTGCAACACTGGGTCAAATACGAGAGAAGAATGGTTAAAATCTTGTATGCGAGCAGTATGAGTGGAAAGAGAAGCCGTGGAAGACAAAGGAAAGCATTGGCTTGATCTAATTAATCTAATATTAAAAGGCGGACACATTCAAAGTAGAAAAAACCGACGAGGGTGCATGTTACAATGTATGAAATAAACTTTGATAGTATGTCAGGACAGAGCAGATCTCGCGATCCATCTTTTTTGCCTTCCCCTTCGGTGAAGCGGTGTGATGGTTAGTTGGTTAGTAAGGTTTATTAAACTGTTATTTATATATTATTATTGCATCCTTGAAAATGATACGGAATTCGCAGAAAGTGCACGAGAAGAGTAATAATAATTTTAACAGTCGTAAAATACACAAATTCAAACGTGAAGATGGCAATGAAAGGTCAGAGGGTTAAGCTCAGGTTTCTCAATATAAATTTTTGCGTTAAGCACTATAAATTAACATATTATTGAACAGCTCAGATCCGGAAAAAACACACACCTCATTATCATTTAGATTTGAGATATTTCGACTTCTAGAGTTATTTGGCCTTGTTTGTACGACTGGGTCGTGATCTGCCGTGGCGAATAATGTTCACTTTTTACAAGGCTATCGTGATCGCATTATTATTATTGAATTAAACAAACATATTGGTTATTTTATGGACACGTATGAGAGTGAGATACATTGTTGTCCCTTAGTAATAAATACATTTCGTTGTATATTATTTGAAATATTAACGGAGGCCGTGTGATTCATGCGCCGAAACGTGAAAACGCTTTCAAAATGATTATCATATTAATAAGAAATATTATTGATTATAGACATAAGTAATAATTTATTTATTGCTATGTGTGTACGTTGTATTGCTATGTGTGTACGGCAGGACATCGAGGGAGAGTAGCGTAGCTTAAATGTGGTCTGGGTCCCCCTTGGTTGCAAATATATTGCATAGTATATATATATATACATATATATATATATATATATATATATATATATATATATATAATATATATATATATATATATATATATATATATATATATATATATATATATATATATATATATATATATATATATATATATATATATATATATATATATATATATATATATATATATATATATATATATATTTTTTTTTTAATGTAAGTCCCGCATAGACGGGGGACCAGGACCTAGGGAGTGTAAAACACCTGACAGTAAGTTTTTGTCCAAGTTTTTACTTCGTATAGAACATGGGTTTTGACCAGCTGGGTATCAAGACAAGACTCTCTTTGAGAGAGTGCTGGAATGTTTTGGACACATAGCCCGGAGAGATCAGGACAACCTTGAAAAGCTCATCATCATGGACAAAGTGGAGGTAAGGCGACCACAGGAACGACCACAGAGCCGCTGGTCCGATCAAATCAGGGATCTGACTGGACTCTCATTAGCTGCAGCTTGGAGACTGACGGGTGACAGAAGCCCATGGTGTGCCATGGTCAATGATTTACAAGATGGACACAACCCTCAATTATGAGGAATACGACTGAAAAGAGGAAGAAATTAAGGATCATAAATTTATAAACTCACATTTATTTTCGAATCCAACATTTATTTATTGTGGTTAGTTCCATAAAAGATCACCTAGCCTACTACCCTGACAGTTTCTGGTCTAGTGGCTGTGTATGTCTGAGTTTTTTTTATTAGTTTGTAGATACTGTCTGTTTTCTCTTCCATGATCACTCCGTGTACTATTTTCAAGGACTCAAATTGTGTGTCTCAATGATGATGAATGTTATCATATTTCGTATAACTGTTTTGGGAGAGGGGACTTAAACATTTATTTCTTGTAAAGAGAGCGGTAGTTAAGAAGTGTTTGCAAACCATTGGTACAGAAGAACCGACAATTTATATCATTTCATCATGTTAAGACATAAATTGTCATTCTCCAATTGTTACTACCTAAAATATTTCACCATTATTGTACCCACAATAAACGTTTCCATATGTAAGTTGAAAATAATTGTATGGATAGTCAAATATATTTTTGATGCAACATCGAAATTTGAAGCAATTTTTTAAATCGTAAAATAATAATTGAGTATTCGTAATAATGGCCGAAGATGCCTTCTCTGACCATTGTATGCCAAGGCTTCTTATGTAAGGCGTAATTGTTGTTTACGTACAATATGATATGTAAGTGCACCGCCATTGGTGGACCAAGAGATTTCAAGAAAGTACTTAACACGTTAAAACCAGATTACAGATTTTAAATTTTATGCCGACAATACTAACAGATTTCCAAAGAAAAGCTATATTGAAGAATATTTCTTTCTTAATAATACAAATCTTTATTATTACGAATTTTTATGAATTAAAACGCTGTTTTTTCCACTTTTGAGTTTATTTTTCTCGACATGTTTCGAAGGCTTACATCTTCATCAATCGTTCTCCCGATGATGAAGGTGTAAGCCTTCGAAACGTGTCGATAAAAATGAACTCAAAAGTGGAAAAAACAGTTTTTTAAATAATTGCGTAGATTTTCACGGTTGGCAGCAATATGTTTGTTGTGTTTTTGGGTAACACCGTGTGATAACTCCTTCTCGACCGACGTTTCGGAGATCGTTGCAGTCTCCATCTTCAGGGTAAAGACAACAACCGATGTTAGCAGGTTACCCTGAAGATGGAGACTGCAACGATCTCCGAAACGTCGGTCGAGAAGGAGTTATCACACGGTGTTACCCAAAAACACATCAACCGAACAGTTTTTTAATTCATAAAAATTCGTCATTATGGAATTCCACCGTGTTAACGCTTTAAGTTTATCTTCTTTATTATTAGATACAAATAAAAATATTAAATGTTTAAGTAAACAAACTTTGTTACGAATATAAAAATTGAAAATAATTAGTCGCGACAGCTGTTTCGCTAACCGATGTTAGCATCATCAAGTCTTACAATCAATTGATTGTAAGATCAGACGATGCTTACATCGGTTAGCGAAACAGCAGTCGCGACTAATTATATTCAATTTTGATGTTCATAACAACGTTTTTTTATTTAAACATTTAATTATGTTATAATATCAAGTGCTTCCGCCAAAACAATGTATTATCTAACAAATAAAATTAAAAATTACCCATTATCTCAAACATGTTTCGGGACACAGAAGCCCTTCATCGATGTAGTTAAAATATTATAAATACAAAATAATTTTTTAAACAAATTTTGTCATGAATGTGGTCAATTTTGCCAGATGTTAAAAAAATGCCAGAAAATGTCAGAACTGACCACATTCATGATAATTAAGATATATATATTAATAATACTTTAACCACACCGATGAAGGGCTTCTGTGTCCCGAAATATGTTTGAGTTAATGTATAATTTTTAATTTAATTTGATTGAATGAAATTAAAAATTACACATTGTACCTGAATCCGCAGCACAAAGTAATGGTGAATATAGAAGAAAAAACTATGTTATTACGGATTTTTATCTGTTGAAAACAGTAACGCTATTTTTCAATATATAATAATAATAATATGCTCAATAGTCATAATTAATACACATGAAAAGTCTGTTTTCGAGAATTTTGATTATATTTTATGAAAATGAAGAATTTTGTCTATCTAAAATTTTCAAATACCTTCGATAAAATATTATAAAACTTATAGAGAACTCCGTTTTCATTTTTATTAGATATGAATATTAATATTTAACCTAAAGAGAAAAGTTGATGAAGGGTGTGTGCTGCTAGTTGCTTCTTATGGCCTCGAAACTGTAACATTGTCCAAATTAAGTGCCGAGAAACTACGAATGACCCAAAGAGCCATATTAGGAATAATCCTAAGAGACAGAGTCAGAAAGGATACGGTGAGAGAAGGATGACCAGAACAGACACGTCGGAATAACCTGGATGTAGTCTGCACAAGACAGAGTGGCGTGGAAGCGAATGGAGAAGGCCTATGTCCAGGAGTGGACGGGAATAGGCTGAAGAAGATGAAGAATATTTACGAAATGGCTTTATCAGAATAAACTTATTGGAAACAAGAATTTATCAATGAAAGCGAAAACGGCCGTTCACAATGGAGTTCTGGTCCCAACCCTAATGTATGAAAGCGAAGCATGGAACTGGCAGAAGAAGGATGAGAGCAGAATACATGTCGTAGAGATGAGGTCCCTAATACGTATGTGAGGTAGAACGATATACGACAGAATCTCAAATGCTGATATTAGGAAGGAATGTAGAGCGGAAGAAGGTATTATGAACAAAATTATGAAAGGATCGCTGCGTTGGTTCGGACATATGGAACGCATGAATAGAGAAAGAATGGTTAAGAAAGATGTAAACGGGGTACGAAGTCGAGGCAGACCGAGGAAAACAGGGCATGACCAAATTAATCAAATTTTAAAGGTTGGTCATGTTAGAAATCGGAGGAATCGACGTGCTTGTATGACTCGTTGTATGAATGTGGAGGAAGCTAGAGAGGTTTGCCAGGATAGAGTAGTGTGGCGGTCCATTCTCTCTGCCTACCCCTGCGGGGAAACGGCGTGATGGTTTGTTTGTTTGTTAATTGTTTTATTTTTATGAATATAAATTTCCTTAAAATTGACACAAGGTTGCATTTATTAAAGTATCATTTATAAAATATGCTCCGCCATTGTAAGAACCTTAATGTAAACGTTATAAAAAAGTCAAATCTAAAACGTTGCACGACAGGATATTTCGGTTGGAACAAGATTTGAATACAATTGGACCACCAAAGTAAAAAGTGTCCTCGTCTCGGTTATACTTATTATTATTATAAAATTACTGACTTCCTTAGTTTTTTTCAGAAAATTGTGTCGTCCACCGGATCAAACGATTAAACTAAACAATATAAATTATTTATTTTGTTTCTTAATGCCAGAGAATGATCAAATGCTATGTGTGGTCTGTTTTATTGTATGGATGTGAATCGTGGACCTTGAAAGTCAACTCAATGAACAGACTGGAAGCGTTTGAAATGTGGCTCCATCGCCGAATGCTCAGAATTCCCTGGACAGACATGGTTACCAATACCGAAGTCCTGAGGCGAGCTAGAGTTGACAGGGAACTGTTATCAACTATCAAGGTTCGAAAGATTTCACATCTGGGTCGTATACTGCGTGGGGAAAAGTATCACCTTCTCCAACTGATATTAAAGGGTAAAGTTGAGGGGCGTCGAGGACCCGGTAGGAGACAAATGTCCTGGTTGCGAAACGTGAGGGAGTGGACCGGCATCCGAAGTGTGGAGGAGCTGTTCCGAGCGGCGCAGGACAAGGACAGGTTCACCGAGGTGATCGCCAACGTTGGGGAGACCCGGCAGGACACTTGAAGAAGAAAATAAGAAACAATGATGCACTCCATATTAAATAATTAATTTCTTGAAGACGACCTTCGTGGCAAGTGCTTTGATTGCCACCCGAACCCCCGGGTTTGATTCCCGACTATGGAAGTATGATTGTCACACTGTCATTGGTCTGGAAATAAGGAAGAAATGTAAGGCAGATGATCATAAGTAAAATTAAAAAAAGATCCCTGAGATGGTTTGGACATATGGAACGAATGGATGAGACAAGAATGGTTAAAATGTTTTATACAAGCAGTGTGAGTGGAAAGAGAAGCCGCGGAAGACCAAGGAAATCATGGAACCAAACCAAAGGTCCTTCCAATGGTTTCAGTATTTGATTAATTTGGTCCTTCAAAAAAACAAATTAATCAAATACTGAAAGGCGGCCACATTCGAAGTCGAAAAAATCGTCGATCATGCATTAACGATGAAAACGTCCCTTATCTAGAATTGTTAATATGTACATTCGTAGGCATGGAACTGAAGCATAGAACTGGCAAAAGAAGGATGAAAGCATATCAAATGAAGTAGAAATGAGATCTTTAAGACGAATGTGCGGAAAATTTGTATATGATAGAGTGTCGAATGAAAATATAAGATGTGAATGCGGTGCGAATGATAGTGTTATGAACAAAATAATGAAATGATCATTGAGATGGAAATAATGAATGAAGAAATAATGGCAATGAAAGTATTCGTATATGTTAACGGTGTAAACGGATCAAGAAAGATATTAAAACTGAAGAAAAGTGACGCAATCAATTCAATCAAATATTAAAAGTCGGTTGCATTAGGAGTCGGAGAAATCAATGCGCATGCATGAAACGATGTATGGATCTTGAGAAAGTGAGATAAGTATGTCAGAAAATAACAGTGTGGTGGTCCATTTATTTTGCCTTAAATTTCAGTAAAACGGCGTGATGGTTATTTAGTTAGTTAGTTTGTATTAAACAAATATAATATTAAAGTAACGTACTCGTATATATGGGTGTTTTTCAAAAAGTTTGCTCGTTGCGTAATAATTCCACAACGTCACATTTGGCGTTCCACTAATACATCACGTCGCGTAGTGGATGTGACGTATGATGCCAGTATTGAAACAAACTCCAAAATGCAGGTTTATGAATATGATTTTACTAAATATTACATTGAATTCAGATTCTAGATGTCAGTCATTTTTACCCATGAAAAGCTGTAAGTCAAACAATCAATACTTACATTATAGAATCACGTTCGTAGTGGAAAATAAAAACAGCACGTCGTGACGCCCGACCACTATTTCACATAACATAATGCGACTGGTGTCAATTTACGAACATGGCGACCGTTGACGAGCTATAAAATGTTGCCATCAATCAAATATATACTTAGTTTATAGTAAATTTTTCGTTTAAATCAGTATATCGACGTAGCGTATACGGAATTTTCCACCAACGTCGTTTTGAGTGACTAAATAAAAACAGTATTTTATATTATTTTGAACTCTAATACGCTGTTATCTAGGAATATTATTGAATCTGGATCATATAATCCTTCCAAATAACATAAAACTCTTGGACAAGAAGTAGCTTATCAATGAATATTTTTCGTTTATAAAGTGCAAAAGGAGCGTGGGACACTAGAAAAATCACCACTTTTCTATCGTATATTCCCAATAATTAAGCAAAATAAACAGATATAAGTACTTTTGGATATGTGAATAATCAATTTGTGAGTTATTCTGTTGTTTTGAGATATAAAAAAAACAGTTTTAAAATCAATAGCCTGCAGAATTACCTCGAAAGTCATAGGACATGTAATTTTCGAGTAAACATTTTATTTGAAAAACACCCATATCCAAAGTAGAACCACAATTCATATTATTATATTATATACGCTTGAAATTAGTACCATCTTTTAATGAAAAATGTTACTATTCGCGAAATTAGCAAATACGCTACTAACTTCAACACATTATTCCGTGAAAAGACTCGATACGCAAGAGAGTGACATTTTGGTATATATTTTAAAAGTTTTTTCAAAATGATTCCTGTGTTTGTTGAGTACTATTTTACTGTGTTATGATACGTAAAATTTGAATAACATACGATACTTCAGATAGCACATATACTCGTACTTTTAGATATTTGTATCACGATTATCTGAAGCAAATTCACCACGACATGGGCTGTATCTTCTATACAGAGCTAAAGAGGATTGTTGAAGACCAAGCGAAGTGAAGGAAGATATGGAAACGTTTGCTGCCAACCAATCTATAGTATGGAAACTGAAGAAGAAGATTTATGAGTGAGTACTTTATATTGATTTTTGATCCCTATATTTAAGGTTAGAAACTAATATGATTGCGAAATAGTTTAGTTGTTTACTATACCTATAACGTACTATTTACATTTACTAAAGTAAATATCGTAATTAGCAATTTACTTAAAAAAACTTAATAAATAAAATATGCTAGTTAAAATTTCTTCTCCTTGTTTTCTTAATTTTTTTAATTATATTAAATTATAACTGTTAATGAAAAAACTTTGTTTTTATATCACAATTGTATTTATTTTACGACAGCTGTTACATCAACCAATGTTGACATCATCAGGTGTTACAATAATATATCAAATGTCAAATTTTCGTGATTTATCGAATGTGTATTTGTTCCTATGTCAATTTGAATACATTCGAAAAATCGCGAAATTTTGACATTTGATGTATTATTGTAATACCTAATGATGTCAACATTGGTTGATGAAACGGCTGTCGTAAAATAAATACAATTGTGATATAAAAACAAAGTTTTTTCATTAACAGTTATAAAATGTTAAAGTATCACAGTGTTTCGACCAAAACAATGGATTATATTAAATTAACACTTGGAGCTGGCAAAAGAAGGATGAAAGCAGGATAAACGCCGTAGAAATGAGATCACTAAGAAAAATGTGCGGGAAAACGTTGTATGATAGAATACCGAACGATGAAATAAGAAAGAAATGTAAGGCAGATGACTGCATCATGAATAAAATTAAAAAAGGATCCCTGAGATGGTTCGGACATATGGAACGAATGGATGAGAGTAGAATGGTTAAAAAGTTGTACACAAGCAGCGTGAGTGGGAAAAGAAGCCGAGGACGACCGAGGAAAACATGGCATGACCAAATTAATCAATTACTAAAAGGCGGCCACATTCGAAGTCGGAACAATCCACGTGCGTGCATGGTACGATGTATGCCCGAGAGGTATGCCAGGACAGGCCAGTGTGGCGATCCATCCTCTCTGCCTACCCCTCCTGGGAAATGGCATGATGGTTAGTTAATTTAGTTAGTTAACACTGTAATGAATAATAATTTTCATGAATTAAAACCCTGTTTTTTCCACTTTTGAATTTATTTTTCTCGACATGCTTCGAAGGCTGACACCTTCAGCATCGGAATCGTTTATATTATTATTCAAATGATGAAAATGTAAGCCTTCGAAACATGTAGAGAAAAATAAACTCAAAAGTGGAAAATACGGTGTTCATTCATAAAAATTCGTCGTTAACATATATACATTTTTTCCATTATTCCTTGATTCATTCTTTCCATGTGTCCGAACCGTCTTAATGATCCTTATATTATTTCAATTTTATTATAATATCCGTGAGTGTTATTACTACTAATACATACTAATTCCCTATGTATGTCGCGCGCAATGTTTGTATAGTATTATGAAACGCTGGCGAGTGAAAGGATGATCGGGCGAACCGTTGAACTGAACTCCGAAAGATCAATGTAATTTAAAAACTCAACATGCGATGCTCAAGTACTTAAATATAATCAAGGGTACCTACCGAGGTGGAAACATTAAACAAGAAATACACCAGGTACTTACCTTTATTATTATCCCAGTATAATTATAAAAATGCATTCAAATCACACAATAATTTTCGTGTAAATCGTGAGAGATTTAAAAAATTAAATAAAGAATATCCCTTGTTGAAAACATTCTAGTATATTTTAACTATGTAAGTATATGTCTCTTAAATGAGGTTGCAGAATAGATAGACCTCTTTGGATGCAATTATGGCGAATTCGTAAATACCCTTATGATAAAGGCAGCAAGTAAATAATTGGCTTTTCCTATTCATAAGGTTCTATGTATACTTCCTTTGATATTCTTTTTTTTCACCCTTTACATCGATTTGGCTTGCGCTGTAATGATGTAAGGAGTTTTTACAACAAAATAATAATAATAATAATAATATCGACGTAGATCATAGGTTTCCAGTCTTTTCTGGGCCACCGCCCCCTTTAAAAGAAAAATAAACGTTCAACCCTCACATAAAAGTTATTCGAAATATGGGAAAATGATTACAATACATACAATAACAAAATTATCCAATATTTAAGTTTAATTTGCTTTATTAGTACCTACGTGATTAGCGTGTTTTTAAAATCTTTTTAGACTGTATTTTTATATCTGCCCACGCTCTCTATTTTTTCTGGGTCTTCTACTGTCCCCCTGAAATTCTCAAACGCCCACAAGGGGGTATTATCACCCACTTGGAGAACCTAGGACGTAGACGTTACTAGTTCCAATGTTTACATCTACGAGTTACAGATTTCATTTTTACGGAATTCATTCTAATTTCATCCCTCTTAATGTAGAAGGATGGAAGTAGAATAAATACAGTAGAGATGAAATCTATTAAACAAATGTGTGTAAATATTGTGTATGATAGTATCGAATGAAAATATAAGAAGTGAATGCGTTTGTTTGTTTTGTTTTTATACAGTCTAGGTTACTTTATTTATTATTGGCGTTTTTCGCTTATATGTTTGCAAATGTAGGCATTTCAGAAAAAGTGATTCTATGTTGTCTTTGAGAAAAACGTTTGTTTCATTTTACGTTACTTAAGAGTCATTACATTATTTGATTTCAAATGGGGAAAATTTTCAAGCAAAAAAACCCCGCTAAATTGGTTAGAAGTGAATGCGGTGCAAATGAAAGTGTTATAAACAAAATAATGTAAGGATTATTATGATGGTTACGACACATGGAATAATGAATTAATAAATGAAGAAAGAATGGTAAAATAATTATATATTAACAATGTAAATGGAACTTGAAGAAGAACTGTAGGAACTTGATAGAGGTAGACCGAGAAAATTGTGGCACGTGAGGAGTCAGAGAAATAGACGCGCGTGCATGACACGATGTATGAATGTTGAGGAAGTGAGAGAAATATGTCAGGAAAGAAAAGTGTGGCAGTCCATTATTTCTACCTACCCCTTCGGGGAGACGGCGTGATGGTTAGTTAGTTTTTATCAATCTCATGACATGTCATTGGTAGCTAAGCTAATCTTTATTATCACGTGAATTCTACAACAGACCAAAGACACTGTGACAATCACACTGCCATCGCCGGGAATCGAACGTGGAACCTTCGTTGTGACATTAATACTCCTAGCACTTGCCATTAGGCTAAGCATTTTTCATATGAAAATCTTTTCTTGTTACTTCTCAAGAGAAACATCTTTTTGAACAACGATACTAAAATATTCGCAAAAGATTGCGTGTTCTTCAACAGTGAGTACGTATTGATGCTCATTGATGAATGATGGGCTTGCATAATCAAATCATCAATAATAAATCTTTTCACCGTGTTTTGCACTTGTGAACAAATTTTCCCACGAATGTTATTTTACGATTCAAAGAATCGTTTAAATCATCGTTCAAATGATGTTATTACGAGCCAAGTGTTGCCTGAATAATGTTCAATCTGTCCATTGTCTATGGATATGCATTATTGATGGTGTATTATCACACTATACACTATATATTTGGAAACATAATATGATGTTAATTGTGTGCCATAGTTTAAAAAAATCTAAACCTCATATCGTGCATACATGATAATATTTTACGTGATGTGCTTTACAAGACAAACTAACTAACTAACTAACCATCACGCCGTCCCCCCGAAGGGAGAGGCAGAAAGAATGAACTGCCACACTTCTATCGATGCGGCACTTAATCCTTCTCTTTTCGCCCCCGCGGGAAACGCGGTGTGATAGGTTGCGAACCTCATTGCCACCAATAGGCATCTCCCGCACACACTTTGATCGTCCAACGTCCACAAAAATAAATCTAAAACAAATAATACAAAATACAATGATATAAAATCAAAATAAAAATGTTTTTTTAGATGGTGCACAGTTGTCAGCTGGACGATCCGGACTTTTGTGTTTATTTAATTTATATTCCACGTATCCACTGTTCTTTTAAATAACTGTAATTAGGCACGTAAAACTATCGACTTAAATTATTCTTGAGTCATTCTTCTTCTTCGAATCGGTATCATGTTAGGTCCCTCCGAAGTTGAATATCACTTGAGATTAGGCGTCTGTGTCCCTGGCAGCTAGAAACAGCCCCTCAATGCTTTTACCCCTCAAACCAGTCCAATCCCTGATCTTATGGAACCATGATATTCGCCTTCTTCCAACACCTCTTCGACCCTTTATTTTACCTTATTTTTTATTTCTTGAACAATGATGTAAAACTCCGCATTAAATAAATAATACGAATGTTAACGTCTGTTTTCTAGAAGTTTTATTATATTTTACGTTAATGGCATGTTTCGCCTGTCTAAGGCATTATTAAATGTCATGGATATAATAAAACTTCAAGAAAACAGACGTTTTTATTCGTATTAATTATTCTATTTTACCGTCAATAATGAGGTTGGGAAATTCATAATTTTCTTTCCAAAGTACATGATCCAAATATGACACCTTATCGAAGTTGGACTCAACGAGTTTTCCCAAGATCGTGATGCATGCGACTACAGAAAGCCGTCGACCACATGAAGATTGCTAAACAGATGAAAAAAAATATAGATAAAAAAAGGTGACATCTTCATCATAGAACCGAAATTGATAACCAATCTGAATAGATTGCAAAATCTATAGAAACAAGAAGTCTGCTGTGTTCTTCGTCGCCTAATCGTTCATTTTTTAAATAAATAATAAGTAGGTACAAGATGTGGTGTGCAATATGTAAACCGCGTATTCCACTCATGTTACAATGAACGAAATGTCACATCACTTTTGTTGCGCACGATCGTTATACGTTACGTAAGATCGGTGACCGATGACAACCCGAAATCATTAAATCCTATCATGACTCCAACCGATCTACCGTCACGTACACAGATTATCATAATACGACCCATAATACTCGTACATCGCAAGATGGCGGCTGCAGGTAAATTGAGGTAAGAATTGGTTATTACAAAACTCTAATTATTCTTTGAAATGATACAAATATAATACTATTGTTAAAAAATATGAATACTGGTCCTTTTATATTCAAAACGTACCTATGTTATTTTTTTTAATTCACACGCTTTCGCTTTCCGATTCAATCATCAGCCATCATGCATTTGTTTTTTTCATTTAAATATTTAGATTACCCGAAATGGTTTCATTAAGATGAACTGGTGTTATGCAATAGGGACAACATTTTAACCATTCTTCTCCCGTCTATTCATTCCATATGTCTAAACCATCAATTTTTTTTTTTTTAATTTTACTTATGATGCAATCATATCTGCCTTACATTTCTTCCTTATTTCGTCGTTCGATATTCTATCATTTATCGTTTTACCGCACATTCTTCTAGGTGATCTCATTTATACGGCATTGATCCTACTTTCATCATTTTTTTTCCAGCTCCAAGCTTCACTTCCATACATAAAGGTTGGCACTAGAACTCCATTATGTACTGCCTCGTGTTAGTTTTTTAAGAAAAACTTTAATTAATTTATATTTTTCTTTTTTATACACTTTGTATATACAACACTTTTATTAAAAAAATAAAATTATATTGACATGTTTCGAACAAACTGTCCTTTTTCAGTAAAGATACATATTTATATAAATATTATAAAATTGTTGTTTACATAATCTGACAACAACAACAAAAACAACAACAATTTTATAATATTTTTATAAATATGTATCTTTACTGAAGAAGGACTGTTTGTCCGATACATGTCAATGTAATTATATTTTTTTAATAAAAGTGTTGTTACGGATTGATTGTATCTCAATAGAGACAAATGAAGATGACAAATGAAGACAAATGAAGAAGAAATCAACAGATGCAAATTGGAAACAGAATATGGTGATCGAGGCGTTTACAGGACTTATGACCTGTCATTGGTTGGGTTAAGCGCACGCTTTATGTAATACAACATTCCCCATTCCGCCCTTCTTAAGTATTTGTATACATTCAAAATGTTGTAAAAAAAACATGGTCCAAGTTAAAAATAGCATAAAAATTGAAGAGACATCTCCAGGCGTTATCTAGCAATACGTTAATATAGCCTTTCACATAGCGTTAATACAGATCTTCTGCTTAATGATTAATCCAATTTTGATTGATGGCGCTAGTGTAGATTAAACAAAAAAAAATACAAATAAAAATGTGAAGTGTGGTGTTACATTGTAGCATATATACAACTTCCAAAAATTTGACAGACATGGCGGTTGTAAGAAGGGCGGAATGGGAAATGTTGTATTACATAAAGCGTGCGCTTAACCCAACCAATGACAGGTCATAAGTCCTGTAAACGCCTCGATCACCATATTCTGTTTCCAATTTGTATCTTCGTCTCTATTGAGATACAATCAATCCTTAATATGGTAACCCGCAATGGGTAAAATCCAGTTTTCGTCTACAAGTATTTGTTTACATTGAAAATGTTGTAAAAGTGTTGTATACACAAAATGTATAAAAAGAAAAATAGAAATAAACCACCATAACAACACAAAGTATGGCGTAAATAGAAGAAAACCTTAAATTTATTTAATATTTATTGTAATATAGTTGTAATAAGTATTATCTGTTTGACGTTGGCGTGTCTATCGCAAACATTTAAGGCATTATTATTTAAGAGGTCTGATATAACCAGATGAGAGAAGTATTCACACGCTATCCTTAAGCTGAAATATAATAATGGCCCCGTCTAGACTCATTACCTATTTATTAACAAGCATCAAATACATCTTTGTATAACTGAGTCGAGGTAATTGTAGTGAAGGTTGTAAGTATATGAATATATAAAAAAATCGTGAAAATATTCTTGTTTCGTCTTATTATATGCTTTAATTTATTTCAATTATAGTCATCATGTTTCAAAGAAGGCGATTCTGACTCTACTTCATATTCAGTTTCACTGCCCGTTAAGTATTCTTCTTCTTCTTCTTCCTTGTTGTAGACCTATGTGGTCTGTTTTCCAGAGTGTTGCTCCTCCTGTGAGATGGATTCCCAGCTGTCCTTCCATCTTTTAGGAGGTCTTCCACGAGGACGAGTCCCATGAGGCTGATTATGCAATGCAATATAGGGAAGTCTGGTGGAGTCCATTCTTTGAACATGACCGTACCAGTCCCTTTTTCGCTGTCTGTTCCATCTTATGATATCCTCAACCTCACATATCTCTCTTATTCTGGTGTTCCTCGCGCGATTTCTCAGTGTCTTGCCTGAAGTCCTCAAAACTTGTTTGGTCCTTACTGTGTCTGCCCTTGCTTCGACGCCATATGTTATTATTGGTCTTACGCATGCTTTATAGATTATCATCTTACTCTTAATGGCCATGTCTTTGTTTTTCCATATTGTGGATTTTATAACCCTAGAGATTGCAGCTGCCTTGTTTATTTAGGCTTGTTTTTTTCCCGCAGATCAGCTCCTCCCACCCGTTAAGTCTTGTGCTTTAAATTTATAACGTTTATCTTCTTTTTCTTCTTCTTTTAACAGATCTGACGACCTGTGGCACACAAAATCATGTCTCAGGTCCAGCTGTCCCTCCATCTCCTAGATGGTCTTCCAGATGGACAGTGTCCAGACTCTACCGTTGCAAGTCCAAAACCTGGATGAGAAAGGAAGAAAGCCTGGATGAGAATAAATGAAGGTCTGTCGCCTGCCCGGGGTAAAACAAACAGTTTTCTTTTTTTTGTTTTGTTGAATCGCTATTTACACCATTACAGCGCAAGCCAAATCGATGTAAAGGGTACCTATAGCTATGATATAGATTCTCGTGATATGTGATAGGTAGCTAATCTATCGCCATTTTATTGTCGCATGAATTATGCATCAGACCAATGACAGTGTGATAACCACACTGCCATTGCCGGGAATCGATTACGCGACATTCGGGGTGGCAGTCAAAGCACTTACCACTCGGGCACGAAGGTCATGGAAAACATGTGCTTATAATCCAGAGAGCACATTATGCAGTTATACAATATTTTTTATTAATGTAAACAGAAATACCCCGCATATATGATGTATCAATTCCGGCAATATACAGGATTATTTGAGTAACTTAATTCATTTGAAAATTATGATTGATAAAAAACTTTTTCTTCTATATTCATCTTGACTTTGTTTTTTGAATTCACGTTTGAATAAATAAATTTACAATTTGTAGATGTCAGATGCAGCTTTCATGACTAAAAACATTGTCAAAGTCCCCTTGAAGTGAATAATTCACGGAAACAAATATACACATAATATACAAACAATATACTAATAAAAAGACATATACAAATTAGCCTTACCATGATATTATTATTAAATGTTTCGGTTGTAATACAACCTTAATAATATTATAGAACACTTTTTTTTTATAAACGTGGAAGGTGAATACGTGGAACATAAATTAAATACACAATATGTGCACCATCTAAAAAGAACATTTTTTGTTAAATTATTTTTATTGTTGTTTTATTTTATATCATTGTATTTTATATGATTTGTTTTATATTTATTTTATGTATGTTGGACGATCGAAATGTGCGCGGCAGATGCCTATTGGTGGCGATGAGGGTCGCAACCCATCACACCGCGTCTCCCGCGTGGCGAAAAGAGAAGAATGGAGTGCCGCATCGGTTAAAGTGTGACAGTCCATTCTTTCTGCCTACCCTTTCGGGGAGACGGCGTGATGGTTAGTTATTTAGTTAGTTTTCAATGAAGGTTTTTCCCTTTTCCGTGCGTTTAAATCATCTAGATCATTTTTTATGTAAGTTTTTAATTGCTATAATTTGAGGTTTGAAAGTCTTCAAACGAAATATATTGTAAACATAAATTATATTGTATCCAAAAAAAATATTGTAAACATATCTGGTTCAAGTTTGGCATATAGATAGGAGTGACATCTCCAGGCGGCTTCTAACAATGCGCAAATGGCGGGGTAGCCTTTCACATTGTGTTAAAAATATGTTCTGCTTATTGCTTAATAAACATAAATCTTCATAGATGGCGTTAGTATGTAGATTATATAGAGTAATCTTAGAGATTAACATATATAATCAAATCTTCATAGATGTCGCATTGAAACTGACATGTGAATTCTGGTGTTGGACTTTAACATATATACAACTTCCAAAAATTTGTCAGACATGGTCATAAGAAAGTTGGAATGGGGAATGTTGCAATTACATAAAGCGTGCGCTTAACCCAACCAATGACAGGTCATAAGTCCTGTAAACACCTTATTCATCCATATTCAGTTTCCAATTTGAATCTTCGTCTCTATTGAGATACAATTAAATCATGAAATATATCATGCCAGATTGTGGCAGTTCATCATCTCTTTCCCTTATATGAAACAGCGTGGTGATTAGTTATCTAAAACTATTTGTACATATTATAGATACCTAATAGTGAGATAGCGAGGCAGGTACGCAGGTATTGTAGTGAATGAGAGCGGTACCTTCTCTGTGTGGAAATAGTAAGTACGAATTCGATCCCTAATACTCAAGGCGAGCAGCATTCTACAATTACGTGAGGCCGAATAGCGAACAAGTGTTCGAATACCTTCGGAAAATAATACTTACTACAGCAACGTACTATTCTTTATTCAAGTTCCTTTAACCGGCCTACCTTTGGGTTATTTTCCGAGAAACGTGCAATAAACCAGCAGATTTAATTACAGTCTATTTTATTTTTTTAAATCGGGTGGTGGTCTAGGGGATAGAACGCTTGGCTTCTGATCAAGGGGACTTGGGTTCGAGCCTGGACACGACCAGATTCCTTCTTCATAATAATGAGCTATTTTCTGCTCACATTGAAGATTGTAAAATAAATTCTAATATCATTGATTTAAATCTTTGGTGTTAGTATTTAAAAATAAAATAAAAATTACGAAGCGTCAAATACTCGGCCGCATACTTCGTCTGCCCCTTGTAATACTATCATATTTATGAAAACTTGTGCTCATGTTTTGATGGCTCACGTGCGTATCCCTAAAACTTTGCACATTTTAGGTACATTACTTTGTCTCAAGCCCGTACGTGATACGGGATATCGAAGAATGGTACAGTCAAATTGGACGTATCACGTACGTTCAAATAGGTCGGGTGGTTAATACTTAAAAAATATCAATACTTCTTCTTCTTATTTGTTTTAGACCTATGTGGTCTGTTCTCCAGAGTATTGCTCGTCCTGTGAGGTAGACTCCCAGCTGTCATTCCATCTTTTAGGAAGTCTTCCACGAGGACGAGTCCCATGAGTCTGTTTTCTATGCGGCAGCACGACTTATAAAAGGTGTTCCAATAAAATCGCATATTTCACAACATCTAAAAGATCTTCACTGGCTCAAGTGTCCTGAAAAAATCCAGTAAAAACTATGCTGGACGGTTTTTAAAGCGCTTCACGGAATGGCATCAACATTTATATATGAACTTTGTGTTGCTGATAGCCCTAACTTAATCTACGCTTCGATCAGCAAACTCTCGGCAATAGGCAGATTAGTTGGGCCAAAGCGCAATCCCCGGACAAATTTCGGAAATCGGGCTTTCGCAGTGGCAGGTCCGTCCGCTTGGAATATGCTTCCTGCACGCCTTAGATGCATTGACAATCTGACAGATTTTAAATCTCACATGAAAACCCACATTTTTTAAATATCGCATAAAATATAAACAACGGTTATCTAATTGCTGGTGTCACGTGCAGCTCTCATGACTAAAAACACTGTCAAAGCGCTCTTGAAGTGAGCTATTCACGAAAACGGCGGTATACAAATTAGCCTAATTACATTATTATTATTATTATGAGCCTGATTATGCAATGCAATATAGGATAGTCTGTTGAGTCCATTCTTTGAACATGACCGTACCAGTCCATTTTTCACTGTCTGCTCCATCTTATAATACCCTCAACCTCACATATCTTTCTTATTCTGGTGTTCCTCACGCGATCTCTCAGTGTCTTGCCTGCTATCGTCCTCAGTGTCTTCATTTCGGAAGTCCTTGTTTAGTCCTTATATCAATACTTAATATCAATACTTAAACTATCGAATTAAATTAATAACACGCCGTCTCCCCGAAGGGATAGCCAGGGAGAATAGATCGCCTAACTGTTCTTTCCTGACATACTTCTCTCGTTTTCTGAACATGCATACATCGTGTCATGCACGCGCGCCGATTTCTCCGACTTCTCACGTGGCCGACATGCAATATCTGATTTATTTGATTGTGAAACGTTTTCCACGTTTTTCCTCTATTTCTAGTTTCATTTACAACTTTCTTTACCATTATTTTTATGTGTCCAAACCATCTTAATGATCATTTCATTATTTCGTTCATAACACTATCATTCGCACCGCATTCACTTCTTATATTTTTATTTGACACAACCATACACAGATTTTCCGTCTTAGAAATCTTATTTCTACTGCAATTATTCTACTTTCATCCTTCTTTTACCAGTTCCATGCTTCACTTCCATACATACGAAAGTACATATTAAGCATTCTAGAAAAGGGACGTTTTCAAAGAAATTAAAAACATAAATTGATTTTTAATTATGTTATAAGTAGCCCTTTTTACGTGTTAAAGGGTATTAAATATATCAATGAACTGTTGTAGATTTTCATACCGTGTTCAAATATGGAACGGTATTAATTACTCTGAAATATTAGCAGAGTTCAAATCAATGATTCCATGTTATTCAATAACCCTCAAAACTAATGTATTCTCACATTACACGTCAAAGTTTTTAGCTCGTGTTAATTGGGTCATATTAGCGTAATTGCATTACCTGTAAGTTTTTCTTTAACAAATATACATTCAGAGTAAACACCTTTGTTTTGACAATTCAATGGTATGTTTTTCTTGAAAATAGCTGATTTAAGTGAAGTTTTTAGCGTCAAAAAGGTTCTGCAAATACGGAAAAAACTCAATACTTCATAGAATCGATTGCATGGAAAATTTCTGCGTTATGTAACATGTTCTTTTATCTTTTTCTTCTTATTTCTGTAGATAATGGTTTTTATCACTAGTGTTATTTTAACTGATTGAATGCTAAGGCATTAACATTACACGTCAAAGTAGTTTAATCTCCCAAGCTCCCATTCCCAATCAACCTTCGTGGCAGAGTGGTTACGATCTCTGACTTCCATGCCGAAGGTCCTGGGTTCGATTCCCGGCGATGGCAGTGTGATTGTCACACTGTCTTTGGTCTGGTGTAGAATTCACGTGACAATAAAATGGCGATAGATTGGCTACCTATCACATGTCACAAGAATCAATATAATAGCTAAAATATAAAAAAAATGTATACAGTAATTGGGTCGAAACGACCTGTTGTGTACATAAAAAAAAAATAAAAAAAAAATGCAAATTAATCATTTATTTATTTCTATATAAATTATGTCTTTTCTAATGTATGTTTTTTCTAAATTACATTTTTGTATATTATCATCAGGTATTATTATTATTTAATTTTATTAATTAGTTCTTACTGTTAAAAAAAATGTTAGGACCTACTTATAATAAATAGCACAGGTTAATTTTTATATTTGAATTATTGTATCGAATTTTAAATGCGTTTTTTATTAGTCTTTTTTTGTTTAGTTTTCATTATTACACCTGAATATGGAGGTATCTTCCAAAACATGTCATTTTTAAAAAATATTCTTTACTAAATAGTGGATTAAACAAAGTTTTTCAATTTCCTAAGAATATTAGTATTATTTTGTTGAATAATTCTTTAAATCATTAAAGCGCCAGCCAAATCGATGAATAGAGTACAGCTATGATACTGATGACAGGTCTATCACCAATTATTGTCACATGAATTCTACACTAGACCAAAGACAGTATGAGAATTACGCTGTCATCCTTGGGAATCGAACACAGGACCTTCGGTATGCCAATTTTAGCTGTTGCCGCTTTGCGATCTTTTCAGTCAGGATATCAATTTTGTTCATGTGATGAAGATGTCCAACTTTTTCTCCATCACATTGGCGGTAGTTCAGATGGTCGTCCTGGTAGTCGACGGCCCTCTGGAGTCTCGTGGATCATGATCACGTGCAATCCTCGCCGGATCCATCTTCTCAACATGGTGTCTCCAGAATCTTTTTCTCTGCCTACTCCATCTCACAATTTCATTAATATTGCAAGTTATGTTTTCTTCTTCCCGACGGCGCTATTCCAACTCATTGTCTGTGTTGACTGTTGGGGTCGGTTCTTCTCAATCTTAGACTGTACCTTTCACGGTTCTGAGTATCGCTTTCAATCAAGCCATTTCTTTACAAGATGCTATTACAATGAATCATCCACGTGTTCCTAGGTCTTCTTCTGGATGGTTGACGTGGAAGATTCACAGACAAAACTCTATTTACTGTGTGTTATGATGGTCCCAGGTTATGGGAATTTCTTAATTAGGTATCCTATGTCTAAGGATTCTTCTCTTGGTAAGTCGCAATGTTTTCATTTATGTTGTTCATTTATGATATTTAGACTGTTTTTTCTATTTAATTTATTATGACGAATTTTTATGAATTAAAACACTGTTTTTCCACTATTGAGTTTATTTTTCTCGACATGTATCGAAGGCTTACACCTTCATCATCGGGAGAACGTAATAAACGATACGAACGATATAAACCAATGATGAAGGTATAAGCTTTCGAAACATGTCTAGAAAAATAAACTCAAAGTGGAAAAAAGTGTTTTAATTAATTAAAATTCGTCATTATGGAATTCCACAGTGTTAACGCCTTAAGTGTATCTAAATTAATTAATTTTTATTATTGTGCTAAAAAGTTATGCTTTTATATATGGCTGTTCATTCTCAATACATGTGATGGTTAGTGAGTCTATCGCCATTTTATTGTCACGTGAATTCCACCTTTCTGTATTTTGCAAGTAATTGATGTTAATGTACATTGTGAAAACTTTGTGAAGAATCATTATGAAAGGAACATTGTGGTGGTGATTGGCATACGAAATGAAGTAATGAAGAAATAATGGAAAAGAAATTATACCTGATTTTATGAAGATTCCAAGCACGAATTCTTTGAAATATGGTAACACTTAACTAATTTTATTCATCGGTTTAAAAACTTGTGATATTTAAACAGAAAAAAAACGACACCTAACAAATAATTTTCTCACAAAAAACATTAATTTATAAATCTGTATGGGAGCGAAGCATTTGACTGACAGAAGAAGGATAACAGCAGAATAAATGCTGGAGAGATTAGATTTCTTAGTCATATATGTAGTAAAAAGAAGTAAAGTATCTCGAAATTCAAATGCTGATAAATAAAGTATTCTGAATAATGTTCTGAAAAGATTACTGCGTTGGTTTGGACGTATGGAACGCGTGGATGAAAAAAACATTGTTAAAAAAGTAAACGTGAACGTTGTGAATGGAATATGGGGTCGAGGAAGACCGAGGATAACATGGCATGAACAAATAATTCAAATTTTGCGTGTATAAAAAAGAAATTGTGATATTATAACAGTGTTTTAAATTTTAATAGTAATAATGTTGAAGTATCATAGTGTTTCGGCCAAAACAATGGACTATTTAAAATACTAGTTATTTTTGTACCTAACCCCTTAAAAAGAAGAAAAGTTAAGACAATAAGACAATATGTGCACCATCTAAAAAGAACAAATTTTATCTCTGCATAGAAAAATACCTCATTTTGCTCCCACTTGAGCCAGTTTTTTTTTTTTTACTTATTGATGTGAAGATAAATTTCATTGAATCTTTTTTCAATTTATTTTATTTTATATCATTGTATTTTACTATATATTATTTATTTTAGATTTATTTTGTGGGTGTTGGACGATCGAAGTGTGCGCGGGAGATGCCTATTGGTGGCGATGAGGTTCGCAACCCATCACACCGCGTCTCCCGCGGGGCGAAAAGAGAAGGATGGAGTGCCGCATCAGTAAAAGTGTGACAGTCCATTCTTTCTGCCTACCCTTTCGGGGAGACGGCGTGATGGTTAGTTAAGTTTTTTTTATCATTCTTCCACTGATTTTCAATTCAAATACACACAAAATCAGACTCTTTTCAATTTACATAATTCGGAATCAGATACAGTAATTGCGTACTATTGCATTAAGCCGGGTGCTCCTAGATCTGAGTACAAAGCGTTCATCTCTTAGGTTGGATATGGCAACCAAATTACCATGAAGGTTTAATCAAAGCCAACATTGTTCCTCTGATCAAGACGAATGAATCCGGCAATTAATAATTAACTAAGCCAGGCAGTCTCCAGTGCCTCCGGCCTGGCTTCTGCCATCACGATTTTCTCCGCCGTGTTGAAATTCTTAATAGTTATTTCGCTCTTTTAAATAGCGCACGTTTCAGATAAACAATCTCTAGTGTAGGGACGCCATTGTTATAATGACAGAGTTGTATGTCACATAGAAACGTTATTCTTACACTTCCGTATTGATTTTTCGCAAAAGGGCGGATGCAGCCACAACAAAGCATGATTTTTTTGCAAAAGGGCGTTAACTCTGTGGAATTCCATAATGACGAATTTTTAATCGATTAAAAAACTGTTTTCTAATTTTTCAAAAGCGAATAAAACAGTGTTTTATTCCATATAAAATTTCCAAAGCGTGTTTTACGAGTATTTCAGAAAACGCAAATTTTACCTGCCTCTGTTGATATTATTGAATAGGACAATCAAACTGATGAATTTGACCTCTTCAAATAAATGTTTTTTAAACTAACTAACCATCACGCTGTCTCCCCGAAGGGGTAGGCAGAAATAATGGACTGCCACACATTTTTTTTCTCATATTTCTCTCGATTCCTCAACATCCATACATCGTGTCATCCACGCGCGTCGATTTCTCTGACTCTTCCAACTCTTCTGTTGTTCCTCATACGATCTCTCAGTGTCTTGCCTGCTATCGTCCTCAGTGTCTTCATTTCGGAAGTCCTCAAAACTTATTTGGTCCTTTAACAATACTTAATATCAATACTTAAACTATCTAATTAAATTAATAACACGCCGTCTCCCCGAAGGGATAGTCAGAGATAATGGATCGTCTCACTCTTTTTTCCTGACATATTTCTCTCGCTTCCTCAATATTCATACATCGTGTTATGCAAGCGCGTCGATTTCTCTGACTCCTCACGTGGTCGACATTCAATATTTTAATAATTTGATCGTTCCATTTTTTCCTCAGTCTTCCTCTATTTCTGGTTCCATTTGCATCGTTAACATATTTTTTTTTACCATTCTTTCTTCATTCATTCTTTCCATATGTCCAAACCATCTTAATGATCCTTTCATTATTTTATTCCTAACACCATTATTCGCACATTTCTTTTAAATACAAGTAAAATATATTTATTAATTAATTTCGGAAGAATGTCGACTCTTCGTAGTACTTATCCTCTTTAACGTTGGAACATTACTCATATACCCGCAATCGATTGGTATGTTGTCGCGTATAATACGGTATATTTTATTAGCAATTATTTAAGTATTTCTTAATATTTATGAATTATTAAACTTTATTTATTCACAAAAAAAGGCTTGTGTGTCCGAAACATGTATGATATTTTTTTTTTAAATAAAGTAAGTGTTGTATACTAAGTACATATATAAAAAAGAAACGTTAAACATCTACAACACAAAGTAATGGCGAATATACAAGGAATTGCTACTTGATTATTGTCCTAAAAATACGATGTATTTATAGTATTGGTTGTTTCTTGAGCAATTATGTAAAACTCCATATTAAAATACTTGAAGTTTATTGTAACACCTGATGATGCCAACATCGGTTGGCGAAACAGCTGTCGCGACACTCTTAGTGAATAAAAAGAATTTGTGATATCATAACAGGGTTTTAAATTTAACAGTAATAATGTTGAAGTATCATAGTGATTCGGCCAAAACAATGGACTATTTATTTAATAATTGTTTTTCAATAATTGTTTAATATTATTTATTTGTTCTTACTGATAAAAAATAATTATTATTACTTTTAACAATTAGTCCAGGTTAATTTAAATTGAAATGATTGTATCGAATTTTCAATGCATTTTTTTATATTAGTCTTTCTTTGTATAGTTTTTATTATATATTTAATGGAATGATGAAGATGGAGATATCCTCCGAAACATGTCGTGTTTTTTAATATTTTGTGAATGATAAACAAATATATTTTCAGTTTCCCAATTGCAATGACATGAAGAATATAGAATAAAAAAAAGTTTATTATATATTTATTAAATTTTAATCCAATTGAAAATGTATCTTTAACTGAGGAATCAAAATATTTACACAACTTTCGAATAGAAAACATATGTTTAATCCATAATATTGCAATTAATTGATTGATTCATGTTATATCGCGACTGACTTCACTATAAATAATATATAACATTATTTCTAAGGAATTTCTTCTCAGTCTTGATAATTTGCAAAACGATACATACGCACAACTTTCTCCCTCATTCTTCTAACTAGAAAATCATTACGCTCAATTTTCACAATAATTTTGACGAATGAAAACGTTTGAGCATTTTCTCCCGAAACAATACAGAGCCACGAAAACAAGATTAGCCTACTTGCGAACAAAACGGTGCGAATCAATTATTAATTTTCCCAATCGCCGATTCACCCACACGATGCAAATTGATGCGCTGAGTTTATTCTTTGTTCGGATGTTCACACGGCCATGGAGAAAAAAAAACTTCTTCCTCTTCGGCACATACATATACAACGCATATAGAAACTCTATCAGGCGTGTGAGTTCTAGATAATTGTCTCTAGCGCTTATTTCAAACGGTAGTGTGTGTAAAAGTTGTAAAATGATTCAATCAAAATAAAATAAGAAAAGACGCAGACTTCCTTGTTTTGTTTATAAGTACCGCTTTTTTAAATGATATTTTATGCAATGGTACCAGAAGCATTTAAATTCATAGTCTTCGCTATCCTTATTTAATATAAATGATATGATAATCCATTGTTTTGGCGGACACACTTTGATATTTCTTCTTCTTCTCCCTCTTTTAATAGGTCTGTGGATCTGTTTTTATGGCGTCGAGGTCTCCTGGGACACAGAAGTCCAACTGTCTCGCCATCTCTTCGCAGGTCTTCCGGGTTGGCGAGTTCCCATTAACACGTTGTTTGTCGCTCATTCGTTCTACGTGGTCGCGCCAGAAGCGTCTTCTTTTCCTGCCCCATCTGACAATATCTTCGGTATCGCAGGTCTCACGTATTACTGTGCTTGATATTTCAATATTATTAACTGTTTAAATAAAAACTCTGTAATAAATGTCACAATTGATTATATTTTGTCGCGACAGCTGTTACGCTAACCTTGCTAGCATCGTCAGGTCTTACAATCAACTAAGTCTGTCTGTTGTATTTTTAGTTGATTGTAAGACATGACGATGCTAACATCGGTAAGCGAAACAGCTGTCGCGACAAAATATAATTAATTGTGATGTTTATAATAGATTTTTTTTATTTAAACGGTTAATAAATGATATGTTTTCCATTGGTAGATAACCATTAAACTGGTGGATGACGTCGAAGAGATTGAAAATAATTTTTCATTGATAGATTATCTTAGGCTTAGGATGAGGATGGGTGGGCTGAAGTGGTGATGGGCTGGCCACGTCTGTCGGAGAACCGACGGCCGATGGGGGAGACGGGTTCTGGAGTGGAGACCGCGTACAAGATTCCGCAGAGTTGAACGTCCCCCTGCCCGCTGGACCGACGATCTGAAGAGGATTGCTGGACATGGATGGATGGAAGCGGCAATGGATAAAGGGCGGTGGCGTGCTTTGGAAGAGGCCTACGTTAAGCAGTGGATGACTGACGACAGATGATGATGAAATTATTGTTTTACTTTCGTATGAAGAACTTAATTTGTGGTGTGGCATTATTAAGTATAATTTAAAAACACTTATATCTTGTTTTTACTACTTTATTCTATTTTATCGAACCAACCAATTTCGCTGATGCCGGAGTTACGGAGAAATTTCGAACCGATTGTGGTTTAAAAATAAAATTTTAATGTTTTGAATGATTTTTTTCCATACATAATACTAGAAAAATCATTCATTGTTTCTTGAACAATGATATATAATTTCGTATTTAATATTTGATATGAATTAAAATTCATTTTTTGTAGGAGTTTTATTTTAATTTATGGTATTGACATGTTTCAGAGTGAAATTATGGAACTCTTCTGGCTCCACAACATGAGGAACTGGACTGGTATAAAAAACATTGAGGAGTTGTTTCGAGCTTCCAGGGACAGAGATGCCTACTCTTCAAGTGATAGTCAACGTCGAGGGGAGCTGACATGATACCGGAAGAAGAAGAGGTAAATAATTAATCAAATCTTACAATAACTTAAATAATATAAATTTAGATTTGCAAAGTATTTTTTGAATTTTCGAAACAGGTCCAACAATTTTACAAATTGAAAAGTATTTTTGATTTGGTTATATAATATGAATTTTCTTTTTTTATGTAATAATGTTTTCATATCTTAAACGTGTTACACAAGCAAATGAAAAAAACATTAAAATCTACGTGACGTTTTGTGAAACAAAAAATTGTGCCTTTGTTGGTACCAGTAAGCCCATTGAAATGTGTAAGCGAAATGTTCTAATCGCTGTCATAATAGCATAATTGCATCTATTTATTTAATGGCGCAGAGAAATATTGACGTGTATAATCTTGCGTAAAAGACAGTGAACCCCGCAAGAGAAAACTGCTGTGAATGACACCTGAAGGTGCAGTTTCCATAACATGAGGCGCGAGCCGGTCCATCGGCGGTAAAGTGCCATTCCGCGGTGTGGTCATCGCTAATATATTATTATTAGTACAGGTAGGTCCCGTGCGAGCTTTCACCTGCTGATAGTCCATCCATCTCCCACCACGGGTATCTGTCAGCCCCGACGGCAACCTGCGTCTGGTGGCTGTGCAGTCAGTGAGCGACCGGCGTGAGAGTTTGACGTTTCTCCACGCGCGATCTTTCTGTGCTCGCGCGTTCTATTTTCGAACGAATGTTTTTGTTTTCCCCGGTGCTCTGTGGCGAATTTCAAATTGACGTTTATTGTTGTTATTTTGCTTGTGTCAAATGGAATACGGCGCAAATTTTAAATTGTTAAGAACGTGTCTTCAGCAACATTAATTTGAAGATAAATGAAACATGATTTTCGTTTTGCAGTGAGATATCGTAGTTTATTTTTCGTTGAAATACATTATCAGAAGTGTTACGCTTTAAACTGATTAATGCCGCGTGATTGATTGTTAATTGAGTTCATAATGAAAGTGTAATGATGGATAAAATACGCACAATGACGGAAGAAAACGCGGCGTCGTCCGGGAACGAATCGGAAAATGACCGCCCGTCATCGGAAAATACAACCGTGATAGCTGAAACTTTGAGCGACGTTCCTTCTACGACACTTTCCTCTGTGAAGTCTGAAAATTCAACGGAACAATTAATAAACAAAACACAAGTTAACAGCAAAAAAGCGAACGATACTAAAAAAAGTGAAAAGTTTGAAAATGGAATCGCCATAGAGAAAAAACAAAATGTAGACGCTAAATCAGTGATTACCTCCATGCAGAGTGATATATCGATCAGGGACCAGTCTGAGAGGAGACAGTCTAAACTGATTTTGTTCTTAGGGATTGGGCAGCTGCTCGTGGGTGTGGGGATGGTGGTGACCGGAGGGCTGGTCATGGTGCACGGGGGTGCTTTGGGCAGGTCCGGCGCAGGGTTTTGGTCGGGCTGTCTGGCCATCGTCACCGGAGTCATGGGTGTCCTCGGTGGAATCAACGACTGTTATGGACTGTACGAAAAGCAGACGAGGTAATTATTTATATTTATTAAATATGTTTACAATTGTTTTATGTATCATTGTAAGTAAACTAAAAGCTGATAAAATGTGATTTATAAATATAATACAATTTTAATATTTTTAAATAAAGAAAAAATATCTATAAAAAGTTATATTCTGCTTCGACCGGTTTCGGCAGCCTGCTACTCTCTTTCGGTTAGCAACCTAGCGAAACCGGTTGAAGCTAGGAGAACAAGTGTAATAAAAAGTGAATATTATAAATAAATTATTTTATATTTTTTCATTATTTACTTGCCAGCGAATTTAAATAACCACCAATAATAGTTGAATAAGCATTATTGTGAAACATGAATGAATTAAAATAATATATTTAAAAAAAATTATATGTTAACGATGTAAACGGAACCAGAAATAGAGGAAGACCGAGGAAAACGTGGCACGATCAAATAAATCAAATATTGAATGTCGGTCATGTGAGGAGTCGGAGAAATCGACGTGCGTGCATGACACGATGTATGAATGTTGGGGAATCGAGAGAAATATGTCAGGAAAGAAAAGTGGGGCAGTCCATTCTTTCTGCCTACCCCTTCGGGGAGACGGCGTGATGGTTAGTTAGTTAGTAAAAATAAATTAGCTTATTACGAGGACGACCTTCGTGGCCGAGTGGTAAGTACATTGACTGCCACCCCGAAGGTTCCGGGTTCGATTTCCGGCTTGGCGATGTGATTGTCGTACTGCCTTTGGTCTGGCGTAGAATTCACGCGACAGTAAAATGGCGATAGATTAGCTACCTATCACATGTCACGAGAATCACTATGATAGCTTTAATACCATTTACATCGATTTGGTTCATGCTGTAATGATGTAAGGAGCGATTCAACAAAATAATAATAATAATAAAAACGAAAGGAAGTTGGTCTAAAGAGTAAACATAAAATTAATGAAAAACAAAAACGCTTTTGTTTTTAATTTTATATGTCAACAAGACAAAACCAGTTTAAAACAAAATAAATTTTGTAATTAGCTCTACATAACTGCGTTATTGTGTAAAATAAGTTCTTTTTTCTTCTTAAATATAACCAATAAAAACAACAACAACAAACCATCACGCCGTTTCCCCGCAGGGGTAGGCAGAGAGAATGGACCGCCACACTACTCTATCCTGACATACCTATCTAGCTTCCTCCACATTCATACGGCGAGTCATACACGCACGTCGATTCTTCCGGCTTCTGACATAACCAACCTTTAAAATTTGATTAATTTGGTCGTGCCATGTTTTCCTCGGTCTACCTCGACTCCTTACTCCATTTACATCATTAGCGTATCCTTTTTTTATGCATTCTTTCTTCACCCATGCGCTCCATATGTCTGAACCTTACAGCGATCCTTTCATAATTTTGTATATAATACATTCTTTCGCAATAAAAATAACGATATATTTTAAAATTTAATTGTATCTCAATAGAGACGAAGACGCAAACTGGAAACTGAATATGGATGATCAAGGTGTTTACAGGACTTATGACCTGTCATTGGTTGGGTTAAGCGCACGCTTTATGTAATTACAACATTCCCCATTCCACCTTTGTTATTATGATCATGCATGACAAATTTTTGGAAGATGTATATATACTTCAAATCCATATCTATCTTCACGTGTCAGTTTTAACTGTCCATCTATGTAGATTTGGTTGCACTTGTGAATCTTTTCAAGATTAACTTATACAACCGACCCACTAACGCCATCTATGGAGAATGATTTTCAGCATTTAGCAATTATTGAGATACAATTAAATTTGAATTAACCACCCTTTGGAGAAAATCTAGGATTTCGTATACAAGTATAAGTATACATTCACAAAAATATTTATTTTAAAATTATTTCTCCAAAACATCTATGAAATACCAATTCTCTCGCTGCAGTAATACCGAGTAACATTCCCTCAGCATTCCTCGCAGGTTGTTTTGTGGATTTATTGAAATAACAAAGTTCATACAAGTCGTGTGTTTTGTGGCCATTGATGACGGTAACTGGCTATTGGTCTTTAGAAGTATCTGGCCGACTACATAATTTATCTTGAAGTGCATAAATAATAACAATATGAACCTATTATGAAATATCCACTTACGTATGTATGTTGGTGTTAGGAATAAATATCTGTTTATCGACTGTGTGGATATATCGTAGAACATTTAAAATATTTTGCATAAAGTGAGTAAATACCGTAAAGCGCAAAAAACTTGAATACTTCGGGTACATTATGAGCAACTATAAATGCAAAGTACTGCAACTGATTGCCCAAAGTAAAAATAACAGATAACTAAGTGTTGACAGAAGAAGTAATTCTTGGCTATAGTTCTATTGCAGCACAACATCCCTGTTTAGAGCTGATGTATCAAGGGTAGAAATAGTCATAATGCTGTCCAACCTTCGAAAGGAGAGGAACAACAAGAAGAAGAAAAATCGACTGTAGCAAAGATGGCAATACATAGAGATGTTCTAGTGCCTTATCTTTTACTACATATCCAAGTAAAAAATTTAGCTTTCTAAAATAGCAATAAACTATGATATTGCTGGATAATCCATTGTTTCGGCGGAAATTATTTGTTATTTCAACATTATTAACGGTTTAAATAAATAATTAATGTTATTAATATCACAATTGATTATATTTTGTCGCGAAAGCTGTTTCGCTAATCGATGTTAGCGTCGTCAGGTCTTACAATCAACTTACTATCTGAAGTCTGAAGTTGGTTCAGACTTACGGTCTGAAGTCTGAAGTTGATTCTAAGACCTGACGATGCTTACATCGGTAAGGAAGACAGCTGTCGCGACAAAATATAATCAATTGTGATATTTATTACAAAGTTTATTTATTTAACTTAAACAGTTAATATGATATTTGCAATAAAAATGAGATAACAGTGAATCGTGTACAAAAATACGATGTATAGCAAAATGCCCAACAAAAACATTAGAGCGGAATATAAGGAAGATGAAAAACTTGAAAAGATTTTGAAATAAAACATTCTCTGTGTAAAAATTTAACCTGAGGAAGGAAGTGTACGGTCTGAAGCAATTTTGTAACAAGTGAAATAAAGTTTTAGATAATTCGAAGTTTTTCTAAAGTTACTCAAATGTGAATCCACAATACAAAGTGGTAGGGAATAAAGAAAATATTAATGACATAAAATAAATTAAATAATGGTTAATATTTTTAGGGGTTTAATCATATACTCGTACAACAAATGAATAGAGGGAAAATAGCTTAATATTTAAAAATTCAGTCAATTTCACCGAATCCTTACGGTGCACAGTGCTGTTCTTATACCAACCATTATGTAAAGAAGTGAAGCATGAAACTGGCAAAAGTAGGATAAAAATAGAATAAATGCGGTAAAATGTGTTCTCTTAGAAGAATGTGTAGTAAAGCTATACATGATAGATGCAGTGCGAATGTCAAATATTATGAACTCGTGAAAATAACGCGGTACTTATTGGCAAAAGGTCCCAGATGCGTTTTTATTGTAAAATTGAGTTAAATATACCATCAGCATTATTTTTGCACACTTTATGTTTTGACAAAACGTTAGAGCTGTACTTTTTTTATTACATTTTTTTATGTACAATTGCATTCAATCCCTACTTTTTTAAATATATATGTTTTTTTGAATTTAGTTACTGATATATCTTGTAGATAACGTTATGCTACGTAAATTGACATTTAAAATAAACAATATGGAACAAAAATAAAATTTTTATAAATAATCAAAATAATGTAATAATCTTATTTTTGCTCTCCTGTAAAATTCATAAAAAAGCAGTTGGGACCTTTTGCCAAATAACTACCGAACGAATGATGAAATGGTAAAGAATTTATTGTTTCTTGAACAATAATTAAATTATTAATACGGATGGAAACGTCTCTTTTCTATAAGTTTTATGATATTTTATTTCAATGACATGTTTCGGCTGTCTAAGGCATTATCAAATGTCCATTTGTCCATTTGATAATGCCTTAGGCAGACGAAACATATTACATACATAAAATACGAGTATAATAAGGCTTCTAGAAAACCGACGCTTTCATTCGTATTAATGGTAAATAACTCATACTAATGGACTAGAAATAGAGGAAATCCAAGGAGAATATGGCACGATGAAATCAAATAAATCTTAATATCTTGATTTTAAAACACTAAAAATACCGTTGTTGAAATAAATGCAGTATATGTTACGTGTTCAGCGAAAAAATAATATGAAACGTTGCTTAGTAACAAGTAATTAAGAGTGTACTAATAATTAACTCTGTGTGCAATGCCCAGATCTCTTCACTCGTGAAGACAGTTATGCTTCCCTTTGATTATACTAGTCAATAACTTGCACACTTATAACTGAGGTTAGTAATCCGATGAAGAATAACTCAAGTCGAGTTGAAAACTTTACTTAAATATCAAATTGAGTCATAAATAACTTCCGATTTTTGATCGGTCTTTTATTATTTCTTCTATGTTCGCCATGACTTTGTATTGTAGATGTTTAATGATTATTTTTTATATACTTTGTATACAACACTCACATTTATTAAAAAAATAATATTTAAATATCAAACATGTTTCGGACTAACCAACCCTTCATCAGTGATATACTATAACTAACCATCACGCCGTCTCCCCGAAGGGGTAGGCAGAAATAATGGACTGCCACACATTTATTTCCTGACATATTTCTCTCGCTTCCTCGACATTCATACATCGTGGCATACACGCGCGTCGGTTTCCTTGACTCCTCACATGGCCGATATTCAATATTTTATTTATTTGATCGTGCCACGTTTTCCTCGGTCTTCCTCTATTTCTGGTTCCATTTACATCGTTAACATAATTTTTTTTTCCCATTCTTTCTTCATTCATTCTTTCCATATGTCCAAACCATCTTAATGATCCTTTCATTATTTTGTTCATAACACCATCATTTGCACCGCATTCACTTCTTATATTTGATATTATATAAATATTATAAAATAATTTACAAATATGGTCAGTTTTGACAAATGTTATAATGATTTATTTTGAAACGTTTATGCTTTTGTTATAACAAATATTACGAATAAATTAAAAATTAAAAATAATAATTTAAAGTTCTTATTGGGATTAAGGTATTAACTCACAACAAAGGAAATGAATTAATGATTGAAGGTTAAATTTATTTGATTATTTATAATATTTTCTTTATTTTTAATTGCCAATTTAATTTCTAAGATTTCGAGATTGTTCAAAGTTATATTTCTATTATTAATATGCAAAATTTCAACGCCATTTTCTTTAATAAATTAATGTTCTTTTATTTTTATAAAAAAATACAAAATTATATTAGTCTTATATGTGTTCACCACTGTTATATATTACCTTCTCTCTTCTTATTGGTAACTAATCAATTCTCTCCTCATTAAATTTGGTGGCTTTGGTCTGAAAGAAAGTATCGAGGGCCAGATTAATTCTGTAAGGAACAGAAAAGGTGATGGTCCGTAAGAGCATGATTTGGGGAGTATGGTGGCAAAACAATTGATGCCTTAAACATTAATTTTATTTGTAATATTTTTTCTTCTTCTCAGTCGTATTCCTCATGATTGAGGGTTGTGTTCATCCTGTAAACTATTGACCCTAGAATGCTATGCGCTCCAATCACCCGTCAGTCTCCAGGCTGCACCCAATGAAAGTCCAGTCAGTTCCCTGATTTGATCGGACCGTTGTAATGTTTAATAATAAGATAAAACGAACACAAATATTAACATGTCCTTCCACCGTTAAAATTAATTATTTTTCCTAATTGCGACAAACTAGTAATTTTCTAACCGTATATTTTGGTATCAAATGCCGTGCGCTCCTACTTACCCAATACATTCAAATAGTTTTCTGTAACCAATTTAGGTGGTGTTACTCACACTACTGCAAATATTCTCCCTGATATGAATAAACTATACTATAGATACAAACGTCTTAAACGACTTGCTGAAATGTTTGTAATAAATTAATATTACAAACATTAAACAATTCTGATCAAATGCTTCAATATGTTTTTTTTTCTCCGTATTAGTTTGCTAATGATGACATTTTTCCAAGTTCCTAATAAATAATCTGTTGATATCGGAATGGTAATGATATGCTAATTTAAAAATTAAATTACGGTCATAAAATTTCAAAATTACACGCATACAAAGTATTAGCGGCTTACTTGGAAACTACTACAACTTCTTTATTTTTTAAGTATAAGACAATTTCGTTTTAATATATTTTTTAGCATAATGTATATTGAACTTGTGTAAATTATACGAACCCATAGTGTATGGATAGGGAAGTATAAAGTTGGCAGAAGAAGGTTGAATGTAAGATAAATGCCGTAGAAATGAGATCACTAAGAATAATATGCGAAAAAAATTACGTATGATATTAACTAATGAATAAGTTAGAAAGGAATGTTCGAACGTTCTAAATAAAGTTAAGAATGGGTCACTTAGATGGTTTGGAAATATGGAACTAATAAATGACGGAAGTATGGTTAAAAAAATATTTATATACTAGTAGTTTAAATGGAAAAAGAAGTCGAGGAAGGCCAAGGAAGACATATTCGAAGTAGGAACAATTGATGAGCGTGCGTGTCACGGTGTGTGAATGTAGAAGATGCGCGAGAGTCATAGAACAGTGTGGTGGCCCATTCTTTCTGCCTACCTGCCCGGGAAAACGGCGTGATGATTAGTAAGTTAGTTAGTTTAACTTGGTCATGTAATGCTTTGCTCGGTTCCTCGGCTTTTTATCATTCAAACTTCTTGTATACATATTTTTAATCAATTTTATCTCATCCATTTGTTCGACACGTCCAAACCATCACAGGGATTATTTTTTAATTTTATTAATCATTCCCATAAAATGTAATTTTTTTAAAATTTGTTTAATTTTTTGTATTCAACGGGTCGTTTGAACCCAATTACTGAATATAATTTATTTTAGCTATTATATTGATTCTTATGACATATGATAAGTAGCCAATCTATCGCCATTTTATTGTCACGTGAATTCTACACCAGACCAAAGACAGTGTGGCAAACACACTGCCATGGCCAGGAATCGAACCAGGGACCTTTGGTATGGAAGTCAGAGCTCTACACCACTCTGCCACGAAGGTCGACATTTTTTAAAATGATTTAATATGGATTTTTAAATTTGAAGACTTAAAAAAAACGCGAAATAAGTTGACTGGTTTTGGCGGCAAGCCAACAATATATTCTTATTGCACTGTTAACGCAATCGTTCACATTTTTTGTGGTCGTTTGGCATCCACACCTAAATTAGGTGTATTGTACAGTTAGACATAAGTACGAGCATATAAAATGGGTTAGTGGACTCCGACCGGCCAAATTCGTTGATAATTTAAATTATATTACACGCTGCTGGATACATCCCACACAAGATGATCGCAAGATTTAGGTAAAATAAACGAAATTTGTTATACATTTATAATTCTCGGTTATTTAGATTTTAAAAAAAATAACAAACTAACCATCACACCGTCTCCCCGAAGTGGTAGGCAGAAATAATGGACTGCCACACTTTTCTTTCCTGGCATATTTCTCTCGCTTCCTCAAAATGAGCATGACGACCTTCGTGCTGAGTGGTAAAAACTCTGCCTTCCATTCCGAAGGTTCCGAGTTCGATCCCCGGCGATGGCAGTGTGATTGTCACACTGTCTTTGGTCTGGTGTAGAATTATCGTGACAATAAAATGGCGATATATTGGCTACCTATCAAATATCATAAGAATCAAGATAATAGCTAAAAAAATAAATGTATACAGTAATTGGGTTCAAATGTTGTATGCAAAAAAAAAAAAAACATTCATACATCGTGTCATGCACGCGCATCGATTTCTCTTGACTCCTCATGTGGCTGACATTCAATATTTGATTTATTTGATCGTGCCACCTTTTCCTCGG